>CM035434.1:128552469-128944969 GCA_020310875.1 Ceratopteris richardii | reverse complement strand
AGCACACCATTGTGCCCATACATAATTCTGGCGATGTTATGGATCCAGCCACATATCGGACGATCATGATTGGCCCTGCACTCTCCAAGCTATATAGGGCAATTCTAGAGACAAAATTGAGCACCTTCGCCAAGGGGGAGGGTATCAAAGCTCGAGGACAGGCAAGATTCAGACGACATTACTCTACCATAGACCACATTTTCACTTTGAGATGCCTAATCGACAAGGCTCGAGTGAGGAAGTGGAGATTATAATGCTACTTTGTGGACTTCTGCAAAACCTTCGACACAATTCCCAGGGAGACTCTTCAGACGCCTACTCAACATCGAGGCTCCAAAGGAGATGGTATGGGGGAATGCCCTATATGAGAAAGTACCAGGTAGAGTGAGATGTACATGTGGCCTATCAGATTCACTTTCTAGCACCATCGAGGTGAAGCAAGGGTGTCGTCTCTCGCCCACTCTTTTTGGGCTTTATATTGATGAGATAGTGGAATTCATACAGAAGGAGGGAGGCCACGACATTGAGGTACGAGGGGCCACGGTCCACATTTTTATATGCTAATGATATTCTCTTGGTTTCAGAGTTTACAGAGGGTCTACATCACCACTTACACAACCTAGACAATTTCTGCACATAGAGGGCTATCAGTGAACCTTGGTAAAACCAAGGTTCTGACCTTCTATACACAAGTCAGGAGACAGAGTTCTTTCACAACAGCATGCGAACCCATTGAGGTAGTCACGGACCCATCGAGGTAGTCAGATCATATGTATACCTCGGAGTGACATTCACAGAAGCCTCTGGGGCTTTCTCCATGTCTCATGGAGCTCAAGATCGCATCTCACCAAGATATGCAACATTAGCTTTGATGAAGAGACGATGCCACCAGGCCTACTTTCAAGAGCTGCGCACAAAGGGGTGGCTCTTCCACACTTTGCTTACCCAGCGCTCATGTATGGAGCAGCCATATGGGGGCCAAGGTTATCCACATCAGCACGGACAATGGTGGAGAGACCGCAAGTTCTCATGATTGCCAAACTCATCTGCAGCAAATCCTTGGTACCCCATGATATCGTCAAGGAAGAGCTTGCTGCACCACCGATGCTAGTAGAGGCACTCTTCCAGAAAGTATGCTTATTACAGAGGATCAAGGGCATGGATAGAGAGCACATCACTTACAAAGCTTTCCAGGCACGACGCGACATGGCCCTAGCATGAGACACTTCCTGTAGGTGGTGAAGTGTAGTGTGTGGGTGCAAGGAATGCAAAATGCACTACTCCTGGAGCACATGTAAGCACATGAAACACATTAAAACACATTACCATAAGAAACACATATCACCAAGCCTCCATATCATTACTAGAAACTACAGTAGAATCACAACCGCAGCAAACATGCAATATAATAGAGCACAAGACAACACTAACTAGGAAGTCAAATGCAACACAATCTGAATACCAGCCATTAGCTAATCATACCACAGCTAAGCATACTACTCATCATTCAAACACAAAACAATGGAATACTACTTATCATTCAAACACAAACAAACAACTGAATACAACCTCCACGTATTCTCACATAAGTAGCATCAGCAAATGACATGAGAAGCATAAGTAAATAACATGGGCACGACTCTACAATCTACAAGTTCTAAGCCTTCTCTTACTCTCGGCTATATTCTCGTGTAGTGTGCTCTATATGCTATATCCTCTCTTGAGGTTTCCCCTTTTTATAGGAGAGAGGTGAGGAACCGGTACAATAGGGAAGTCTGTTACATGGGAGTAATGGGAAGTTAATGCATTAGGCGGTTTCATTTGTCAACCTGGCCGCCGCCAGTACCAGACTTTGTCATGTAATGATGAGTGGCTTGCCCCCACTTGGCCGCCTTGCCAAGTCAGCTTGTCTGGGCATGCCTTGGGAATGCAGTCGCCCAACTCTACTATCATGCCTTGGGCATGCAGTCGCCCAACTCTACTATCTGGACGTCTTGGTGCCCAACTCCACATTTTTGGACGTCTTGGCGCCAAACTCCAGATTTTGGACGTCTTGGTGCCCAACTCCACATTTTGGACGTCTTGGTGCCCAACTCCAGATTTTGGACGTCTTGGCGCCCAATTTGATATTTGGTTCCTTGGTGCCATCCTTTACTGTGTCCTTCAAAAATTTGTTCTACAAGTTGCCCGCCACTATTGTCTCTCCATCTCGGAGAGAAAGGAAAAATGAATAACTGAGGTGTTACAAGAGAATAAATGGAGTGATTACATCAGATATAGCAAGAGATAAAATGGAGTGAATACATCATGAACCACAAATATAATTCTGAGTTCTGCCATATAAAATAAAGTTCCATGAAGAGTTTTACAACTGGTGCAAAATAAAGACTATGAAACTGTGCAAAAATACTAGGAAACTTGACAGCCAAAAAATAATGATCTCTGTCCAAATGACACTGATGCTAGTCACATGCAGGCTCCTTCCCAGGCCTTCGATGCTGAGCTGAAGTGTCCTCTTGTTCGTTAATTGGAGTAACTTCTTGGTCTTTTTCTCCTGGTGTTGGGCTGATGTCCTCTGTGTCAGAAGTTGTGAGCAAAGCTTTTAATGCACTAAATTTGGATTTGAGTGCATCCCTTTGCCTCTTTAGCAGTGCATTTTCAGCCAAGAGTTTCTTGTTAGCTGATTTAAGGTCCTTATTTTCAGCCTTTAGCCTTGTGGTCTTTTCTTCTTCATCCTGCAGAAATGCTTCTAGGTTTTGTACCTTCTTTTCAAGCCTGTTTGCATCCCTGAAGTGCCCAGACAATTCGACAATATGCATGTACATCTCCTTGTTGACAAGACTTACTCTAAGACATTCTTCATTCAACATGTGAGCATGAGAGCGTAGCCGATTCTCTAAATCCATACAAGCATGCCTGTCTTCCATAAGTTTGTTAGTAATCTCAAAAAAATCTGTTTTTCGCAATATCCATCTGGCACATATTCTGTAAGTGATCGGGAACTAAGGGCCAAATATGTTTCTTGTATCTCTCATTTGTGGATTGTTAACTCCGAAAATGGTTGATTTTTATGCTCTAATGTGGTTTTATTTGGCAGGAAATTTGTTTGCTTTCAGGTATTGCAGAATGAATTTGATAATTGACGAGAAGCATGCGGAGATATTGGTTGCAGGGATGTGGAAAAAAGGCTCCACTTGAAAAAGGCCATTGTACTTTTGATGTTGGAGGATACTTTATCATCAAGGGTTCTGAAAAGGTCTTGATAACACAAGAGGAGAAGTCCAGAAGGCTTAATTGCACATCCTTACGTAATGAATATGGCTGTGATGAGAAGGCATTGAGTTGCTTGGAGTGGATGCAACTGGATGGTGTGAGTCCTTGACCGTGTTGGCAATACTTTAGTGGACATGTATGCAAAGTCTGGGAATCTACCGGGTGCACACGCTGTCTCTGATAACCTTCCGAATCATGATGTTGTTTCATGGACTGCGTTGATAGCAGGGTATGCACAATTCGGAGATGTGGATAACTCTTGTATCACATTTAACAAAATGATGCAAAAGGGTGTGAGACCGGACTCCATCACCTTTTTTAGTTCTTCTGAGTGCATGTGGTCGTTCAGGTCTAGTAAGCAAAACCCAGATGTACTATGAAGCCATGAGTAAAGAATATGGTATTGTACCCAGTCCTGAGCACCAAGCCTGCATGGTTAACTGTTGTGGCCAAGCAGGTCATATAAGTATGATTTTGGGCATGTTGGAACAAATACCCACTGATGCAACTGTTTGGTGGCACACAGTATTATGTGCATGAAGAATGCCTGGGAACGTTGATTTTGGACAGCTTGCATTTGCATGTGCAGTACAATAACATGAGAAGGCTCTATTAATTTTCTGAATTATGGAGCTTTGGAGTTGGCTGCTGAATAAATACGTTGATGATGTCATTTATAATATTAAATACATGCTAGGCTATGCGCATGTAGAGTAGCCCCCTGAAAGCATAAGCTGTATCAATTGCACATTTTACTTTCAATTATCTGTCAGGGGGCGACGTTTTCCATTTTTTGTCCTCAATCTCTCTTTCGGCGGCAGGCATTGAAGAAGAAGTGGGGGGCTCTGACGAGAAAACCAGAAGAGAAAGGGGGGTCGAAGCTTTTTCACCTGCAGATGGTTGCCACGGCACAAAAAGGCCAAAGTACTTGTCTTCCTTTGTCATGGCTATGGAGTGGAATGCGGTGTCTTTATGAAGGGTACAGGTATTAAGCTGGCAGGAGGCGGCTACGCAGCTTTCGGCATTGATTATGAAGGCCAATTCATACTGAGAGAGGGGAGGGATAGCTTCTTGTCCATCGATTTTCAGAAAAGGGCGGGGCTGGCTACAGAATTCTCGGCACAGGAGAGGGGGGGCTGACTCGCTCATATCTCTTCTCCTTTTTTGGGGGGGTGCGACGGATGTCTACGGGATTCTGCCCGTTCAGATCTGCTTCTGCTGGGGGCAGCAGGCCTTTGGGGACGAGCGGCTATTTTTGAGGAGGGGGCGGCCACGAAGAAGGGGATGGAACTCTCGTTTCTTCCCTCGGGCAGTAGATCGTTGGGGGAAAAAGGCATCCATTCTGCGAATTCATCAAGCTGCATACTGGGACTAATGTCGATGGCCACGAAAAACGAGTAGAGAAGGAATTCCCATGGAGGACAGCCGAGCAGGCCTCACCCTTGGAGTGTTGGTGATATCAGTGACCTCCAGCACCTGTGATTCGGACATGCAGTAAGTAGAAATTTTTGGTTGTTGCAAGGCATTTCCTTTTTGGGCCACTGTTTCATTTGTGCCTCACTCTGCATGATTGCGTTCCTGAGAAGTTCATGAATTTGTAACCATCACATATAAGGACTTAATGAGCCGAGCTAAGGGTGCAAGTAGGTTGTACAAGGGGATCGACAAAGAGATCATTAGGAATGGCTTTTCAACACGTTAATTTGGGGGAGCTCTCTCTCTCGCTCTGATCACGACCAAGGGGGGGGGGGGGGGGGGGTTCGGCATATTATGCTGGATCACGGAAAGATTTACACCATTGGGCTTAGTTAACAGCCGGGATTCTGGTGTGTTTGGAGACGTTAGATGTGGAGGAGTCATTTCATTGCTTCAGCTTAGTGGTACAACACATGTACTTCAAGCAGCATCGTGGGAACTGTATGGAAGTGTTTTTTGGTAGACTTATAATTGCAATACGAGAATGATGTAAATCTCAAGCTATTTGGTTTTCGAAAAACAGGAAGTAACAAAGTTATTCCGCATTCACTTTATGAAAATGGGTCAAGGCATGATTTGAGTGCCGGATAAGTAACACGTTGTTCCACTATTCCTATTGCAAAAGAATAGGCTAAGACAACTTTAATGCCGCTTTCCTGTTGATGAATGCATCTCCTTTCTTAAGTTTGTGAGAAATTCTTTCCATGTGATCACTGATTGTTACATCCATGTGAAAGAAATTCCTGTGCTGCTATTAACGTGTATGTATTTGTTGTAGTTATGCATATGTGGAGAGAGAAATCCGTATGCATCTGATACCTGTGTATATATGGGAGAGACAATGAGATTGAAGTGCTGCCCGTAAATATTTCAATGATATGGTGCTAGAGGGAGAAATAGTCATGCCCATGAAAAAGAGTCGAGAGGCAAAAATCTGAGCATGTGTCTGAAGGAGAGAGAGTTCAAGATGCCTTAGCATTCGATGCATATGTATCCATTGTGCACAGACAAGGAAAGAGGAAAGATATGTCTGTCCATTCAAAGAGAGGGAATACAGAAAAAGGGGGAACTCATAAAGATGTAACCATCTCTTGTTGCTGTGCGATCCATTCACCAAGACTAACGAGAGGATTCAACGTTTTTATGTGAATGTACAGAAAAACTAAGGGCATCTATGTTTAGACTAATTCCTCATGATTGGGGAGTCGCGCTGATCCATAGATTTGTTAAATTCTACTGAACTGTTAAAATGTGAAGTTTCTACATTTCCATTTTCTGATTCTTATGATAACAACCTCACAAAGCTGGACAAACAGCAAGGGCATTCAGTTCAATATCTGGAAGTGGATAATGTTTTGGGTTCTCAACAGTTGAAAAAAACAAAAGCCATTCTTCCACCTGCACTATAAAAGATCGAGGAGCACATTAACATTGATGATCTGCTATGATCCATGCACGTCAGCTCAGCTGGTTGGGCCCTTTGCCTCTCAAGGCTGTGGGTTGGGGTTTAATCCCTGCGAGCTACATCCAAATATCCATCACCACTTGAGTGGTGAGCTATTAAACCAGCCCTTTGGGGGACCTTTGAGCATTCGGGCTACCTTGTTTCAAACTAGTCATCTCTTGGGGCTTTAGTTTCTTCCTAGCGTTTAAATTGGCGGGCCTTCGGGCTCTCTATCCTAGTAGCTGAGAGGCATTTACCCCTTGTTTTGTGGGATTCGGGGGATTCCATGGGTGCTATGCGTGTTTCTCATTTCACTTTCAATTAATTCAGCTAATGCAAAATGGTATGTCAATGATCATATTCTTTGAAAAAAATGTTGAAATGAAATCCTTCTTTTCATGGACCTAATCATCTTATATGCTGTGAGGTATAGACTCAAAGTGACAAGATGCATGAGAAGCAACCAAAATAGCATAGAGCGTGTGTTTGGAGAAAATAAGAACCAAAGCATCGAATATGAGGAAAAGTGAAAGTGCACCGTTGCGTGTATGTGAGAGTAAGTGAGAGAGGGAAAGAAAAGAATTGGGAGAAATGAGTGGGGTAAGTAGAAATTGAGCAAGAAGGGTAAAGGGCAACTGGTAGATATGTAGGTGTGCGTGCATATGTGCAAAAGGGAAGAGAAAAGAACCAAAGGAAAAGAGAGTGGAAGCGGGTATATACATAGGTGATATTCGAGATAATTGTGGGCTCCAGGTGATCCAATTAGACCAATTCCGAGGGATTTGAACAACATAAAGTCTCGTATAATCGCTTTCTCCTGCGGCGCCAGGAGCATATCATGGATAGTTGTTGTTGCTCTGCACTAGATGCACCAAGAAATGGGTGCGGAGGTAAATCTGTAGCTGGGTTATGTCGGGAAGGAGAGAACCAGAATGGTGGTGGAAAGGGTAGTATTTCGAACGGGGGTTGTTGAATAGAGGTTTGAGGTTGCGTAGGTGGGAGGGGTATATTATTTTGGGGGCTAGATGTCGATGCTTGTGGGAGTGGCGAAGGGGGATGAGATGGTGCCTGTGGTGATGGGGAATGGGGCGGTGCAAGTTGTGGAGAGGAAGGTGGTGGTGTGGGACATGATGGAAATTGGAGATGAATTGGGTCAATAGGTGGATCAATGGTGATGGGAGTGGATATGGTGGAAGTAGTAGGGAGAGTGGGGGTGGAATGAGGTGGGGCAATGGGTGTAGTAGGTGCGTCTGAAGTGTGTGGGGTTTATGAAGGTGGGGGGACTGAACGGCAAGAGAAGCTTTTCTAGATGAAGTAGGCACTAGTTTGATAGGAGGAAAGGGGGTGTTGGCTGATGTGCGTACCTTTTTTGATGCTCTAGCATATCCTTGCTGGTCCATTGGAAGAGTATCGAGGAGCTCCCTGGAATCTTTCTAAATCTTCACTCTTTGTTTCTTGCGAGGGTACACTGCATGTGGATGTTTAGATGATGTCGATCGCGACACGTCTTTTGAATGGATGGCTGCAAAGTACCTATATATGTACGGCATAATGTGACCTCCTACCACTTTGAAGGTAAGAGCCCTTTTGCCTACATGCTTCCCATATCTTTTCTTTCATTCGGCGAGCGTCTGAAGGAGAATTTTGTGATATGGGTAGGGCTTTGCTTGGACGAAGCAAAGAAGGGGTTCACATATTTTCACATCGGTGAAATGTAAATTATCCTTGAGGAGGAAGAATAATAGTAGCCGCTTCATCATTACCTGACTACAATTCAGAGTCGAGAAACTAGTCGTACATTCTTGCAATATATCGGGAACTGGTATCTCTACATAACTACCTGCCTTCTTTGTTTCTGGAATCCCTTGTGTTCCCAACATAAGGGCAAGCTTGTCTTTAGTGATCCTTCCTCCAGAAAGGGATGGAAAGGACTTGAAGAGTGTTAAGATTTCCATACCACAATTCTGAGGGTCACTAAGTGAGGGGAGCTTGGCATTTGCTATTGTGAGTAAACCCATATTCTTCAATTCTTCTAAAGTGAATGAGTTTTGAAGCTTACCACATATGCTTAAGTCCAATTTCAAAGAGATCTCACTAGGGATGGAGATGATGATTTCTGTGGTGGTGGCCACATTTGCCACATTCGCGGATGACGTAGCAGTGTCCTTGATGTGAGTACTTGGTTGAGTGTTTGCTGGAGATGTCTCCGCATCCTTCTGATTTTCCTCTTCGAATCATTCTGATTCCGAAGGATTCTCCTCACAGACCACATAGAGTGAATCGCTAGAATCACCAGATGATTGCCCTGATGCACTTTCACTATCAGTTTTAAATTCAGAAAATGTTTCTTCTATTTCCACAGAAGAAGAAGCCATTCCTAAGGTAGAGAACCCAGATATTGTTGTTTTGATCGAACAGAACCAACTTGCTCAGCTTCAGCTTCGAGAGATTATTGCAAATTGTCAAGGTTGATCGGCTGAGTGACCTAGAGCCTATGGGAATGCTGAAGAATAACTTCAATTTATGGCGCTGGACAGGGATGCTGATTAGCGCTGGAGAGAATTGCTTTCAGGAAGCAGTCCATGCTGGCTAATTGTATAAGAGAATGGCTTTCTTGTCCTTGCTGTGGGAATTCTCGTTCATTTACAGAATTTGGAACTCTCGTGGATGAGAGTGAGAAAGGAAGATGATATGGCGATTGTAGGTAAGCAATGTGTGTATGCCTAGCATCCTCAGAAAAACAGTTTATACCTGCAAAGCCTGAAGATTGTGGTTTTGAAGACGATTCACTTAGCAGGTTGAAATGCAAAAATTCTTGCTGCTTCAGGAAAGCTGGTGAGAAGGAGGACGATTATTTTGGACATGCGGTGGAGAACCCATCTGTTCCGACGGCAGGGATGGATCCTTTCCTTGAGGCAGAGATTGCAGAGCGCTTGGAGAGAGCAACCCGGGCAGTCGATGCTGGCCAATTGGCAGCGCTGCTGGCGATGGTTGCACGGCAGAGACTGAATACGTGTGGCCAAAAAATTGCGCCGTCTGTGAGGGACTGAATACGTGATGTGATGGCCACTTGCTGGCACACAACAGCTCCGATGGATAGGTTGATGGATAGGTACGATGGTTGTGGTAGATAAATAAGGTGGGATGCAGGCTAATTTTGGCTGGAATCGTTGCCAGAAGTAGAGGTGATGGTTGCACTGTCCGATATGGATGAATAGAAATTGGCGTGATTGATTTGGGTAGGTTTTGATTGGATGCCCACGAATTCTCAGGATCGGTAGAATGGCGCTAGTATGGATAAAAGTTGAAGGGGAGGTCACCAAGTCGTCGATGATAAAATAGGTTGGCAAGTTAGACTGTGATACGGGTTGGGAAGTCGCCCTTGAATGAGAGAGTGAGGCAAGGTCTCCGAGATTAGAGAGGGGCCATAGAGAGGAGGGGAGGTCGCTGAGTTAAGGTTAGAGATGAGTTCGCCCAATAAGTGGAAAGTAGTTGGGATGAGAGGTCACCCTAGGTGGGAAGTAGGTGTCACCGTAGGACATGGAAGTAGAGGTGGGAGGAGGGGTCGCCTAAGGTGAGAGGTGGGAGGAGGGGTCGCCCTATTGTGGGAGTTGGGAGGAGAGGTCACCCTAGGTGGGGAGCAAGGTTCGCCTAGGTGGGAGGGGGGGGTCGCGCTAGCTAGATTAGAGGTGGGGAGAGTGGAGGGGTGGTTGCCTTAGAATGATGGAGAGGGAGGGGAAGTGATCTTAGTCAACCTTAGAGGGAAGGTGCCCAAGTGCTAGAGCATGGAAAATTTCCCTATTCAGAGGGAGGAGAGGGAGGAGGAGGGGAGGTCGTTCTTGGAGAGGAAGGGATGAGAGGAGATAGATCGGGTGCTCATGTAAGCAAGGAAGGAGGTGAGGGCGCCTTTGTAGCATTGGAGGGAGTGGGGCATTGGAAGGAGGAGAAAGGGAGGCGAGGTCTTCCTAGGAGAGGAAGGGTGGAGGAAAGGACCCTCAAGAGAGGAAGGGTGGAGGAGTAGTCGCCCATGGAGAGGAAGGTTGGAGGAGAGGTCGACCATAGAGAGAAATTTTGGAGGAGAGGTCGCCCATTGAGAGAAAAGTTGGAGGGGAGGTCGTCCATGTAGAGGAAGATTGGAGGAGAGGTGGCCCACAGAGAGGAAGGGTGTAGGAGAGGTCGTCCATGTTGAGGAAGAATGGATGAGAAGTCGCCCATAGAGAGAGAGGATGGAGGGGAGGCCGTACATGTAGAGGAAGGTTGGAGGAGAGGTGGCCCATAGAGAGGAAGGGGGTAAGGTCGCCCAAAGAATGGTCACGAGGAGGAGGGGTCGCCCAATTTGTCAATGTGGGAGGATGAGAGGCCGCTCAGGTTGGTTAAGAGCTTGAGAGAGAGGAGAGGTCACCCAATTTGGCAAGGTGGAAGGATGAGGGGTCGCCCAAGTTGGCCATAGGACTTGAGAGGGAGGAGAGGTCTCCCAATTTGGCAAGGTGGAAGGATGAGGGGTCGCCCAAGTTGGTTAAGAGCTGGAGAGAGGAGAGGTCGCCCAATTTGGCAAAGTGGAAGGATTAGGGATTGCCCAGTTGGTCATAGGGCTTGAGAGGGAGGAGAGGTCGCCCAATTTGGCAAGGTGGAAGGATGAGGGGGAGGAGAAGTTGCCCAAGAATGGCCACGGTGAAAGGAGAGAGGTATCGCTCATGTAAGTGGTATGAGATGATATTTTACCATTCTTCGCTTAGAGGGGTAGCAGGGAGGAGAAATTTTATGTGATAAGAGATAGAAGAAGTTAGTAGCATAATGCCTATGAGTAGCAAGAGGAAGTGGTAGTGGCGGTAGTGTTCTAGGACTAGGTGGGAAGGACAGTAGATAAATGGGAATGGGATACATGAAGAAGATAGATGAGAAAAATCCAATAGCTGAATAAGGAAAGCTAATAACATAAGGGTATATACATTATATACAAGGGCAAATTCCTTCTTTCCTATCTTTCCACATAGGGTTTTAGCTTAGATTCATTGACTAGGGGCACTATTGTGTCCGTCAATGTGGAGATTTGTACTGCACCTTTTGGAAGTGTGTGTATGACCCTAAAAGGTCCGTTCCATCTCGGCATCAACTTCTTGGCTTTCTTCTCAAAGAGCCGCGGGTGATACATCAAAACTAAGCTTCCTTCCTTGATCTTTGATTTCCAGAGGTTTGCATCATGATCTTGTTTTCGTTTTTCCTGTACTGCCACTAGAGTCTCACTGCCTATCCTTCTCTTTTCTTCAAGAAGTTGTAGCCTCACAATGTTTGATGAGAGTGCGGTAGTAAATCAAGGAATTCGATTGGTTCCCATGCGGTTGGAGCCATGCAAGAACTCAAAAGGAGCAATAGCTTGTATTCCATAGACTAGCTCAAAAGGAGTATGTCGTGTTGTGGCTTTGAATGAAGTTCTGTAGGCCCACAAGGTTCCCAGATATGCCTGGCCCCATGTATTAGGAAACTGTAAGCATGTTTTTCTTAGTAAGAGCATGAGAACCTTATTTGTGCTCTCTGCCTGACCATTTGCCCTTGGGTAGTATGCACATGACTTCTTATGGAATATTTGATACTTTTCAAAAATTAAAGTCAGCACCTTATTGACGAAATGGGATCCTTGATCTGTTGTGACCTCTATTGGACATCCATATCTGCAAAAGATGTAATTATACAAGAAGGTGGCTACCGTTTCAGCATTGCATTCCTTACTAGCTATTACTTCAGCCCACTTAGTGGCATAATCTGTTGCTACTAAAAGATACTTTGCACCTGAATCTTGTGCTATTGGAAAAATTGGGCCAACGAAGTCTATTCCCCAATGCTCAAAGGGTTGCCAAGCTACAGAGATATTAAGCGGCTGGTTCCTTTGTCGTGTTGGTTTAGGCGCACATCTTTGACAAACATCACATGCCTTGGGAAATTTCGTGGCATCTCTGAAGAGATACGACCACCATAGGCCACTTTGAAGTACCCTCAGTGAAGTGATATGTCTAGGAAAATGACCACTAGACTTTCCCTCATGTGCCAATTGAAGAACAGTTTTTGTTTCATGTGGTTGAAGACATTTTCTATACATCCCATTAGGACCAACCTTATAGAGGGTATCTTTTGCCATCATGAAATTCTTACTTTTTAGGAGTCCACGCCTTTCCAATGGAGTAGACCCAGTACGAAATTGACCTTTTCCTAGGAGGAGAGTCAAATCATCATACCATGTAGGTGCTATATTTACCTTGTATATTTGGCTGTCTGGGAAATCATCTTCTACTCCCTTTGTTGCTTGAGTTGGATGCCTGATGCGAGAGAAGTAATGACATGTTGCCTACCGCTTCTTTGTACAATTTCAAAGTCGAATTCTTGGAAGAGGAGCAACCATCTCCATACTCTTCCTGCAACTTGTGGCTATTCAACAAATATTTTAAAGCTTGATGATCAGTAATCACTGTGAATGTAGTGCCTAATAAATAGTGAATGAATTTCTTGAGGGCAAATACAATAGCCAATGCGTCCCTTTCTGTAGTGCTATAATTCTTCTCGGCTTTTGAGAGGAGTCTACTCGCGTAGTGAATGGGCTGATCTAATTTGTGTGCTTCACTTGGTTGAGTCAGTATAGCTCCTATTGCATACAAGCTTGCATCTACATGCACGTGGAATGTCTTAGATCAATCTGGTGAGATGAGTATAGGTGCATATGCCAACCTTTGTTTTAGATAGGTGAATGCTGATTCTTCTTCTTCAAACCATTGAAAGGGAAAACTTTTACTCGTAAGCCGTGAAAGTGGTCGTGTTGCCTCTGCATACATGCGTATAAACTTGCAGTGATATATTGTGTGCCCCAAGAAGCTCTGGACCTCTTTAGCATTTATAGGTCTTGGAAGCTTAAAGATAGCAATTACCTTATCTGGATCTGGAGTCATCCCTTTAGCAGAGACCACATGTCCTAACAAGATACTTGGGTTACCAGAAAATGACATTTGTTAGGGTTAAGTTTCAAACCTGTCTCTCTGCAACGCTGGAATACTTGTTCTAATTGCTTCAAATGTTCTGGCACATTCTCTACTGCAGTGGTGCAAGCTGCTCCAGAGAAGGCTGAAAAGTCATCCATGAAAATTCTTAAGAATTTTAGGAGCACTTTGTTGAAGATCAGATATACTGTCCTATTAAAAGTGGTTGGTGCATTTCTAAGGCCGAAAGCCATTTTGGTGTAGATATAGATTCCCCAAGGAGTTACAAAGGCTATTTTTGGTTTCAGGATGGATTTCCAATTGATTGTATCCACTGAAACCATCCATGAAACTGTATAGCACATGTCCTGCCACATCTTCAATCACTTGTTCAAAAAAGGGAGTGGGAAACCCATCAGGGATGGTTACCTTATTTAATGCTCGGAAATCCACACAAACCCTGATTTTATTAGGTTGCTTCTTAGGTGCTATGACCATAGAGGACAACCATTCTGAATGCTCTACAGTACCTGCTTCCTCCATTTTGTGGATTTCCTTCTTGACGGCCTCTGCATATTTGGGATTTAGCCTATACATTTTCCCTCTAATTGGCCGAGCTTATGCCGCTAGAAAGAAAGAAAGAAAGAAAGTGTTTTTACGTCTATTAGGAGGCCGAACTCGGCCTATGAGACAAATCGATGTACATGGGTGTATCTTCTGTCTATCAGAGAAGATAAAAGTGCTGAAAAAGAAACTGGTAAAGCTGATACATATCTCCGTGAAATGCGTGTGGAGATACCCATGAAAGGGGGGGATGTATGGAGTGCGATATCTATGACAGTCTATATGCAAAGGGGTAGTACAACAAGCATGGGAATGCATCTGAAACGACTAACTAGCTCCATCCTGTGCTAGTGGGCGGGTGTAAGATGTGATACATAGGTGGAGGTGGAGTCAGGGCCATCGTGATAGCTGCAGCGGGATCAGCCATCATCTGGAATCGTCTCTCCTCCATGGCGCGATGGTGACGAGCCTGGATCTCTGCAATCTGATGTCGGTGATGTCTCGAGGCCCGATATCCTCTAGCACGGGGTCCTCTCCTAGCTCGAGAAGCCTGAGCCTGCTGAAGAGTCACCCCTCTCTGTGTGTGGGCTGAGAGGGGGAGGGCTGCAGCACGTCGTGGAACAAAGAACTCAATGAGCTGACTCTGTCTCCCTCCTGTATGGGCTGCTACAGTAGGCTGGAGTAGGGAATCTCTGTGACTCTGTATCTCTAGTAGGAATCACCCGAGCTGTCGCTGGTCTCTAGAGTCCATGATCTCTCGGAGGGTGGGCTGCCTTGTAAATAGAGTCCCGTATCTACCTCTGATGCCATCATATGCGCTACATCTGCATACAAAGTGCTCCTCATCCTCTATCTCTACTCTACAAACCCTGCATATCCGCTCCTCTCTGGGAATGCCTGCGGCTCTGCCCGTCTCAATCTCTAGTCTATGTGATGAGACTCTCAACTGGCCAATCGCTACCCTCGAGCTATGAGGCATGTAAGTATCCATGTAACATGGCCGCCGGATGAAACCGTCTGCTAGGATGTCTAAGAACTGGTCTCGATAGTGCAATAGTCTCGATCCCATGTGTGGTGTGTGCCATGTCTGACTAATGTAGCGCTGCCAAAGATCCTGTCTCAACACAACATTCCTCTCATGACGAGAGAGGTGGATGTGAGGTGAGTCTGGGTCGTACTGAAAAGGCGGCAATCTGTCCATATCAAGCCCATGACTATCAAACCATACTCTAACCTGAGTGTACCAAGCTCTCTCATATCCTGACTCTGATACCTGTATAGATGCCTCAAAAGCTCTACGTGTGAGTCTGTCTGTAGGGAGCTCCCTCATCCTCTGAATAAAGCAGATAGTCTGGAATAGTGCATCTACTACCATGGGTGGTGCAGCTAGCTCTGCCCTGATGATGTCATGTGGTACCGACTGTTTCTCGCGAAATAGTCGCGAGATCATACGTACCTCGGGCCTCTCGATCGCACTCCACTGGGTGGCTGTGAGGCCTGGGGCCCAAACTGTCGAAGCATACATCATAGCTGGTCGGACTAGTGTGTCAAATAGCCACCCCTTCGTGCGGGGCTCCTGGAAGTGTGCCTGGTGACATCTCCGCTCTAACATGGCTAAAGTTGCATATCCTCGTGTAAGTCTATCGGTGGCTGCCTGTCTCATGCTGAAGGGGCCAGGTAAGCTCGTGAATGTGACTCCGAGGTAGACATAGGAAGTGACCACCTCAATCTGTCCACCGCCGGCTGTGAATCTTGCTCCATTCCTCACCAAGGGGGAGGTGTGGAAGATCATGACCTTGGTCTTGCCAAGGTTTACTGTCAAGCCCTTCTGTGTACAAAACTCATCGAGGGCATCCAAGTGGCGTTGTAATCCATCGGGTGACTCTGAAATCAAGACAATGTCATCGGCATATAATAAAATGTGGACAGGTGTACCTGCGAGGTCTGCACCCTCTCCTCCGGCTCGGAGAACGTAGTCCTCAATCTCATCGATGTAGAGACCAAATAGAGTGGGAGAGAGCGGGCACCCTTGCTTAACACCGATGGTGCTAGCAATGACCTCACACATACCTCCTGGACACTGTACTCTCCCGGTCACCTGCTCATAGAGTGCATAGATGGCCCAAATCATCCCTGATGGTATTCCCAAGCTCTGAAGGCTTTGGAAGAGCCTCTCTCGTGGCACTGTATCGAAAGCTTTGCGGAAGTCCACAAAGAAGCAATATAGTCTCTTCTTCCGCACCCTTGCCCCATCAATGAGGCAGCGCAAAATGATGTGATCAATAGTAGAGAAAGCTCGCCGAAAACCCGCCTGGCCTCGTGCTCGTAGCCCCTCAGTCTCTGCATATGAGCTGAGCTCTGCCTCAAGTATGGCACCGTATAGTTTGGCCATGGTGTGGCCAATCATGATGGTCCTGTAATTCCCTGGATCCAGGGTGTCGCCAGATTTATGGATAGGCACAATGGTGTGCCTAGTCCACTCCTCTGGGAAGCCCTCCCCTATAGCCCGATTGAAAGCATGTGCAATCAACGGGGCTATAGTGGAGGATGCATATATGAGGTGCTCGCTTTGCAATCCCGTATGGTCTGTCCAGCGTCCATGTCGCAGTCGTCCTATGGCCCTCTCAACCATCTTTGCTGTGAAAAGAGAAGAACTAGTAGGGAGAGGCTCAAGTGGCTGGGGAATGGGAGGCTGCCCAGGCACCTCATATAATCTCTGAGCATAATCATGCCATGTGTGTAGGTCCCCAATAGGTGTGGTCGGGCATGGCTCTCGTAGGGTACGCCATGCTGCAGCACTGTCCATACTCATAAAGAGATGATATAGCTCAAGCACTTGTGCCTCCTCAAAGGCTCGCCTCTTCCAAAGTGTGAGAGTCTTCATCTGTCCCGTGGCCTGTCTCTCTGTGATCTCTCCCAATGCTCGTTGAGCTCGTAGTCGGCGGTAGGTATCTCTGCATTCCTCATCATACCAACGATGTTGTGGCATAGTCCCGGGAGGAGGTGTGTGACCAGAATGGATGGTGTGTGGGAGTTGATGGAGGATGTCTGAAGAACTGGTGCTATCTATGAGGTGAATAGGGATAGTGGAGTGTCAGGGTGAAGCAAGAGAAGACCCTTCTCGACTTGGGCCGCATATATGTGAGCTAGCTCGTGTGTGAAGTGGATGGTGGTGTGTGGGATGCGTGCTGCGGGTGTGCGTGTAGGGGTGTCTCCCTTGAGGGAGAGAGCGAGGTATCCGTGATCGGCCCCAATGGGTATAGGTGGGATGGTGAATGAGGTAAGTAGGTGAATGGCCTCTCTAGATCCCATGACGTAATCTACTGAACTTCCCCTGCCATCTGTGACTGAGTGTGGCATGCATGTCAATCCTCCTGAGGTAGGCCATTGAGCCATCCCGTTATAGATAACGAGATTATGTCGAGAGCCTAGTCTGAGTAAGTGAGTGCCATAATGAGTGTGTGTAGAGTAAGCTGAAGCTCGAGCTGTAGACTCATCCTCTATGGTACGTAGTATCTGTGGGTCTTCTGGGTCAAATATCTCACACTGATCATTGCATGTCCTGGCATTGAAGTCTCCCATAAGGAAGACTTCCCCTAGTGCAGAGTACTCTGTAATCTCTTTTGACAAGCAAGTGTATGGTGAGTCCTCCTCTCGATCTATGATAGCGAATCGCGAGCTAGAGGGAGCAAAGTAGCATAAAGCTATGAAGATGATCCGCTCCTGTGAGAGCTGGAGTCAAATCCAAAGATATCTGGCCTGTGAGTCACGTGTGACTATCTGTATCCTTCTCTGAAGTCCATCTCTGTAGAGTATGGCTACTCCTCCTCCTGACCCTCTGGTGGTATGCTGACGTATACACTCTCTGTATGTGGACTCCCACTGAAAACCGTGGACTCGAGGTAGGCCCCGGTCCGGGCTCTCATGTGTCTCTGTGAGCATAATGATGTCTTTGCCTTTGCGCACCTCTTCCAACCTCTCTGGGTGTGTCCATAGATCTCCATTGCAGTTCCAAACTGCAAGGTGTATCTCCTCGAGTGTCTCACAGGCCGCGAATCCCTATGGGATGGCCTTGCCATCAATGATGACACGACCATCTCTGTATGAAGCCTTCTTTCCTTCTTTGCGAGCTTGGTGTACTCTCGGCATGCATGCACGGCGGTGTGCTACTTGCATGGGTGTGAGATCATCATCAAGGTAGATGGGGGGGCCATCAAGTGCTCTCAGAATCACCCTCTTGCGTAGGAAAGTAGATCTTACATCTTCTGAAGGGAAGTGTAGAATGAGAGCTCTCTTCTTCGTGGGGTCTTGTCCCGTTCTCCAAGACTTGATAAATGGAGGGGAGTCCTCTTTGTAGCCGAGCATCCTGCTAGTGTCTTCCCGTTGGACTCGGGTGTAGAGCCTTCTTTTTCTACAATACCCGTGATGCGTACATTGAGACGACGGGCATGTCTCATCTTTTCTTCTTCAATGGTGGTGTGCACGATGAGTGCTTCTTCCTTTTGTGCTTCCTCTTTGGCTTCTTTTTTTATGTTCTTTCTCACTATGTCGATCCATCCTTCTTTGGTGGCTTCTAATTTGTTTTCCATGCTCGCAGTCAAAGCTTTGGTGAGTTCTTCTTTTAAAGCTTCTATCGTGTTCATATTAATCTCTCCCTCTTCGGGTGTGAGAGAGACCATTGAAGCTTTGATGAGCTCCAATTCTTCTTTCATGTTTGCCCTTTCCTTAGCCCATTCTTCTTTTTCTTTGTTTCTCTCCCTCTCACACTCTTCTTTCTCTTTCTGTCATGCTTCCCTCTCTTTGTGATATGTTTCTACTTCTTTCTCGAGCTTTGAGAGGCGGTTGACGATGGCCGTGATAGTGGAGTCCACCATCTTCTTGTTTTCTTTGATAGCTATGGTCAGTTTGTCCTCCATTTTCATCAAATCGTCCTTCTTAGCCGTAGCGCTTATTGCATTCGAAGATGAGAAAAAAATGCTCAGTGTGCCGAGCCCAAAGACTTGCGATGAAGACGGGAGCGCGCCCGATGCGCGATGGAGCAAGGGTGGGAGTGGCTAATAACTGTAGGCAACAGTTATTAGTCCGGGGCAAGACACTCTGCTTTACTTTCCATGGATGAAATATGAACTTGCAGGAAAATACGAACTAAATATGAACTTGCAGGACATTTGCTTCAAAACTTCTAAAATCGAAGTCTCGAAACCCTAAAAACATGCAGATCTGGAAGGAGAGAGGGATGGCAGGGGCGACGGGTTTAGGGTTTAGGGCCGACGGGCTGACGCAGCAGACGGGGGGCAGGTGCAGAGGGTGGTCGAGGGTTCAGAGGTGGTCGAGGGTGGAGCAACGACGGGCTGAGGGGCGGCGAGCTGACGCAGCGGACGGGGGCGCCGGGCTGACGCAGAAGACGGGGGCGCAGGTGCTGTTAGGGTTTTTTTAGGGTTTCTGCAGGGCGGGAAGCAGGTCGCAGTAGAGGGCGGGAGGGGCGACGGGCTGCGCAGAGGGCGGGAGGGACGATGGCTGCAGAGCAGAGGCGGGAGGGGGCGAGGGGGGCGAGGCGGGAGGGGGCGAGGAATAGTGTGTATTCCAAGCTCTTTTGGTATTCCGGTCAAATCCTTGTAACTCCATGCAAATACATCTTTAAAATTATGCATGAATGTTATTACCTCTGTAAGAAGAAGAGGGTGGTCCCACAACCAACTTGACAGTAGAAGATTTTGTGGATTTTCCTCTTCCCCTAAGTTTACTTCTTTAACTGGTTCCAAAATTGCCTCTGCCTCGTCCTTAAACAACATTTGCTTGGTGAATGCTGGACTATCATTGATTGTGATTTCTTGGGTCTTTTCCTGTGTCCATCCTACTGGGACTTCCACCAGTGGGAAAATGCTTTCTACTAGTTCCTCTTCTGTTTGGCTTGCTTCAATCCCTTTTCCTCCTTCAACTCCTTTCAAAACTTTACCTCTTCGGAAATCTTTAGTTGGTTCTCCTAATACCACAGACTCCACAGTAGGTTCTTCTTCTTCTTTTTCATTGATTGCTATTGTAAAACATGAAACATTATTGGTCTCCTCAATCCAATCCATGATGTCACCTAGATCTTCATTGGATATTTCTTCTCCTATATCAACTTCTTCCTTGATGTCAGGTGATCTTGTTTTATATGGCTCTGTGTGAGGCTTCCCAGATGCCCATTGGGCCGCCCAACCAATTGTAGGGGTAGCCCAAGATGGAGGATAAGCCGCCCATTCAGGTGCCCAGTGTGGAGGCCCTTGAGCAGAGTATGGAGCCCAAGCCTTTGGAGTGACCCAGCTACTTGGAGGAGGAGGCGCCCAGCTCGGA
The DNA here is from genome assembly GCA_020310875.1 of Ceratopteris richardii. Taxonomy (NCBI): domain Eukaryota; kingdom Viridiplantae; phylum Streptophyta; class Polypodiopsida; order Polypodiales; family Pteridaceae; genus Ceratopteris; species Ceratopteris richardii. The sequence goes on along the minus strand of CM035434.1, from coordinate 128,924,914 downwards.
CTAGGAGGTGGAGTCGCCCAGCTGCTTGGCGGTAGAGGAGGCGCCCAATTGGGACTAGGAGGTCTAGACTCCCAACTTGAATTAGGAGGTGGAGACTCCCAGGGAGGTGAAGGCCCCCTTTCTTGTCCTGAGATCTCTTGATTTTTCAGAACCCATGGTGGAGGAGGTGTGGCCCAAATGTTTGCTCCTTCTTGTCTAGTTTGTTGTTCGTCTTCTCCATTGTTATCTTCCTTGTCTTCCTCTGTAGTTCGCTCTGGATTGAGAACAACTTGAGAAGTACCTAAGGCTTCATCTGTTCCTCCTTCCATCTTCATTACCTTGTCTAGTCCTGCCACCCATAAGGTGTTACTACCCCAGTCATGTATCGCTTTACTGTGGCGTAGCCATGGCCTTCCTATCAAAAGAGGAAACCCTCCCTTCACCTTTGGGAGTGTTATTACCACAAAATCCAACACAAATTTTAGCTTATGGATGACGACTTCAACCTTTTCCACTATGCCTAGTGGGCTTACCTTGCTTTGGTCTGCCAATGATACTCTAAAATGAGCATCCTTAGTTGGTTTCAGATATAGCAATGTCATTGTGTACTCAGGCATCAGATTAATACCAGATCCCCCATCAACTATAACTCCTACCAAGGGAGTTCCCTTGATACTTACAATCAACCTAGGGCTCTTGTAATCGGTAAGAGGTGCCATCCTAGATGGTTCTGAGCTATAAGTTGAGGGTATAGGTATTTGTTGGGAAATTAGAGAAGTGAAGCCTTGCCCACCACTTAATATGGTGCGAGGGTCTAACCCATTTATGGAAGCCATTACTTCTCCTCTAAATCCAGGACTCATAGCTAACAAGTTATATAAGGATACCTGTTGGTAGGTGCTCTGCAAGACTTGAACTGCAGTGAGAAAGCCTTCTTGATTGTTCCTTGAAGTAGATCCATTCTGAAAGTGCCTTAGGTCCTCCTTAGATACTGCATAAGCTTTGTCAATAACCTGCTCAAGAGTGTCTTCATTTCTTCCTACTCTTCCCAGTGAGATTTTCGCCTTGTCTTGGTTGTGTTTGGCTTCCTGAGAAGGTTCATGCTCCATGGTCCTTTTTCCCTTGTCCTTTGTTGAATCTGTTGCTTCTTTGGCAGCATCTTTCAAAGCTGCCTTCTGCTTTTGTGCCCTAGTCATTACTCCGAGAAGTTCCTCAAGCTGAACTACTCGGGCACTTGGAGAGTGTACATTGCCCTCATCATTAGTTACTGTGATCATATGTAGGGGGCAAGGATTACTTGGTGTGCTTGTGGATGGCATTGACTTTGGGCAGTCCTTCGTATAATGATCCCGTGTTTCAAGACAGTTTTTGCATGGTGGGGCATCCTCAAGAAGTGAACATTTACTTTGGAAGTGTCCATACTCCCCACATCTGTAACACATTATAGGCATAGGCAAGGTTGTTACTGAAGTTTTTCTGACTTCTGACTTCTGACGTTTAGCCGACGTATGACGGGTACGGTAAAACGTTTCTGACGTTTCCCGACGTGGCCATTTTTTTTAATTAAAAAATCAAATATATATACCCCCATTGTCCATTAGCTTTCCATTGTCAACTTTCAAGATTATATGATTTATGAATGATGAATTACAATTTATAATTTTATAGCCATCATGAATCATGAATCATTAAGATATGAATGAGAATAGACATCTGAACTTCAATATGAATGGTTGAATGAATTTGATTACCTAAAATTGTATGATTGTAATATAAATCATCAGAATTTGACTCGATTATGTTACTTAATTGAATGAAATATGATTGATATAGATGATTGAAAATAACTGAGAATGGCTGAGTATGAAGGAAAACTTTCAAACCTAAGTGAATGGCATGAGATTTTAGAATATATACATGATATTATCCGATTGTATGAGCTTAAATGAACAAAGTGTGAGATATGACTGGTATTTTGAGGGCCTGAATATGGACCATATGTAAAAGGATGAACTGAACTGAATGTCTGAGGGGATAATGACTGAATGCCTGTCTTTGTGCTGGTGTGTATGCCTTCCACCACCTGTGTGATGTCCTTTCTGCTCATCAAACTGAGGGAGAGGCTTCCAATTCTTAGTATGAGCATGAAAATGCAAAAGAAGAAGATGGTGGAGAGGGTATACAGTATAAACTATACTCAGTACTGAATGGGCTTAAGACTTAAGTTTTAACTGTTAAGAGTGTATGCCTTGAGGCTTGAAGGTTCACATATACAGAACTCTTCAGCTTCAGCCTTGGTCAAGCTTGGAAATGTCTAAGCCTACGGTGCAGCATCTACAAAAGACCTCCCCAACCAGTCAAGTGAAGAAATGAGCAACTTTCAGCATTCAGAAGATTCAGCCCTGGAAAGAAAAAAGCAAAGTCGGGTACCCTTTCCTGACGCCGACGTCAGTTATGAGTCAGAAAAGTCAGCAAAGGTGGATTCTGACGCGACCTTGGGCCTAGGTGGTCGGTTCTGACGAGGCCTACGTTCTTGCCGTTGAGGTCCTTGATTGGTGTAAAAAGTTGTTTCAGGAGGTGTTGTAGTGGATGGTAAGGGTGGTTGCCCTAACAAGGAGGACCGAGCCACCCCTACCCATTGAGCTTCCGGTGGTTGTCCTGACATCATAGCCTGATTTCCAAGACCCTTCAGAAAATAACAATCCTTGGCCTCATGGCCACCCTTTCCACAAAACTGGCATGTTAGCCTCCTTGGACATTCTTGTGATGTGTGTCCTTGAGTACTACAGAGAGAACACCATAGTCCAGTTCTTACCTCCCTTAATGTTTTGAGTTCTTCAAGCTCTTGCCGTATTTGAGAGAGACCTTCCGAAGTACCCTTGTCCTCTTCTAGATTTCTTTGAAGCTTTAAGGTCTCTTGTTCCTCAAGGTTGTCACCATGTCTTCATCTTGGGGGAAAGTCTTTCTCGGATGTGTTCCAAAATGAACCCGTGCAGCCTCAATCCTTGTGGCAGCTGCTTCAAATTCTCTCAAAGTGGCATCTTGTCTCAAAAGCTCTCTCAGCTTCTGCTGTGTGGATTTCGGCAAGGCTTTCTCCACCCAGTTCTTAACAAGGAAATCTCCTGGTGGTTCCGGCAATCTTGCCACGAGTGACCTTGCCCGCGTCATAAGTTCTGAAAATGATTCTCCCATCTACAAGATTAGATTCTCAAGTTCATCTAACGTTCTTTCTGTAGAGTTACCTGGCCGAAATGCGTCTGTGAATTCGGTCCTCAACGCTTCCCATGTTGAAAAGTTTTCCGCGTACTGGCTGAACCATTTGTCCGCCAATCCTTCAAGAGTTGATGGAAAGAGAGCAAGGAAGGCGTCCTGTCGTTGCTGTAAGCCCCTACTCTTACAAATTGAAAGAAATCTTCGTACATGATCTTCACGATCTTCATTAGCACCGCCATGAAATGAAGAAAATCTAATAAAAATAGCGGAAAGTTCCTCTGTCATAGCCTTATTAAGAAGAGTGTCTTGAGGTAAAGTCTTTTGAGTTTTAGCCTTGTCGTCTAACCCTTCTATTCTAGAGACTAGGCTTGAGGCAGATAGAATTCTTATGGGTGTTAGATAAGGGTCTTGCCTTCTTCTGTGGTAACTTTTGATTGGTGTCTTTTTAGGGCTTAGCTGGAAATAATGAGAGAGTGAATAGATGGGAGGAAGTGGCTCACCCTAATAGAGGAAGTCACCCCAATGAAGAGGTCGCCCAAGGAGGAGTCTTCGCCCAAGAAGAGGTTGCTCAAGTGGAGGAGGAGGAGGAGTCGCCCAAGCCAAGAAGCCAAGAGAGGATGAGGAAGAGTAGGCGCCCAAGAAGCCAAGAAGGAGGAGGAGGAGGAGGAGTCGCCCAAGCCAAGAAGCCAAGAGAGGATGAGGAAGAGTAGGCGCCCAAGAATCCAAGGAGGAGGAGGAGTCGCCCAAGATGCCAAGAGAGGAGGAGGAGGAGTCGCCTAAGAGAGGAAGAAGAGGAGTAGGAGAGGTGGTCCTGGGCACTCAAACTCTAAGTGATTTCTCAAGAAAAAGGGTACTCAATTCTAAGTGATTTCTCAAGGAAAAGGAAATCTCCAAAAGCCTTGTCCCACCGTGTGTGCCAAATTTTCACCTGTAGGTGGTGAAGTGTAGTGTGTGGGTGCACGGAATGCAAAATGCACTACTCCTGGAGCACATGTAAGCACATGAAACACATTAAAACACATTACCATAAGAAACACATATCATCAAGCCTCCATATCATTACTAGAAACTACAGTAGAATCACAACAGCAGCAAACATGCAATATAATAGAGCACAAGACAACACTAACTAGGAAGTCAAATGCAACACAATCTGAATACCAGCCATTAGCTAATCATACCACAGCTAAGCATACTACTCATCATTCAAACACAAAACAATGGAATACTACTTATCATTCAAACACAAACAAACAACTGAATACAACCTCCACGTATTCTCACATAAGTAGCATCAGCAAATGACATGAGAAGCATAAGTAAATAACATGAGCAGGACTCTACGATCTACGAGTTCTAAGCCTGCTCTTACTCTCAGCTATATTCTCCTATAGTGTGCTCTATATGCTATATCCTCTCTTGAGGTTTCCCCTTTTTATAGGAGAGAGGTGAGGAACCGGTACAATAGGGAAGTCTGTTACATGGGAATAATGGGAAGTTAATGCATTAGGCGGTTTCATTTGTCAGCCTGGCCGCCGCTAGTTCCAGACTTTGTCATGTAATGATGAGTGGCTGGGCCCCACTTGGCTGCCTTGTCAGGTCAGCTTGTCTGGGCATGCCTTGGGCATGCAGTCGCCCAACTCTACTATCATGCCTTGGGCATGCAGTCGCCCAACTCTACTATCTGGACGTCTTGGTGCCCAACTCCACATTTTTGGACGTCTTGGCGCCCAACTCCAGATTTTGGACGTCTTGGTGCCCAACTCCACATTTTGGACATCTTGGCACCCAACTCCAGATTTTGGACGTCTTGGCGCCCAATTTGATATTTGGTTCCTTGGTGCCATCCTTTACTGTGTCCTTCAAAAATTTGTTCTACACTTCCTCATGGTGTGCATAGACACGAGACTGACCGACCCACCATGGACTTGACATATATATACTACCACCGGTACGATATGACTCCATGCCCCCACCTACTCGCTCTCCCACCATGAGAGGAATAGGATCATCCGTAAGGAGTTATGGCATACATACATACAGAGGACATGGGTCAGCCTAAGAGATCCATTGCCACCGAAAATGCTATACTACCATGAGCATTTCCTACAGATCTCAGATCAAGGCTTCATTGAGACCCCGCGTTACATGCAGACATACGTACCACACCACCTCTGAGTTTTCATTGGGTAGCTTCGAGTTTCATCACATCAGCTCGAGATGGAGAGAATTCGGGACAGAGGAGTCCCTCGAGAGGAGAGGTGGTGCCCAGTATGTCATACAGAGATAGAGAGTGAGGAGCACTTGATTACCAAATGCCCAAACATACGCAGGGCAGAGTTCCAGATTGAGGAGTCACTCTGGTTGTGCATGACCATGGGAGACCAGCGCAAGATGGGTCACTTCATCATGGAAGCATATGAGAGACAAGAGCATATGCACGCACACATCAGACACGGGTGGGCACCCAGCAGACTATTACTCAATTCTTTCAACAAATTGAGCCACATGAGACAGACCAATCTTCCAGTGGCATAGGGCTCATGCTCAAGCAGGCAATGACACAGAGAGTGCGACGCAAACGACATATGGTGGGGTACTGACGACCATGACTGCATCGGGAGGATATCTCATGCATCAGGGTAGCACACGACCACATGCTGGAGCAAAGGTGCATCACCACCACTTGGGCCGCCCTCTTATAGGACGTACTGAGTCCACCGCCAATGAACCACATACTCCACCCTCCTCCACCCATCTATAGTAGTTAGGGTATACACATTCACCCCCACATAGGTCCCATGTGTTAGGTGGCCATTATCTATGGAGTCAGAGCCACGCTCCCCACATGCAGCACTACCTTATCCCCACTACTCCACCAAGACCAAGTACACCAGCATTTTGCTGGTGTTTTTCAGCCTACACAGTTTTTTTTTTTGTGTAGTGAGTATTTTTCTTTTCATTGCTATAATTAATATATATATATATATATATATATATATATATATATATATATATATATATATATATATATATATATATATATATATATATATATATATATATATATATATATATATATATATATATATAAAACAAGTGTGCCACACGTCAATTTAAGGTTGAATCATGAAATATTGATCTATAACTATTATAAGCCACTTCACATATAAAATTAATTTTAAAAAGTATTAAAAATAGGGTTTTTGTAGTTTGCAGCAAAAATCCTGTCGTAAAGTACAGAAAGAAGTTTTTGATGATTTTTGAGGCTTGAAAGCTTGGTAATAGTACTTTGTACAGATAAGGTCTTGAACTCAATAGTATCATCAATTTGGATTGCACAACTCACGTGCTAGCTTGGAGAAGGAGGTCCCTTCACTTGGAGACATGGAGTTGTGCATAAGATCTTCATCATCTTCAAGGTGTACAGCATCGTGGAGCTTATCTATTTGGAGGAGATCATCTTCAACTTTAGAGATGGAGTTATTGATAACTTGTATATCTTGCAAATTCCTTATGTTATCTTGTAACTTCATGTACTTCATAATGAATTGTAATGATCATATGTGGAGCATGGCTCTTTTTCTCTCTCATGTATTGTTTATTCTCCATCTTGTCTCTATTTTCTCTATGTCTCTATATTAATTGTGGGTCTAAAAACCAACAATTGGTATTAGAGCAGGATAATCTAGAGTACAAAGAGAATTTGACTACATGTAGAGGAGTCAAATCTTCATGACATATGCAAGTCAAGCTCAGTTTTACATTCAGCAAGGAGATGCAGATAATCAGATCATATCAAGATACTGAAAATAATTATGAAAAGATATTATACACTCAAGGAGGGATCACATCAGATTTTGGCAAATTGAAGCTATTTTCACAGCAATAAACAGTTTATATATGCTGGATTTGCTGGATTTGCATATTGGAAAACATTGATTCCTTGTGTACTTGTGCACTTATGTTCAAACAACACCCAACTACTTGTTGACCTTCTAGTGCTCCTTGGGGTTTGTCACTCAACCATGTATATGGGAGCTTGCATCTACAACTTGGTGGTCATGGAGGAAGACTTATGTGAGCAAAGAAAGGTTTTATCTTTACATTCAGAACCTTATGGTGGACTTATTACACCTCCTTGTATTTGTGTTTGTGTGTGTGTGTGTGTGTGTGTGTGTGTGTGTGTGTGTGTGTGTGTGTGTGTGTGTGTGCGCGCGCGCATGCGCACATGTGTGTTTGATAGATAGAGATGAGAGCATATAGCCTAGATTTGATAAGCTTGGCCAGCCTTGATAGTTGAGGGAGTATGTTTGAGTCTACATTCTGTCTCCATTCCTTCACATCCTATAATTGTCTCTATCCTTCCAAGTAGTACTTGATTGAGAAGAGTGAGGGATGTGTGGGTTTTCCTTGTGATGTGTATTATGGGAGTGCTCTTCATGTCAAAGGTCTTTGTGTGTGCATTGTGCTTGCATAGTTACCAGCACGGCTCGAAACGTTCGGTTCGGACCGGCCAGAAACGGAGTTTCCGAGTTTCCAAAAATTTGGAAACGGTAAGAAACAGGAAACGGTATATATATATATATATATATATATATATATATATATATATATATATATATATATATATATATATATATATATATATATATATATATATATATATATATAAATCATGATTCATATGATATAAAACACATATATGCACATTGCGTGGATGAAGGTGACATGATATGTCATACATGTGTACACAATATACACACATTTGACATGTATACATGCACGATGCAACACATAGAATGTCGTACACATACACTCATGCACATGAATTCATTATAATTTATCCTCTACATAATATGCATTTATCATCTATATAGTATGGTGCATGCATACATGCATGATGCAAGAAGCACTACATATGAAACACAAAGCAGCATAAGCATCAATAATTACTAATTACACAACACTTCTAAGTTGTAAGTTGTTTCTTAGTCTAGTTTTAACTTTCATCACTAATCGATTTAATCTTATCATTGATGAACGATGCACATGTCATAGATGCATAATGCACTGTAGTCTATGCACAAGTGACTATGAAACACATGGAGTAAGAACCAAATTCGCAAGAGTAAAACCCGGAACATGGTCGAAATCGGCCTAAAAAACAAGCATAAAAAAAATAGGGCAGAAACGGCGTTTCCGTTTGGAAACGTTTCCGTTTGGAAACGTTTCCGTTTGGAAACGTTTCCGTTTGGAAACGGTCCGGGGAAACGGCGAACCGTTTCCGGACCTCGGAAACGCCGTTTCCGGTAACTATGTGTGCTTGTAAGATACATTGCATGATATGTGAAAAATTAGAGGGACTTAAATCTAGTAGCTACAAAATTAACAAATATACCTATTTAGCATATTGTGGAGAGTTTGAATCCAATATATGCAATGGAACTTAGTGAACTTCTTCCAAAATCTGTCATGTGAGACACCTGCTTACTAAAACCTGATTTAGTCTCAACTCAGATATCCAATGACTCTCATATTTTGTCCACACAAAACAGACACTACGAGCTTTCTAAAAAGCAATTTATTACTCCAACTCGAGTTCAAATGGTCATGCAACTAATTGCGTTAAAAAAAAACCACATGTCAACTCAAGTTGAACGGAAAATAGAGATTCATAAGAATTGCAATCAGTAACTACTAGAGAAGAATTAAGCAAAGATAGTTGGAAAAAAGAAACACGGGATAAGCTTTCCAACATGATATGACATGCACTAAATAGATATACACACTCAGAGAAATGGCTTCTACAAGATGATTGTGTACAAAAATATGTACTACTGGAATATTTATGTGCCTTGTAGCACACTATTTGGGACGATTCTGATACGCTTTGGTGAAGAGCTGACTAGGGTCTTCTTCTCCACTATCTCCTTGAGATCACCACAAAAAAATCACACCCAAAAGCCTTCTAAATAGGGAGGAACTTGCACAAGTTCTTGTGGCTCTTCATTTACCCTTGCATCTTCTCTCCTCATGACCTTCCACTTCTTATCACTTGTCCTTCCATTGCCTTTGGTGACTTTTGGTGCTCCAATCTGCTCCATATGGATAAGTGCCTCTTTTGTGTCCTCAACTCTTGACTCATAATTTGACTCTTATCCAAGTCATATGCACATAAGCTTGCACCTTTATTCTCAGCACTCCCCCTCAAGGTTATGATAGTAGTGTCTATATCTTCAAGACCTAGCTTTGCTTTCTTCCTTGCTAGTGGTGCAATCTTCTTAGTTATCTTCCTTACTCCACATATAGTCCTATAGGGTTTTCTCATCTCCAGAGTCTTCAATTTGACTCAACCCTCTTGAGTAATCCATGAGATTGACTTCTTTTTCTTATGTGTTGTTCACTTTGGTTTTTGCGTCGGCGACTCACTAGGAGGGACCCGCCCTCAAAAAACTCTTAGGGTTTCGCCACCATCTATGTCTCACCTCTACAAAGCCATCAGAGCTAGGCTTGGAGAATTGGGCTTCTTTGACCTTCTCCATTTTCAGCGAGCATTATCTCAGCCACAATCTCAACTCTTTTGGGTCATCGGTTTCTCTCTAAGAGACAAGCAGTTGTGTCAACTCTTTCTCCATTTTTGACGACTCTTATCTCAGCCACAATCTCCACTCTTTTGGGTCGTTGGTGTTCTTTCTCAAGGATTCTATGGCCATGTGCACCCAATGAATGCAAGCATTAGGTAAATTCTTGAATACCACTTCTTGTTCCAAAGGTTTCAGTTCTCCAATATCAATACTAATCTTGGAGGGCAATTCTTTATTGAAATCAGCTTCGACACATATCTAGAGGTTCCATTTTGTGTTGAATGAGTAAGAGGGACCTTCATAGATCAATCCTCCGATGTCTTCTCTAAAAGCCAAGGGATGTCTAAGGGGGGCCACATTTTCCTCGATGAATCCATAGAGGAAGTAAGAGAGGTTAGGGAGCTCCACCCAAAGCAGATATCGAAGAGGTTTTGACTTGGAGACGAAATCTGGAAACCACTTAAAAAGGCACAAGGTTATACCCGCCAAGTATCAACTTGCAATGCTTGGAAGGCCATTTCATCATTTTCAAAAACCAATAGAGTATGGTTTTCCAATAAAATTTGATACTTGGTTATGATAGAGCCTCCGAGGAACCACTACCTGATTGATTCTAATGATGGCTTCAGACCAAACAGCTGACCAATGATTCTTCCACTCCTCTGGCTTCTTCAAGTCATCTAACTTCGGGAGAGACAAACTTGGGCTTGACCACAAAAAACTAGAGGTAATCACCTATGCCTTTAGCCCCCTTCTATTAGAGGTGCATTGCTAACGACTAGGAAGGAAGCCAAAACTGCCATCAAGAAACATGCAGGAAGGCCCACTCGACAGATCAAGAAGGCACCCAACAATCGGCAAGGAAACAAAGAGGGGGAGAGAGAGAGAGAGAGAGGAGGCGAGGGAAAGAGAGGGGGAGAGAGAGAGAGAGAGAGATCTTGAAGATATGTAAATGTAGTAATAAATGTAGGTGTAAACGTAGTAAACATAAGAGTAAACTATAGGCATAAACTATGGGTTCAAGTTCAAGTTGCGGGGAGCGGGGAGCGGGAGTGGAATCGATGTCGGAACGGACAACGACCGAGATCAGATGTCAAGACACCGAAACAGATACAGGCACTTTGGAAAGCAAGCATATGAGTAAAAAGTTACGTTTACAATGAGCCTTAGCTTTTATTACAAAAGTCACATTCTATGGCTATCCTCATTTCAACCACTATTTTTATGACTTTCTAGATACAACCCTTTATGTAAGTCTTCTATTTACAAAATATATGGAAAATATAATTTCTCTATTTATGTCCAGATGCATTGAAATATTAATATTCATGGCTATCGTGCAAGCTATATTGAAGTCCATAATAATGGCTTTTGCATTGCTTTAAGAAATACAATTTGACATCAAAGCCGGCTTGTTGTTATGAACCATCATGCAAAACATCTCACTTTTTAAAACATAAAAAATCTTTTGAATCTCTCTTACGATTTGAATCTTAAAAAGCAATTTTTATCATGATTTTGACAATTTTCTTTTTCAATAATAAAAACTTTTTTCTGTTATTGTGTGCATGCACTCAATAAAAAATCATAAATTAATTAAATTTGTTAAACATAGAGAACTAAAATTTATTGTGTTCTTGAGATATATATATAATGATAGATAAATTGTTTAGGTAGGTAAAGTTTTATATAAATACATAGACAAAAATAGATGGTAAACCATAGATATCAGAGTCATCTAAATCTTAAAGATTTCCTGTTTTATTGTTTCTCTTTCTTTCAACAAGCTCTCCATTTTGTTGATATATTTCATAAAGATTAATAAATTAATAAATCTAGTTGGCTATAGATGAATTAATTTTTCTTGTATTCATGAGTTAAATAATGAAAGATATATTAATTAAGCAAGTGGATACTTTTGTAGATACATAGATAGAGATAGATAATACACCCTAGATAAGAAAACAAATAAATGGATGAAAAGAAAGAAAGATTGATAGATGGTTATTAGATTGATAGATAGATAAGTAGGTGAAAGTGGATACTTTTGTAGATACATAGATAGAGATAGATAATACACCCTAGATAAGAAACAAATAGATGGATGAAAAGAAAGAAAGATTGATAGATGGTTATTAGATTGATAGATATAAAACATGCTAGGCAGAAAATTGGGAAGATGCAATACTGCAAACACTTTACCCAACTCACCTCCATGCATTTCTAATTTTGCAAGCTCAACTAACATGTTCTCACATAATGAAGGCACAACATGTTTAATTATGAGCAGATTGAGGTCAAAAACATGAAGGCCATAGATCCAGCTACCTTATTCAAACTATTAAGATACTAAATGCCTCACAGAAGCTTACGCTCTTCTCTATCCAAGAGGAACAGATTGAGCAAAGCATTTTCTCTCCTACAAATAACGAGCAGTCACATTTGTTTGTTTGCCGTTGTGTGTGTGTGTGTGTGTGTGTGTGTGTGTGTGTGTGTGTGTGTGTGTGTGTGTGAGTGTGTGTGTGTTCGCACTGCGCAGGCACGCGTGTGTGTACACGTGCACATGCACGCCAGCATGTGCATGTGTGTGTCTGTCTCTGTGTCTGTGTCTGTGTCTGTGTCTGTGTCTCTGTGTGTGTGTGTGTGTGTGTGTGTGTGTGTGTGTGTGTGTGTGTGTGTGTGTGTGTTGTGGGGGGGGGGGGGTTTAAGGATGATTCTGGCGATGGAGGGAACAAACATACTTTCTATTAATAAAACAAAAAAAGTTAAAGAATGAGAATTGACCACGCATTCGTCACGTTCTTAGCTAAAGTCCTCTGGAAAGTTAGAAACCAATTTGATGAGGATGGGCTTGAATCCAAACCTCACAAGCATTCAGGCAAAGTATGTCCCCTTCTCGTATCACATCTCGTAGGTATTTCTGATAGAGAGTGTCCCTTTCCTGGACCATGTCTGCTGCATGAAACCCCAAAGAAATGGATTTGAATACTCTCCCCTCTGAGCGATAAGAGGCATCGACAGAATCACGCTTGCCATCCTCAGAAGCTCCGCTGGAATCACTCCAACAATCGACCGGAAGGCTCTTTAGGCCCATTGAAGCACTATATTTGCATGTTGTCGAAAATCCAGCATCCAGCTTCGAATCGGGTAACCTTCTGCGCGCTTCTTGTAGGTGATTGTCTGCCACAGTAGAAGATGACCTTGCTGATGAGTGTATAGTGCTGGCATTCCCTGATGAGTGTGTAGTGCTGGCATTCCAATAGTGCACCTTATAATTAGTGTTTCTGCGTCCCTTACTGAAGCTCGGGATTTGATGGTATTCTCTTTGTTCGTTACAATATGAATGCTCAATCTCAGATGAATCTCCAACTTCTTCGGCACACCCTTCTCGTGAACTGTTGCTAGAAAGCACCTCTGCAAAGGTCTCTGATTCTCTACTTATGCTGCTATCGGCGGAAGGGGAGTTCTGCCAAATTGAGAAGTCATAAGGAAGTAGTTCCTTACGGGGCGGAAGATACATACTCTCATTACTACTGCTATACTCTGTCTCGTCAGCCAAACTGTTGCCATCGTCCACATCCGCTGCGGAACTTGTACACGCATCCGCACATTCATCTTCGGATCCGTCGTTTCTTTCTAAACGCGTAGCGTATAAATCGACCGCACCATGAAGTTTATCCCCACGGTCTGCAGGAGTCTTTGGTTGAAACTGCTGCTCTTCATACAGTCTGCCCTGCAGTAGCTGCTCCGAGCTCTCGGGGCTAAATCTCTGTGGTCGTGGCAAGGCGTTCACGAGCTTTCTCAGACTAAAAGAGGGACTGTTGAAGAAAGATTTCGTAGCAGCTTCCGTTCTCAAAGCTGCCATGCAGCAATGCGGATGTGTGTCTGTACTGTTCACTGTGTCAAACTTGCATGCAAGTTTACGTACTCTTAGATGGACATAAACACCACTGGAATGGACAAGAAAGCGAAGATAACAGACAAACTCAGTATAATGTATTAAGTTCGCAAACGAGAGAGAGAGAGAGAGAGAGAGAGAGAGAGAGCGGACTTCTCCGCAGTCGTGCCAGCGCGGCCCGCGGAATGTCGCCAAGAAGTAACACACCAGTCAATCACTATTCACTATTCACATTGACGGCCTGGGCGGAAGCATCCATGATTCCCATCTCGACCTTAAGGCCGAGCTGAAATCGAAGAGAGAGAGAGAGCAAGAGAGATTGAACTTCTAAGGGTGGGTTGCTAAGTCTGACCCGGTCGCAGAGAGAGATTTTTTTTTTTGCAATGTGTTTCCTCCGCCTTAGCCATTCACAAGCACACTAAGAAGATTTTGCATAAGGCCGATGGAACCGGCCTAGCAAACGTTGCATTTCCACCCATAAATAAGAGAAAACAAAGAGTTTCTTCACGCAATTATTCACACATAGACACATTATTCACACATAGACACATAGAGCTGGAATTATGGCATAGTTTTTTTTTTTACCTCTTCATTAATTATTCACACATAGACATTATTCACACATAGACACATAGAGCTTGAATCATGGCATAGATTTTTTTTTACCATTTCATTATGTGAATACATGAGAGATATGTTGAGAAACATGGTCCAAGATACACACAAGCCAAAACAAGTTTTGGAAGCTCAAAGTACAACACAAAGAACATAATGATGAAATGAAATAGAAATGCATTAAATCATGAAAAGGAACTTACATAAGAAGTATGGGGCTTGAACTTCAAAGTGAGAGTGTCATGTAAATATTTTGGTGAATGAAAAGAGAATTGAGAGGCCTCCTTTATATGGAGTACACGGCGAAATCTTTGAATGAAAAGAGAATTGAGAGGCCTCCTTTATATGGAGTACAGGGCGAAATCTTTTGGATGTGGGATAAAGAGATCTTGCATGAAAGTGCATGAGATCTTATGAGGTGATCCTTTACATATGGGATTATATTGAATCATGAGAATAGATGTGTATAGAAACGAATAGAGTATGGATATCTCAAAACTGCTTTCTTCATGTTTGTTGTAATGTGCGTAACTAATGACATATGGCATCACTTAGTTCATTAGATTTTTAAATCTAAGGATATATGGAATCATTAAATATAGTTTGGACATACTGCATCCAAGTGTGGTACATATGGCATCCGTTAGTTTTTGTGGACATATGGCATCCATGTGTTTTAGTTCCATGCACATATGGCATCATTTAAAAAGATATTTCTAAAAGAAATATTCTTTACAAATAGCTACTTTGGGTGATTCATCTAAATCTTCATGTGAGGTTCACCTACCCTTCCATATATGCATGAGTTGTTTGAAGGGCTTCTTCCAACTCAGCCTCTATGACCTAAAGTGGACTTTAGAATTGTATGAATGCGTTTAGCTGATGGAGTTGTTGATGCTTCTTCAAAGTCCATCTTTCTTTTGAACCCTCTCATGGTAGGTTGGGTATTGGTGCCAACTTCCTTTATGACCACAACACAACGCTTCTTTTTTGGTACAGTGATTGATTTAACATATTTAGCCATATCCAATGTTGATGGAGTTTCCCATAGATAGTCACAGTCAGTCAATGCATGATAAATGAATATTGTCTTATAAGTCCATGACTCTATTTGTTGCAGGATGCAAGGTATTCATATCTTGAGTGCATCTTTCAAAGTATGGCTTATAGATGGGAAGTTTCAAATAAGCTTCAATCCCAGCTTTGGTCCATGTGTCCATTATGCGAGGCAATTCATGAAGAGCTTTTAAGCCTTGAATCATCACTAGAAATTGATGGTCGCACTCCATGATTCTTATAGTGATTAAGAAAATATATTCTCCAACTAACTGATCATCTCGAAACTAGTGACCTTTTGCTTTGACGACACATCCCAATGGAAATTCATTTATGTCCATTTGTTGGGTAGCTTCAGAATCCTCAGAAGCCATCTACACTTGAATTACAATGAGTGATTAATATGAATTTAGGAAAGCTTTTGTTCTTCCATAGTCCTCAAGCATTTATCCTTTGTTTTTTAACCATGTCCCCCCTCACATAGGTGAGTGAATCATGATACCTGAATACATATTCTTTTGATTTTTTCTATTTGTTGAAAAATGGTTAGTTATAGCCAAAGAAATTGTTAGTAATGGTTAGTAGAAGTCCTATATTACTAACGTACAAGTGAAGTCCTATTTTCATTGAAGGAAATGTGCACCACTAAATAGTTTAAAGAAGTCATGTGTTGAATGTGAGGCCTTTTAGTGTGGCCCTATTATGCATACACTAGGTGTATTTAGCTAAACATGAGTGCAATTCTGATTCACCTAAATTTGTTTTTTTGGCACACTCTTTGGTTTCCATACTTGAATTGTCTTCGTTGTTTGATGCCGAGTCTCCTTGAATGCTATTTGAGTTGGTTCTTGTGTTATTGCCTTTTCCATGATTTGCCATACATATTTGCTTGGCTTTTGGAGTTCTCTTGGTTTCTTTGTCCTTCGTTGTCTTTTATCTGCTATTGAAGCTTTAATAATCTTTTCTTGGATGTTCATCCTTTGGGTAATTACTTCAATTTCTTCCTTAACTTTCTTTAATGCCTTCTTTGGGATCCAAACTTGTTTTTGTGGTTTTTGAGCATGAGTCTTTTGGGTAGCCATACATGAATGATTCTTTGGCTAGATTCTTGTGCTCTACATTCTTTGGATTGTCTTCTTCTTCTAGGGTTCGCCGATCGTGCTTGTGCCTAGTTGTATTGGGGCTCTTGGAGCTGATCTTTGTGAACCCATATTTGTTTGACTCTCTTGCCTAACAGTTGTCGAGCTGCTTTTGATTTTAGGCATGTAGATAACTCTCTGCTTGCCTATCTAGAATGAATGACCTTACTAGAACTTTCGGAGATACTTTCCTGAGAAGGAGGGTTTGGTTGATTACAAGTGGTAAGACAAGAATCTTATAGGACACAAACAGTGGCTTGAATCATGAAATCTTGAGATATGGTTGGGTTTGGTTGAGATACTAATTCATGCATACTTTGGTTTGGTACATTAGGGTTTTCCATGTCCATAATCTTTAGTGATTTTCCCATTTAGTAGACTAAAGAATTCCCTATGTCCTACTTTGGCTCATATGTATCCCTGAGCTAAATGTATTGTGTCGACCTCAAACTCATATATCCAATGTTCTCCTAGGACTATCTCTTCCAAAAGATCGGAGTCTTTACAGACCAAGAGTCTTTGTTGCATGGTGTTGTTTCTTAAGTGTAATAATAGTATTACCTCTCCTAAGCATTCAATGGTATTACCTCCAATTCCTATCATGTAGGCTTTCGTTGGAGAGAGTGGCATATTCAATTTCTCAATTAAAGAAGCACATACACTACTCAGAGCTACTCTTGTATCAATTAAAGAGTCACAAATGATATTCTTCCTTTCCAATCCCTAGGTTCAGATAAGGTTGTTCCAATATGTTTTCTAGGGTTTGTATGTTGGTAGTGTGATAATTTGTCATGAGAATGGCTTCTTCGCCTCGTATGTATCTTTCATTACATTCTGTGATCCATTCCTTATGTTTTCTTATTCTCTCTAGAGCTTCTAGTATTGATTATTCTCTTATTCTCTCTTTTTCTTTTTTCCTATTCTAGGAAGTATTTTACCATCCAAAGTAGCTAAATTTATGGCTCCACTAGAGGAAATCCTAAAGCTGATTAATGGGCCATATCCTCTTTGTTGTAGCTTCTTTGCATGTTTCTTCAATGTGTTGACCAATACAAGATCTCCCACTCTAGGAACTTTATCTTTGTTGTGAGCATTATGATAAGCTTTTTGCCTCCACTTAGCAGCATAAATGCATGCTACTGCTTGTAATCTAGTTCCATGCAACTTCCCTATTTGATCCAACTGCTTGGACAATTCATGTCCTGTCCACTCATATTTCTCGGCTACTGAAAGACTAAGAATCAAGAAATCAGTTGGTAAAATTGCATTTTGACCATAAATTAGATTAAAGGGTGTCATTCCTATAATTGTTTTATAAGCAACTCGAAATGCCCAAATTGCATGATGGAATTGTTTATCCCAATCAGATCTTCCATTGTTTATTATTTTCGTAAGAACAATGCATAATACTTTATTTGAAATCTCTGCTTGTCCATAACCTTGTGGGTGATAGGATGCTAACTTTTTATGAATCACTAGAAATTCATTCATAAGTGATTCAATGACTTCGTTAATGAAATGCATACCTCGATCACTTATAATCTAGTGAAGATGTTTTCGAATAGGAACCTTGTTGTAGTTAGGGCATCACCCTTCCTACTGGCTTTCGCTTCTACCTATTTAGTTAAGTAGTATGTGGCTACTATGATACATTCAACATGAGATCCTCTTGCTCAAGGGTTAGTGGGTCGAATGAAGTTTATTCCCCATATAGAGAAAGTTTTTGCACTAACCATTGGTCTCAAAGGCAGGTCATCTCGTTGTATTGGGTACTTGGTTCTTTAGCATATATCACAACTTTGTACATAAGTTTTGGCATACATATATAGTGCTTGTTGGTGCAAATGATCAAGCCTACACAATCGTTTAGAAGACAATGTGTGAAACTATCACTATGCATGTGAACCTTAGCTTGTAATCACTTGGTCATTTACCATTGTAAAAGATTAAATCTTGGAAGAATCTTGTAAAGGCTTGTATCTCATGGAGTTAGGAGGAATATTAGTTACGAGTTTCAAATGATGGAATAACTCCTAAATCAAGGGATTCACTTTTTAGTTGGAGGCAAGTTTGAATTCAAATTCAAACTTAGAAGAACTTCTTATAAAAGACATTGTAAAAATTTCACGGCTATGTGGCCTCATTCCAAAGCTCTCTTCTTGATCATTTTTAGGACTTTAGCTCACACCATAGCTCACTCAGTCCATCATCATTGAAAATCATTACAATTCCAATGATATTATATAATCATGTTTTATAATACATATAGTTCATTGAACATCTTTGTCTACTTCTCTGCTATGACTACTCAAAACAATCAACTTTCTCTAGTCATATCTCAGTGAATACTCAACCATTATTTATAATCTTTGGCTTTTTGCAACCAGCTTGAAGTCTACTTTGTGCTGTCAAAATCTCATAGCATTTGGTTCAGGCATCTGGGAGGAATCGACCTCGAAGTGCTCACTGGTCATCTACTTGTTAGTCCCTAAAAAGTTCGGGGTAAGCTTTGGTTTGCTATACTCATTTCTCAAAGCATAGTTGATCATTTTGGATGATTCCACTTGCAATCATTAGCTATCTAAGCTAGTTGAATTCCCTCAAAAATAATTTCATCAATTGTTACTGTACTGTGAGCTCTGAGTAAAAAAACCAGCAGGTGTATGGACCAAAATAGCAAGTTTTTTTAACATTGTCTATTCTTGAAGTAGTCTGTTTTGATTCAATTGTTTCAAGCATCAACTCCAAAGTACATAGGTACTTGCTTGGTATCATTTGCAAGCTAAAAGGGCCTACTATACAACTCTGAAGTGTATTAGGGCAGGTACAAAGCAGGTTTTAGCAGTACCACCTCACTTCCTTGAGGTATCCATCCATCTCCTCCAACAGTGGTATCAGAGCAAGATGAGGTAAAATGGGAGATGGTTTCCCTTCTTTCATTGATAAATTAGATAGGAATAATTATCTAGCATGGTCCTTGAGGATAAAGACCTATCTACAAGGAAGAAGTCTTTATGGATACATATTAGGAGATGAGGAGATGCCCATATTCAGAAGCAAAGATCAACCTACAAGAGAGGAGCAAGAAAGACTCAACTCATGGTGTGCCAAAGATGCTTTAGCCAGGTCATATCTACTTAACTCTATTTCTGACTTCCTTCTTCCTCATATTAGGAATTTCAAAACTTCCCAAGAGACTTGGGATACTCTATCTTCATATTTTTCTTCCAATACAAGAGCCAGAAAAAATCAATTGTGGATGGAGTTTACTACTCAAAAGAAGCAACCTAAGCAGAATGTTTCAGAGTTTGTGACTAAGTTGAAGGATGTAGTTGATTAGTTGGCAAGCGTAGGAAAGAGATTGAAGAAGAGCAAATAGTGAGACAGATAATCAATGGCATCAAGGTAGATAATAAGTGGGAATATTTCACAACTGCCATGGATCTTTATATGGATATGCAAATCCCTGATTTAACCACTCTCATGGGGCAAATCTTCACCCATGAGGACAACTCAACAAAAATGGTGAACCATCAAGAGATAACAATTCTTCTGCCCTCTATACAGATAAAGGAAAGTCTAAGGATAAAGGAAAGAGCAAGAAAGTTGAAGATGAAGGTGCTACTTCTCAAGCTAACTATGCAAGAAAAGGTAGGAATTCAAGAGGAAGGGACAGAGGAGGTAAGCAAGGTAGGGGGAGACTTTTCAACTCTTCCCCATGCAATATATGTGGACTGTCTAATCACACAACAAATGAGTGCTATAGGAACTTCAAGAACCAGAGAGGAAGAGGATTTCAAAGAGGTGGCTACTCACAATCAAGAGGAAGATTCAACCATAATCAAGGATATAACCATGGCTACAACAAAGATTATCAAGGAGGATAAAAATCAAGAAAAGACTTCAACAACTATACAGAGGATCAAGAGGATTCTCTTTTCATTATGAACATGACTTCAAAACAAGGTATGAATGATGAGAACCTCTTCTATATTGACTCAGGTTGTTCAAACCATGTAGCAGGCAATGTATCTCTCCTTTTTGATCTTGAAGTGCCCAAGGAAAAGCACCAAGTGCAGATAGGTGATGATACAAAGCATTCAATTGTCAAGGTAGGAAATGTCAAAACTTCTGATGGGAATAGGAATCTGTTGAGCAGAGTTCTTTATGCACAAAGGTTAGGGCACATTGGTGAGAGAACATTGAAGCAGATATGTAGAGATCAATGTGTACTTGGGATACCTAATGTATCCAAGCAACATATGATCTATAAATGTGGTGCATGTCAGTTTGCTAAATCACACAGGTTACCCTTTACAAAGAAAGGCTATATGCATGAGGATTATTTGGAACTTGTTCACACATATGTGTGGGGACCAAGCAAGGACCCTTCAATTTCAGGCTCAAGGTACTATGTGTCATTTATTGAGGATTTCAATAGGTGGACTATCTTGTATTTCATGAAACATAAGGATGAAGTGTTCAGTTGTTTCAAGAAGTATCTTGCACTTGTAGAATATCAAACAGGAAAAAGCTTAAAGAGGATAAGGTCAGATGGAGGAGGTGGGTAATTCTCCAATGATTTTGATGCATTTTTGCAGGACAGAGGTATCAAAAGAGAGATCACTACTAGATATACTCGTGAGCAAAATGGACTAGCAGAGAGGAGGAACAAATTGATTGTGGAAGTAGCGAGATCAATGCTAAATGTAAAGAATTTGCCTAATTACTTGCGGGTAGAGAGTGTTTCTACTGCCACTTAGCTTATTGACAGGTTACCTTCTAAATCCCTTGATGGGATGACCCCCTATGAGGCATGGCATGGTAGGAGACCATCACTTGAACATTCCAAAATATTTGGTTGTGTTGCTTATGTGCATGTTCCATCTCAAATCAGAGGTAAGTTAGAACCTAAGGCAAAGAAATGCATCTTCATAGGGTATGATATAAATCAAAAGGGACACAGGTTTTACAATCCATCCAACAATGGATTTATGGTCAGTAGAGATGTTCTGTTTGATGAGAATTATTCTTGGTTTCAAAGTGAATGCAGGAAGGTCAAATTGCCATATGACTTGGAAGAAGAATTTCCAAGCCTCACCAAGGAGGAGCCAAGCACAATTGAAGACATCAAATCAGATGGTGAGGACACCATCAACTTGGAAGAATTTAAAGCATGGAAATCAAAAGGCAAGGTCAAGGTGAAGAGGTTGGAGGATATACCTGAGTCATCCAACCAAGCTTTAAGGACATCACAAAGAGAGAGTAAGAAGCCAATCAGATATGGGTATGATACTTCATTAGTCACTAAGCATTCTATTTATCTTACTAAGGATTCATCACTTGAAGAACCTTCTTCATATGAAGAAGCAAGTACCAAAGTAGAATGGAAGGAGGCTATGGATGAAGAAATAGAAGCACTCCAAGAGAATGACACTTGGGAGCTAGTACCCAAGAAAGTATCAATGAAGGTAATTGGTTCTAGGTGGATTTACAAAATCAAAAGGAACTCAGATGGATCCGTAAACAGATACAAAGCTAAGCTTGTGGCTAAGGGTTTTGCACAAACCCAAGGAGTAGACTATGAAGAAACTTTTTCACCAGTGTCTAAGATGCCAACCATCAGAGTATTGGTAAGTGTAGCTGTATCTAGAAATTGGAATATGTATCAACTAGATGTAAAAAGTGCTTTTCTCAATGGGCAGATTTCAGAAGAGGTTTACATGGCTCAACCCGCTGGCTATGAAGATCAAAGCAAGGTAAATCATGTATCCAAATTGAAGAAATCTCTTTATGGTATGAAGGAGGTGCCTAGGGCATGGAACCATAAGTTAACAACCTATCTTCAAGACCAAGGATTCATGATGAGCTGATTCTTCTCTGTTTGTCAAGAGGAGTAATTCAGAAATGATATATTTATGTGTATATGTGGATGGCATCATTCTTGCAGGTAGTGATGCCAATGGCATCAAAAAAATCAAAAACCAGATGATGCAAGAGCTTAAGATCAGCGACCTAGGGTTTCTAAAATATTTTCTTGGACTTGAGTTAGTGTACACTAACTCTGGGATCTACATCACTCAAAAGAAATATGTGCAGGACATGTTGAAGAAGTTCCACTTGGAGGATGCAAAAGTAGCTAGCACACTATGGAGGTAAATCATAAATTGAGTGCTTATGAAGGTGATTTGCTTGAAGATATTGCAGGTTATCAAAGCATAGTTGGGAGTCTAAACTATGCAGCATTAACAAGGATTGACATATGTTATGGAGTAACTGTTCTGAGCCAATTCATGCATAAACCTAGAGCACCTCACTTGGAGGCTCCTAAAAGAATTTTGAAGTATCTCATAGGTACTCAGAATCAAGGTCTTTACTTTCCATACACATGAGATTTGGACATAAAATTGTACTCAAATGTAGATTGGGCAGTATCTAAGGATGATAGAAGAAGTACTTCTCGCTAGATTGGGCAGTATCTAAGGATGATAGAAGAAGTACTTCTCGCTATTTATCTTTTGCAGGTGATAAACCCATCTCATGGTCTTCTAAGAAGCAACCAACTGTTGCTCTATCTTCAACAGAGGTTGAATACAGGGATTAGCAAATGCTACACAAGAAGCTATTTCGATAAGATTACTCTACTCAGATTTGGGACTTCACACTCATTCACCTATGATCTTTGGTGATAATACTAGTTCTTTGCATCTTGTAGCCAATCTCATTTATCATGCAAGAACCAAGCATATATAAGTGCACTATCACTATGTTAGAGAGAAACTCTTAAGCAAAGAGATCCAACTAGCATATGTATCTACAAATATGCAGTGTTTTGATTTGTTAACAAAGGCACTCGATGGTACTAAACTTTGTAGGTTTAAAACCATGATTGGATTACAGGATATTCAAGAGGATTGAAGAAGCTATGCAAGCCAAGATGTTTGGCTTGAGTGGGAGATGTTGGTGCAAATGATCAAGCCTACACCTTTGGCTTAGAAGAAAATGTGTGCAACTATCACTTGATGATGCATGTGAACCTTAGCTTGTAATCACTTGGTCATTTACCATTGTAAAAGATTAAATCTTAGAAGAATCTTGTAAAGGCTTGTATCTAATGGAGTTAGGAGGAATATTAGTTATGAGTTTCAAATGATGGAATAACTTCTAAATAAAGGGAGTCACTTTTTAGTTGGAGCCAAGTTTGAGTTCAAATTCAAACTTATAAGAACTTCTTGTAAAAGTCATTGTAAAAATCTCGCGGCTGTGTGGCCTCATTCTAGAGCTCTCTTCTTGATCATTTGTATGACTTGAGTAGCTCACACCATACCTCACTCAATCCATCATCATTGAGCATCATTACAATGACAATGATCTTGTACAATCATGTTTTATAATACATATAATTCATTGAACATCTCTGTCTACTTCTCTGCTATGACTACTCAGAACAAACAACTTTCTCTGGCCATATTTAAATGAATACTCAACCATTATTTATAATCTTTGGCTTTTTGCAACCAGCTTGAAGTCTACTTTGTGATATCAAAATATCAAGGCATTTGGTTTAGGCATCTGGGATAAATTGGCCTCGAAGTGCTCACTGGTCATCTACTAGTTAGTCCCTAAAAATCGAGGGTAAGCTTTGGTTTGCTAAACTCATTTCTCATAGCATAGTTGATCATTTTAGATAATTCCACTTGCAGTCATTAGCTATCTAAGCTAACTGAACAAAAGGAATTTCATCAATTGTTACTGTACTTTGAGCTCTGAGTAAAAGAACCAGAAGGTGTATGGACCAAAATAGCAAGTTTTTTTAACATTAGCTATTCTTGAAGTAGTTTGTTTTGATTCAATTGTTTCAAGCATCAACTCCAAAGTACATAGGTACTTTCTTGGTATCATTTACAAGCTAAAAGGGCCTACTATACAACTCTAAAGTGTATTAGGTCAGGTACAAAGCGGGTTTTAGTAGTACCACCTCACTTCCTTGAGGTATCCGTCCATCTCCTCCAATAGTGTTGCCCACCATAAGCCTCCAAAGAGAATCATTTTAGCAATCTTTTGGGCTGAAAAATGACCCCAACTGCTCCACCATGAGCCACTTCTAATATGGGAAAATATTCTCCTTCATGCACACATAGTGGTAGTGGTTTGTCTTTTCCTCATTTGAATATTTGTTTACTCATAATTACATTATCCTTGCTTTGGTCTTGTAGGGCTCTTTTTATAGGTACATTCACTCCTTTTGGACAAGTTTGAGATTTCAAGCAATCTACAAGTGGCTTACTCCACTTAGGCACTATAGTTGAATAACTTAGGCATGAATGTCCCTCAGCTATAGATTCTTGACATAGGTAACAACTTGTCACATATTCATGTACATATTTTTGCATGTTCATCCAATACACTCCTTGTCTTTTTAACTCTTGTGAGGTTCCACTAAATCCCTTATGCGTTGCCCATTTGTTCTCATGGGCTTGTTTGATCAAGCTACTTCTCTTCTCATCCTCGACACATATTAGAAGTATTCCATTGGAATCTTTGAAGTACAGACTACCTGCCACAATGTGAACATTTCTTGTTTTCTAGAGTTCTCCACTTCCAATTGAATTGATCCTATGGTTTGGTCCATGAGTAAGTATAGGTATCAGTTTCTCAATTCATTTTGGAAATACTTATAAGTTGAACAAATAAGTATCAGGTAACTCATCTGCAACTCCTATTTGGAGGTTCTCCATGTGTCATTCTTGATAAATGATCAGCTCTTACATGAGTATTGCCCTTCTTGACTACTACCTCAAAGTCAAATTCCTTTAGAAGTAGGAACCATCTAACTAGCCTTCTTGTGTTACAAGGTTTATTGACCAAGTACAGTAAAGCTTGGTGATCAATAAAAAAACTTGAACTTGTTGGCTAAGAGGTAATGTCTAAACTTCTTTACCGCGTAGACCATACCTAAGCCCTCTCGTTCAGTCATAGAGTAATTGTGTTATGCTTGATTAAGTTGTCTACTGGCATAGTCTATTGGATGATCTAACTTTCCTTCATCTGCAAGTGTGTGCTAAGATGGATCCAATGGCAAAATTAAATGCATCCATATGTATATAAATTGGTTTGTTCTAGTTGGGCACTTTCAATATTGGCGTTGAACTCAATCTCCATTTTAATTCATTAAATGCCTTTGTGCATTCCTCCTCCAAGTAAATTGAGTCAACAAACCATATAAGGGTTTTGCGATTATTGCATATATGTGAATAAATTGGCGATAATATCCACAATGACCCATAAAGGCTTGTACTTCCTTTACATTCTTGGGTCTCGATAAATTCAAGATAGCTTTGATCTTATCTTCATCAATAGAGATTCTATTTTTGGACACTATGTGTCCCAATATCTTTCCTTGTCTCACCATGAAAACACATTTCTCTAGATTCAGACATACTCTGCATTGCCTACATTTGTCGAATATTTTTCTTAATTCCGGTATATGGGCTATGGTTTGAGTAGATTATGTACATAGATCATCCACGTAGACTTCCATACTTTTCTTGAGGAACTCTTTGAACACATGACACATTAGCCTTTGAAAAGTTGTTGGGGCATTAGTCACACCAAATGGCATAACCTAAATGCATATACTCCCCATGCAGTAGAAAAAGTGGTCTTATGTTGGTCTTCAGTAGTGATGGCTACTTGATTATAACCTGAAAACCCATCAAGGAAGCTATACACTTCTTTGCTTGCTACCCTTTCCAAAAGATGGTCTATAGTGGGTAATGGATAGCTATCTCAAATGGTGGCAACATTAACCTTTTTGAGGTTAATACAAACCCTAAGCTTTCCATTTTTCTTCGGTACCACAACCAAAGGAGAAACCCATTCAGTGTGTTCGATCTCATATATAAATCCAACTGCCAACAATTTGTCTATCTCTTCTCTAATTTTGATATAATGTACATCATTCTATGTATATGGCCTTTGCTTAGATGGTTTTGCATCAGGATTCATCAGAATGCTATGGGCACATATTGAGGGATCTACACCTTTTAGGTGTTTGTATGTCCAAGCAAACACCTCCCTATATTCTCGAATTAATGCTATGAGTTCTTGTTCCTCTTCTAAGGACACATCCTTGCCTATGTAAGTTCATCTCTCTTCATCTCCCTCTAGGGTTACTATTACCTTCTTCGTTTGCTCTTTGTTATCATATGCTATTACATTCTGCGCCTCTCTCTTAAGCATTTGAATAGTTATTTTTCTTTCCTCCACTTCATAGATTTTAAAATTTTTTGGCACTTCAAAGTGATTTGGTAAATTCTCATCCTCCATTTCAATGTTTTCCTTTCTAGGGTTTCCTTGACATTCTTCTATGGAAAATAGTTTTTTATGTTCCATGGGGACTTCTCATTCTACTAATTTTAGGTATTAATCATCTAAGTCAAACTCAGGTTCCATTTCCATGCTTTCTGTTGATGTGTGAAACATCACAAGAAATGAATTAATGTGATGTTTCTCCAAACTTTGACAAATGATAGCTTAAACTAAGAACTTTGCTTCTTCAGAAATTTCTAGCCACTAAAATGACATACCTTCACTCTTTTGCTTATTTCTCTTAGTATAGATATTACTTCTCCAAGATCTTTTAGTACATGAAAGCAGAAGAGAACAGATTTCCAATAAGCTATTACTTGCTAAAAACGGAGCACTACACATCAAGTTATGGCCTTCAGAACATGACTATGTATGAGCTGCCAAAACTAGAAAACTTGCCTGTTTTAGTAAAAATTATGTCCCTGTAATGAAAATTGGATGCCTAGCATCAACTTGCAACAAGAATTCGATACCAAGCATCAAATTCATGTGTTTTAGGCCACTTTTTCAGCCCCTAAACTACCCCCGTGAACCACAAGCATGAAGGAAAGAACTTTTATGTGGGAATTCGATGCTAAGTATCCACTTCATGCTGAAACTTTTGAATTCTTTTTTAAGTAATCTCTTTACCTCTTTGATTCCTTCATATGAAGTACCTGTGATTATAATATCATCTACATAAATAAAAAGGTAGATTGTACCTTCCTTTGTTCTTTCGATGAGTAGACTTGGATCTGCTTTTGAACTTTGATATCCAAGATCATAGAGATACTTCACCAGTCTATAGTTCCATGCTCTTGGAGCTTGCTTCAATCCATAGAGTGCTCTTCTCAATCTGTAGATAAAATTTGGATACCTGGAATCCATAAACCCTTGAGCTTGTTCCATGTATACCTCATGTGATATGTATCCATTCAAGAATACATTCTTTATATCCAATTGACTCAGATTCCATCCTTTTGAAGCTGCAATAGCAATGATTGTCCTTATAGTTGACATCTTAGCTACATGAATAAATGTCTCATCATAATCTATGCCATAGGTTTGGGCATAGCCTTTCACCACTAGTCTAGCTTTGTATCTGGCTATACTTCCATCTGCAAGCTTCTTTACTTTATAAACCCATTTATTTCCAATTAACTTCTTACCATTTGGTTTAGGAACAAGTTCCCAAGTCTTTTTCTCCTCTAGTGCATTAAATTCTTCCTTCGTTGCTTCTTCATTGCTTCTTACCTTTTGCTTCATCATACTTCTGAGGTTCTTCATCATCTTTGACCATATATGCATAGTTATTCTGAGTTGTGTAAGAAGTATCATAAGAATACCTTTCTGGTTGCCTTCTCATCCTATTTGACCTCCTCGGTTCACATTCTTCATATGTGTCTGGATACACCTCTTCATCAAATATAGGAGCTTCGTCATTTCTTCTTGTTAATCCACTTCTAGATGTACTTGCTTGCATATACTCTTCATCTCCATTCACCTGCATACTTGATTTTCCTTTCTCACATCTTCTTACCTCTTCTTCAAATTCTTCAGCTATATGACTTTGATTTGCATACCAACGTTTTTGTTCATCAAATGTAACATCTCTAGAAACAAGAAATTGTTTGGTTAGAGGATTCCACAACCTGTAACCCATCTGCTTTTCATCATAACCAATGAACACATATTTTTCTGCCTTTGGTTCAAGTTTATGTCTAAGTTGTGATGGCACATAAGCATATGCAATTGATCCAAACACTTTACAATGATCTAGTGTTGGTTTCTTACCCCACCAAGCTTCATATGGAGTCATTCCATTTAGAGCTGCACATGGTAATCTATTCACAAGATATGTAGCTGTATTTATAGCCTTAGCCCAAAGATAATTTGGAAAATTCTTCTCCTTCAGCATAACTCTAGCAAACTCAACCAAAGTCCTGTTTCTTCTTTCTATTACACCATTTTGTTGTGGTGTATACCTGCAAGTTATTTCTCTCTTAATACCTGCATTCCAAAGATAATCATTGAACTCTTGGGAGAAGTATTCTCCCCCTCCATCAAGCCTCAGTCTCTTAAGCTTTTGACCTGTGACTCTCTCGACATATGCATGAAAATGCTTGAAAGCTCCAAACACTTCTGATATTTCCTTCAAAACATAGTTATCCATCTTGACACATCATCAATGAAAAGAACATAATACCTTGAGCCACTGATAGATCCTTCTTTTTTTGGTCCCCATACATCTGTATGAATGAGCTCTAGTACTCCATCATTTTTTAATCCTTTCGTTTGAAATGGTAACATGTATGCTTTTTCCATCTGACATGCTTCACATTTATAGATCATATGTTGACTCTCCATATTTGGTAGTCCTAGTACTGACTGATTTGCAACCATAGCTTTAATTCCTCTTTCATTGAAATGACCTAATCTCTTATGCCAAAGATCAAGTTTTGTAATCACTCCTTCACCATGTGTGAGCAGTGCTTGACCAATGTTCCCTTGCACACTTAAAGTAAAGATTCTACCTTCTTTCTTACCACAGACAATCTGATGATATCCATTCTCTGTATCTTCAACAAATACTCCTTCATTTGTAAACCTGACTTGAAAACCTTTTTCAATTATCTGTCCCGCAATAATCAAGTTTTTAGGTATTGTGGGAACATACAAAACATTGGTTAGCAAATCTGCTCCACTCTTGCATTTCACTTTTCCAATTGAATGTACACTATGTCTTGTATTATCACATGTTTGAATTGTATGACTAGAAATACCTTTTTCCAATTCTGATATCAGTTCTATGTTTCCTGAAAAAGGATTAGAACATCCAGAGTCAATGTAAAATACTTTTAGATTTTCTTTATCTGATGTGCTGATTGAATTCATCATCAATGATGTATGACCTTCATTCTGTGTGTCATTTGCATAATTGTAGTAGGTGGTGTTGTAGGATTGATTATGTCCCCAACTTCTGCTTCCACCTCTACCATAGCCTCCTCTTTGATTTTGTCTACCTCTCTGAGAATAACTTTGATATCTTCCACTTCAAGATCTTCATCTGTGGATCCAAGACTATCTACTAGATCCTTCATCTTAATGACATAATCACTAATATGTTGACTTGGTTTCTTCTTGAATGTTGTAAACTCTAACCATAGACTTGCTTTCCTTGCTTTGGTAGTACTTTGGAAATGATATTCCAATGCATTCCATATATCTTCAGTTTATTCCAATCCTCTGATATGTGGTAGCAAATGATCTGAGATTGTATTGTAGATGTAAGCTTTTGCACTTGCATCCTTCTTCTGCCAATGCTTTAAAACATCCAGTTCCTCTTTCTTTGGTCAGCTTTCATATTCAAATACTGGATTCTCTTCTTCACCTCTTATGTACACCATGAGATCCTTACTCATAAGTAAGGCTTCCATTCTCATTACACATGGAGGATAATTATCTTTGTCTAGTTTGTCAATGGAGATATGATCTGCCATAATTCTTTTCTTTTCCTTCAACCTCTGAGTTTAAAGGCCAAAGAATAATACCTTTTGGAGTTCTGTGTGTGTGAATATACTTTTTAAGTAATCTCTTGATGCCTTGTGCCTTTGAATGCTTCAACTTTCAAACTTTAATGAGAACTTTTCAAAAACTTCTCGTACCTTTGATACCTTCTACTCTCGAGAACCTTTCTGCTCTGATTCCACTTTTTGATGTGCAAGGCATCACAAGGAATGAATTAATGTGACACTAGAACACCTCTATGGTCACCATTTACTCAATGCTTCTCCAAACTTTGACAAATGATAGCTTAAACTAAGAGCTTTGCTTCTTTAGAAATTTCTAGTCACTAAAATGACATACCTTCACTCTTTTGATTATTTCTCTTAGCACATATATTATTTCCCAAAGATCTTTTCTAGATGAAATTAGAAGAGAAGAGCTTTCCAACAAGCTATTACTTGCTAAAAATGGAGCACTACACATCAAGTTATGGCCTTCACAAGATGACTATGTATTGTTGGAGAAACACTCACTAATTAGACATATATTTGAAGGTCAAATCTTAGGAAGAAAACCCCATGCCTATGTGAAGGGACAAATTCACAAATGTATCATATTTGTAAAGTTAGTTCACTTTAGTTCTAGAAGTTTTTTAAAATCACGGGAATGAGAAAATCTATATAAGTTAGTTAGTATTAACTGACGCGTAGTGAGAGGAGAAGAAGAAGGAGGAAGACAATGAGAAAGTGAGAAGAACTCATTTTTGTATGAATGAGTATAGTCGGGCTTCTCTGAGTGAGAAAGCATCTGTAAAACTTCTGAGTTTTTTATAGTTATGAGAAGAACTGAGTAAAGTTCTGTGTATGAGCCTCTCTCCATCATCTCCATTATTACCTACTGTGTGATGAGTTACAAAGATCAAGTTTTCCAAGCAACTCGATGCCTGGCATCGAATCTCTGTTGATAAGTCATATTTTCTTCTATATTTTTCATTCAGTACTGAAGTGTTTGAAAAACATGATGTTGTTGGAGCAACTCGATGCCTGGCATCGAATTCCAGTTGATAAGTCATATTCTAAGTGTGCATGAAATCACCTATAGTTTTGGTGTCCAAAAGATCAAGACTTTATGCGGGAAGTCGATGCCCGGCATCGAATCCCTGCTGAAAAATGGCCAAAAACATCCCAAGTCGATGCCCGGCATCGAATTCTCGTTGCAAGTCGATGCTAGGCATCGAATTCTAATTTTAAACAGGCGCTCTTACTAAAACAGGTAATATTTCCAGTTTTGGAAGGTCATACAGGGTCATCTTGTGAGAGCCATAACTTGAGTTCTAGAGATCCGTTTGATGCATATGATAGCTTGTTGCAAAGCTCTACTCTTCTAGTTTCAGCCTATAAAGTTTCATCAAGAAATAATACTTGAGCTAGGAGAAATTAGCAAAATACTGAAGGTATGTCATTTCAGTGACTAGGAATTTCTGTAGAAGCAAAGTTCTCACTTTAGGCTATCATTTCTCAAAGTTTGGAATGGCAATGAGTTAATGGTGACCATAGAGGTGTTCTAGTGTCACCTTAATTCATTTCTTGTGGTGTTTCATACATCAACAAGTGGTATCAGAGCAGAAAGATTCTCGAGAGCAGAAGACGACAAAGGTACGAGAAGTTTTGTAAAGTTTTCCATTAAAGTTTGAAAGGTGAAGCATTTGAAGACACAAGGCATCAAAAGGTTACTTCAAAAGTATCCTCATACACAAGGAACTTCAAAAGGTATTATCCTTTATCCTTTAAGCTCACAGGTTGCAACAGAAGAAAAGAACTATGGCAGATCATATCTCCATTGACAAACTAGACAGAGATAATTACCCCGCATGGGTAATGAGAATGGAAGCCTTACTTATGAGTAAGGATCTCATGGTATATGTAACAGGTGAAGAAGAGAAGCCAATATTTGACGATGAAAGCCGACCAAAGAAAGAGGAACTTGATGCTTTAAAGCATTGGCAGAAGAAGGATGCAAGTGCAAAAGCATACATCTACAATACAATCTCTGATCATTTGCTACCACACATCAGAGGATTGGAATCATCAGAAGATATATGGAATGCATTGGAATATCATTTCCAAAGCACTACTAAAGCACGGAAAGCAAGTCTATGGTCAGAGTTTACAACATTCAAGAAGAAGCCAAGTCAAACCATTAGTGATTATGTCACTAAGATGAAGGATCTAGCAGATAGTCTTGGATCCATAGATGAAGATGTTGAAGATCACAGATTGATTGCTCAACTACTTGCAGGCTTGAGAGGGGATGAAAGGTGGAAACCTTTTGTCTTATCAACAGAACTTTCATTAAATCATTATGTTCCAGATTTGAACCAGTTGCTTGGTTTGATGCTCACATATGAGCAAGACTTGAAGGGAGATGGAGATAAAGGTCAAAGTTCTGCAATGTACATGAAGAATAAGAAGAAAGGAGAGGAGTCTAATTCTCAAGCTTATTATGCAAGAGGTAAAGGCACTGGCAGAGGAAGAGCAAGAGGTTTTGGAAGAGGAAGAGGTAATCAAAATAACAACAAAAAGGCTTGCTGGATCTGTAGATTGAGTAATCATTTGGCTCATGACTGTTGGCACAACCAACAAGGATCAAACCAGAATCAAAACAACAATAGCAGAGGTCGAGGTGGAAGATATCAAAGTAATTTTCAAAGAGGTAGACAAAGTCAAAGAGGAGGCTATGGTAGAGGTGGAGGAAGAAGTTGGGGACAGAATCAATCCTACAACACCACCTACTACAACTATGCAAATGACACACAGAATGAAAGTCATACATCATTGATGATGAATTCAATCAGCACATCAGACAAAGAAGATCTAAAGGTATTTTACATTGACTCTGGATGTTCTAATCATTTGTCAGGAAACATATAATTGATGTCAGATTTGGAAAAAGGCATTTCTAGTCACACAGTTCAAACTGGTGATAATACAAGACATAGTGTACATTCAATTGGAAAGGTGAAATGTAAGAGTGGAGCAGATTTGCTAACCAATGTTTTGTATGTTCCCACAATACCTAAAAACTTGATTAGTGTGGGACAGATTGTTGAAAAAGGTTTTCAAGTCAGGTTTACAAATGAAGGAGTTTTTGTGGAAGATCCAGAGAATGGATATAATCAGATTGTCTCTGGTAAGAAAGAAGGTAGACTCTTTACTTTAAGAGTGCAAGGGAACATTGGTCAAGCTTTGCTCACACATGGTGAAGCAGTGATTACAGAACTTGATCTCTGGCATAAGAGATTAGGTCATTTCAATGAAAGAGGAATTAAAGCTATGGTTGCTAATCAGTCTGTAATAGGATTACCAAATGTGCAAAGTCAACATATGGTT
This sequence comes from Ceratopteris richardii, assembly GCA_020310875.1. Lineage (NCBI taxonomy): Eukaryota > Viridiplantae > Streptophyta > Polypodiopsida > Polypodiales > Pteridaceae > Ceratopteris > Ceratopteris richardii. The sequence goes on along the minus strand of CM035434.1, from coordinate 128,891,181 downwards.
TATAAATGTGAAGCATGTCAAATGGGTAAAGCACACATGTTACCATTTCAAAAGAAAGGATTCAAACATGATGGAGTACTTGAGCTCATTCATACAGATGTATGGGGACCAACAAAAGAAGGATCTATCAGTGGCTCAAGGTATTATGTTCTTTTCATTGATGATGCTACAAGATGGATAACATTATATGTTTTGAAGGAAAGATCAGAAGTGTTTGGAGCTTTCAAGCATTTTCATGCATATGCAGAGAGAGTCACAGGTCAAAAGCTTAAAAGACTGAGGTCTGATGGAGGAGGAGAATACTTCTCCCAAGAGTTCAATGATTATCTTTGGAATGCAGGTATTAAGAGAGAAATAACTTGCAGGTATACACCACAACAAAATGGTGTAGCAGAAAGAAGGAACAGGACTTTGGTTGAGTTTGCTAGAGCTATGCTAAAGGAGAAGAACTGTCCAAATTATCTTTGGGCTGAGGCTGTAAATACAGCTACATATCTTGTGAATAGATTACCATGTGCAGCTCTGAATGGAATGACTCCATATGAAGCTTGGTGGGGTAAGAAACCAACACTAGATCATTGTAGAGTGTTTGGATCAATTGCATATGCTTATGTGCCATCACAACTTAGGCATAAACTTGAACCAAAGGCAGAAAAATATGTGTTCATTGGTTATGATGAAAAGCAGATGGGTTACAGGTTGTGGAATCCTTTAACCAAACAATTTCTTGTTTCTAGAGATGTTACATTTGATGAACAGAAAAGTTGGTATGCAGATCAAAGTCATACAGCTGAAGAATTTGAAGAAGAGGTAAGAAGATGTGAGAAAGGAAAATCAATTGTGCAGGTGAATAGAGATGAAGACTATATGCAAGCAAGTACATCCAGAAGTGGATTAACAAGAATGAATGAAGAAGCTCCTATATTTGATGAAGAGGTGTATCCAGAAACTTATGAAGAATGTGAACCAAGAAGGTCAAGCAGGACAAGGAGACAACCAGAAAGGTATTCTTATGATACTTCTTACATAACTCAGAAGAACTATGCATATATGGTCAAAGATGATGAAGAACCTCAGAACTATGATGAAGCTAAAGGTAAAAAGCAATGGGAAGAAGCAATGAAGGAAGAGTTCAATGCACTGGAGGAGAACAAGACATGGGAACTTGTTCCTAAACCAAATGGTAAGAAAGTAATTGGTGAAATAAATGGGTTTATAAAGTGAAGAAGCTTGCAGATGGAAGTATAGCCAGATACAAAGCTAGATTGGTGGTGAAAGGCTATGCCCAGACCTATGGCATAGATTATGATGAGACATTCAGTCCTGTAGCTAAGATGTCAACTATAAGGACAATCATTGCTATTGCAGCTTCAAAAGGATGGACTCTAAGTCAATTGGATATAAAAAATGCATTCTTGAATGGATACATATCAGATGAGGTATACATGGAACAACCTCAAGGGTTTATAGATTCCAGGTATCCAAATTTTGTTTGCAGGTTGAGAAGAGCATTGTATGGATTGAAGCAAGCTCCAAGAGCTTGGAACTATAGACTGGTGAAGTATCTCAATGATCTTGGATATCAAAGTTCAAAAGCAGATTCAAGTCTACTTATCAAAAGAACAGAGGAAGGTACAATCTACATTTGTATTTATGTAGATGACATTATAATCACAGGTACTTCAGATGAAGGAATCAAGGAGGTAAAGAGATTACTTGAGAAAGAGTTCAAGATCAGTGACCTAGGAAAGTTGTCATACTTTCTTGGAATGGAAGTCACTTATACAGATCATGGCATATATGTATCACAAGAAAGGTATCTTCTGAATCTATTGAAGAAGTTTGATATGGAAAATTGCAGAGAAGCTTCAACTCCACTTGAAGTTAATCACAAGCTCAGTAAATATGATGGTGCAGACTACAAAGATATGAGGAAGTATCAATCTCTTGTGGGTAGTTTGATTTATGCTACACTAACAAGAACTGATCTTAGTTATGCAGTGGGAGTTTTGTCACAATTCATGCATTGTCCAAAGGACCCACATTGGATTGCAGGTCAAAGAGTTCTCAGATATATCAAAGGAACTATAAAGGAAGGATTATATTATCCTTTTACATCAGATTTGAAGTTGAGAGCCTATAGTGATTCAGATTGGGCAGGTAATCAAGATGACAGAAGATCAACTCATGGTTACATGATATATATTGGTGATAAGCTTGTAAGTTGGTGTTCAAAGAAACAACATACAGTAGCATTATCATCAACTGAAGCAGAGTACAAAGGACTTGTGGAAGCAGCTAAAGAAGTCATATGGATGCAGACATTGTTCAAGAGCTTAGGCATTGATCAAGGTACACCTACAATACATGGAGATAATATGAGTTCACTTTATCTTGCAGCAAATCCAGTATTTCATGCAAGGACAAAGCACATAGAGATACAGTATCATTTTCTCAGAGAAAAGGTAATGGAGAAGGAGATTGAAGTGGAGTACATTTCTACTAAAGATCAGTTAGCAGACATAATGACAAAGAGCTTGGATGGTGTGAAGACCAGCAGATTCAAAAGCATGGCAGGAGTAAAAGAAAAGAAGATGATATGAAGAAACAGGGAATGTCAATTAGTGATTGAGGGGGAGCTGTTGGAGAAACACTCACTAATTAGACATATATTTGAAGGTCAAATCTTAGGAAGAAAACCCCATGCCTATGTGAAGGGACAAATTCACAAATGTATCATATTTGTAAAGTTAGTTCACTTTAGTTCTAGAAGTTTTTTAAAATCACGGGAATGAGAAAATCTATATAAGTTAGTTAGTATTAACTGACGCGTAGTGAGAGGAGAAGAAGAAGGAGGAAGACAATGAGAAAGTGAGAAGAACTCATTTTTGTATGAATGAGTATAGTCGGGCTTCTCTGAGTGAGAAAGCATCTGTAAAACTTCTGAGTTTTTTATAGTTATGAGAAGAACTGAGTAAAGTTCTGTGTATGAGCCTCTCTCCATCATCTCCATTATTACCTACTGTGTGATGAGTTACAAAGATCAAGTTTTCCAAGCAACTCGATGCCTGGCATCGAATCTCTGTTGATAAGTCATATTTTCTTCTATATTTTTCATTCAGTACTGAAGTGTTTGAAAAACATGATGTTGTTGGAGCAACTCGATGCCTGGCATCGAATTCCAGTTGATAAGTCATATTCTAAGTGTGCATGAAATCACCTATAGTTTTGGTGTCCAAAAGATCAAGACTTTATGCGGGAAGTCGATGCCCGGCATCGAATCCCTGCTGAAAAGTGGCCAAAAACATCCCAAGTTGATGCCCGGCATCGAATTCTCGTTGCAAGTCGATGCTAGGCATCGAATTCTAATTTTAAACAGGCGCTCTTACTAAAACAGGTAATATTTCTAGTTTTGGAAGGTCATACAGGGTCATCTTGTGAGAGCCATAACTTGAGTTCTAGAGATCCGTTTGATGCATATGATAGCTTGTTGGAAAGCTCTACTCTTCTAGTTTCAGCCTATAAAGTTTCATCAAGACATAATACTTGAGCTAGGAGAAATTAGCAAAATACTGAAGGTATGTCATTTCAGTGACTAGGAATTTCTGTAGAAGCAAAGTTCTCACTTTAGGCTATCATTTCTCAAAGTTTGGAGTGGCAATGAGTTAATGGTGACCATAGAGGTGTTCTAGTGTCACCTTAATTCATTTCTTGTGGTGTTTCATACATCAACATGTATGAGCTACCAAAATTGGAAAGCTTGCATGTTTTAGTAAAAATTATTGTTAGTATATGATCAATGTCTACCTCTCATGATTGTATGCACATTTCGTAAGGAGGAGAAGCCAAGTGTGCATTACCCAATTGATGGGAATCCCAACTTGCATGTTGGATGAAGGTCATATTGGACCATGTAAGATATTGTAAGGAAAGGGAGTTACCAGGGTCCCCAATTGTGGGGTCCGGGGCAGCGGTGAGCAACCCCGACTGGGGGGTCCAAGGGGGCCAGCGAGGGCGATGGTAAAGGGGATATTCCATGGAATATTCCCTCTCGGAGTCAAAAATCATTTATACTTGTTACATCGAGTCAACTGGTCTAAGTCGTGTATGGCAATTTGGCGGTGGCCGCCCACGCTCTACTGCCTGTCCACGGAAGGCCACCCATGATCCTATATATACATGACTTCTGCACTACCTAAGACATTGAGTTGAGCCAGCATACCTCTACCTTGTATCTCCCTATCTAGATTTGTCTAGATCACCATTTAAGCTCTACCTTGAGAGCGCACAGGTGGACAACACCATCATCTTTGTACTTGCTATTAGTAGAAAATTGTTGAGATTCTCCTATATCTGTTATCTTCTCTGCTACTGCTCCTGTGCTATAATGCATAACTATTGTCTTTCATGGTATCAGAGCTGTAAGGTTCGAATAGCTTGAGAAGTATCACTACTTTAGCCTACTAGCAGACTAGAATATCAGTAGATTATTCAAGTGATTACATGATGGCTTCATCGTCGAACACTGGTCTTGGTGCTTCAACTAATGTTAATGCTGCACCAATTCGAATTCGCCCACCTGCATTCACTGAAGGGAAGCTAGATGGAACCAACTATACACTCTGGAAGTTCAGAATTTCTACAATTTTGGACTCCTATGAATTACTTGACACTGTCATGGGACCGATGGGATTGGATCCAGAGCCTATACCAGTTGAAGATCCAACAAACTCAAGATTGATGATTTAGCCAGATCCAGATCTTCTACGGGCTTGGAAGAGGCAAAATGCTGATGCATTATGTGCAATTGTCACTAGTGTAAGTGATTCTGTGCTTACTTTAGTTCAACATACTACTAAAGCACATGAGGCTTGGGGCATATTGGCTCGACAATATGAGACCAAGAACCACACTAGGATACAGAATTTAGAAAATCAGTTGGCAAATGAAAATCATTCTGATTCTGAAAAGGCTGAAGATTTTATCAAACGAATAAAACATCTTCAAGACCAATTGGCTGCAGTTGGTGTTGTTATAACACCAGAAGAGCTGGCTCGAAGATGTGTACGTGTTCTTCCAGCAAAGTATGGTGGATTAGTAACAACCTTTAACACTCAGGTAAGACCAACTCCTCTTACATTTGAAGAGTTTTGTGTGATGCTTTTAGAAGAAGAGATGCGGCTGAAGAATCGGCAAAGTACAAGTGATGTTGCATTCTCAGCAAATGCAAAAGGTAAAGGCTCTTCTGATGGATCAAAGAAGAAGCCAAAGAAGAAAAAGTTCACAGGAAGTTGCTTCTATTGTGAAAAGAAAGGTCATGCCATCAAGGATTGCAAAAAGAAGCAAGTTGATGAACGGAATGGGACTGTAAAATCATCGTGGAAGAACAATGAGTTTGCAAACAACACAGAGCTGGAACTTTGGGTAGCTATTGAAGAGGTATGATCATCTGCTCAAGCTCGTGTTGATGAACCATGGATTTTAGATAGTGGAGCTTCTCGCCATATGACCAGTAAAAAGGATTGGTATAGTTCCCTAGTGCCTCTGCGGGAATCCATCAATGTAGTGGTGGGAAATGACTCCAAGTGTCCAACCAAAGGAACTAGAACGATCTCTTTTATCACTTCTCTAGGTGTTGAGAAAAAATTATCCGATATTCTCTATGTACCTACACTCAAAAGAAATTTGTTGTCAATTTTTGCAATAACAGATCGTGGACTCGAAGTTCACTTCAAAAAGAGTGGTGCAGAAATCATGGATTCATCAGGTAATGTTGTAGGTAAAGGCATACGACGGGATAACTTGTATGAGTTAAGTGCTTTAAGTGCTACAGAAGATAAAGATGTAAGCAGGTTATGGCACCAACGATTTGGGCATCTCGGATTTGCAGTTTTGAAGGAGATGCAAAGAACAGGGATGGTTGCTCATTTGCCTGCATTTTCAAAGTTGCAGGAACCTTGTGAAGCTTGTATGATGGGCAAGCAACAACGAAAGACATTTCCAAGAGAGACCAGCAATCGATCTCAAGCTCCTCTAGAGTTGGTACATGTTGATCTCTGCGGTAAAATTTCTACACCTACTTTAGGAGGATCTTTCTACTTTTTGCTGTTAGTCGACAATTATAGTAGAAAGATGTGGGTTTATTTCATTCGAGAGAAGGCTGATGCTTTTGAAAAATTTAAAACGTGGCATAAGTATGTGGAAAATGAATCAGGAAGGAAACTGAAGAAATTCAGAACAGATAGAGGAGGTGAATTCTTGTCAACAAAATTCAATACTTACTGTAAGGAGCATGGTGTGAAAAGGCAACTTACCACAGCTCATACACCTCAACAAAATGGCGTTGTTGAGCACAGGAATAGGATAGTAGTTGAAATGGCTCATTGTATGTTAAAGGCTCAAGACATGCCTGATTCATTCTGGGCAGAAGTAGTCAATACAACAATCTACATCCTCAATCGAAGCTACACAAAAGCACTGAAGGGGATGACTCCTCAAGAAGCATATTCTGGTAAAAAGCCTTCAGTTTTGCATTTCAGAATTTTTGGTTGTTTCTGTTATGCACATATTCCTAATTCAACAAGATCAAAGTTGGATTCAAAAAGCAAAAAGTGTGTCTTCCTAGGATATAGTGAAGAGTCTAAAGCATACAGGTTGTGGGATCCTGAGGAAAGGAAGATTTTTGTCAGCCGAGATGTGGTGTTTGATGAACGACCACACTTAGTAGAAGATAAAGGTAAATCTACTATCTCATCAAACAGAGAAATATCTCACCTTGTGCCTATCAAAAGATAGGTTAAAGAGGAGGAGGAAACATCTAATGGAGAAATTTCCTCAATAAAAAGCCAACCAGTTGTAGCTGCACAGCATAAGCCACTACCGAAGTGGGCACAACAACTCTTTGATGATCACAATCCACATGTAGATGTACTAGAATCATCCTCGGATGGATTACGAAGATCAAAGAGAATAGAGGAGCAAAGAAGAGCCTCAGAACACATTGTTAACATGGCTCTAATGGCAGATATCATGGGCTCGATAAAGGAACCTACCACCATTGAAGAAGCCCTTGATGATCGAGGTTGGAGAGCGGCAATGCAGTTTGAGTATGATAGTATACTAAAAAATGATACATGGGATCTAGTCGACTTTCTGCCAAAGAAGAAGGTAATAGGTACTAAATGGATTTGGAAAGCTAAGTATAAAGCAGATGGAACATTAGAAAAGTATAAGGCAAGATTAGTTGCACATGGTTTTTCATAGATCGAAGGATTTGATGTTCAAGAAACTTTTGCACCAACAACACGCATGACAACTATTCGGACGGTACTTGCAATAGCTGCACAAAAGTCTTGGCCTATTTTCCAGATGGATGTCAAATCTGCATTTTTGAATGGTCACCTCAAGGAGGAGGTATATGTATCTCTCAACCACTAGGTTTTGAGGTGCCCAATTCAAAAAATAAAGTTTGCAGGTTGAAGAAAGCTTTGTATCAACTTAAGCAAGCTCCACGGGCTTGGTACCAACGGATAGATAATTTTTTCAAAAATATGGGTTTTGAAAGAAGTACTTCTGATGCTAACTTGTATGTAATGAAAAGGGATAGCAGGCTAGTTGTTGTCATTGTATATGTAGATGATTTGATCATTACAGGAGATCATCAGGAACTCATCAATCAAGCTCGGATAAGCTTGGGAACTGAGTTTGAAATGACAGACTTAGGTCTTCTCCATTTTTGTCTGGGAATTGAAGTATGGCAAAGGAAGGATGGCATTTTCACCTCACAACAAAGATATGCCAAAGAAATTCTCAAGGCATTTGGAATGATGGACTGCAAACCAACTAGCACACCTATGGAGGTAAATCATAAACTATCTATGGATGATAACATGCCTGATGTAGATGCTAAGAAGTATAGGAAGCTCGTTGGAAGTCTTATTTTTCTGTGCAACACTAGACCAGACATTTGCTATGTTGTTGGAGTATTAAGCAGGTTTTCCAACAAACCTAAGGAGAGTCACTAGAATGTTGGAATGCAAATTCTAAGGTACATTGCAGGAACCTTGGATTTTGGTATTTTGTATACCACAGGTGATACACTTCAAGGATATTGTGATTCAGATTGGGCTGGAGATTGTGATTCTAGAAAATCAGTTTCTGGATATTGTTTCTCACTTGGTTCAGGAATATTTTCTTGGGTAAGTAGGAAGCAACCAACTCTCGCACTCTCCTCCACTGAAGTAGAGTACAAAGCAGCTTGCTTTGCTTCTTGTGAGGCAGTCTGGTTAAGGAGAATTCTTGCAGATCTAGGCTTTCCATCAAATATGGTGATTGTACTCAAGTGTGATAATCAAAGTTGTATGGCTATTGCAAAGAACCCAGTATTTCATGCTCGCACCAAGCACATAGAAGTACAATACCATTACATTCGTGAGCTAATTGAAGATGAAATTGCGGAGCTAGAATATTGCCCAACAGAGGCAAATTGTGCTGAAATATTCACTAAAGCACTTGGAAGAGAGCAGCTCAACAGGCATCTTCAACAGATGGGCATAGGACCAAGACCTACTTGATTTATCATCGGTAAACATTGAGGGGGGGTGTTAGTATATGATCAATGTCTACCTCTCATGATTGTATGCACATTTTGTAAGGCCCCCATTATGAGGAGAAGCCAAGCGTGCATTACCCAATAGATGGGAATCCCAACTTGCATGTTGGATGAAGGTCATATTGGACCATGTAAGGTATTGTAAGGAAAGGGAGTTACAGGGTCCCCAGTTGTGGGGTCCGGGGCAGCGGTGAGAAGCCCCGGCTGGGGGTCCAAGGGGGCCAGCGAGGCAATGGTAAATGGAATATTCCCTCTCAAAGCCAAAAATCATTTATACTTGTTAGGTCGGTTCAACTGGTCTAAGCCGTGTATGGCAATTACGCGGGCGGTGGCTGCCGACGCTCTACCACCCATGTATAGTCGTCCACGGAAGGCCACCCATGATCCTATATATACATGACTTCTGCACTACTTGAGACATCAAGTTGAGCCAGCATACCTCTACCCTTATATCTCCCTATCTAGAGTTGTCTAGATCACCATTTAAGTCCTTGTAATGAAAATGCGATGCCTACCATCGACTTACAACAAGAATTTGACGCAAAGCATCAAATTCATGTGATTTAGGCCACTTTTTCAGCCCCTAAACTACCCCCGTGAATCATAGGCATGAAGGAAATAACTTTTATGTGGGAGCTCGATGCTAAGTATTGACTTCACGCTGAAACTCGATGTCAGGCATCAAGTTGCTCCACAAAGCTCATGTTTTTAAGAGGATTCAACAACAAATAAAAACTAAGAGAATAAAACAAAGACTTATCAACACAAACTCGATGTCAGGCATCGAGTTGCTTGGAAAACTTCAATTTTTGAACTCATTATCACAACAGACAAAGCATAGAGATGGAGGAGTCTCATACATAGAACTTCTATTATTTCTTCTGATAGCTATGGAAACTCAAAAACTTTATAGGTGCTTTCTCTCTCAGAGAAGCTCGACTATACTCAGTCATACAAAATGAACTTTTTCTCACACTCTCTCTCTCTCCACGTCAGTTGATACAAACTAACTTATATAGATTTTTCTCAATCTTGTGACTTTTGAAAAAACTCTAGAACTAAAGTTAAGTCTAACTTTACAATTATTCGGGAAATACTTGTGGCATGTAGGCTGGGTCTTCTATAGGTCTATGTTTCTCATGTTCAATTTCACAATATTGTAATCTTTCTTGTTCTCTTTTAGCTATTTTGCAAATCCATAGTTGGGTATCTTCATTCATCCAGGATTGATCACTAGATCTAGCACTATGGATTGACACATAACCTTTGTCTTTATGTGCAAAATTCCATTGAAGAGGTGGTGCATCTCTATAAGCAAAGTTTTGGATATTTATTCTAATAGTTGTGTCTTGGTGTTGGAGATATAAGCATCTCATCCGTAGTCTTGAACTACCTTTAACTGTCAAATGAATGGTATACCTAGGATCATCTCATAATTACTGTCCTTGTCAAATTGGCATATAGCTAAAGTGTGTTCAAATTCTACTCCACAAGTTGTCAAAATTACATTTTCAAGGAGTCCTAAAGGTCATTCTACATGACCATCTGCTAGTTGTAGCTTCATTCTAGCCAGTCCTAGAGCTTGTTTTCCCCATTTCTCCCAAATTTCCCTGGTTGCTATCCCTACTCAAGGGTATATCTAGAATGGCTTTGGTCATATCCTCGAAATGTGATTGAAAGGCACATATTTCCTTCATCTCCTTCACTAAATATTTCCAATCTTTTCTTCTCTAGGTCTCCATTTGGGTAACTTCGATCATATTTCTCTAGATTAGGTCCTATCTCCATTCTAGACTAATATGCTTTCAACCATAGATTTAAGTCTTCAGGCATGGGGTCCGCTAGAATCAATCTAGTATGTTCCTTTGTTGGGTTTTCTTTCACCACTTTCCATGGGATCTGCTAGAATCAATCATGCATGTTCCTTTGTTGGGTTTTCTTGATTTGTTGGGCTAGTTGGCTTAGGTTTGGGATCTTTTATTGTTTTTTCCTTCTCTTTAGGAAAGTTTTTCATCCACTTATTTTTAATCTTCTCTTTTGGCTTTCCATCTTTGGGTTTTTTTTCTTTCAAGGTACATATGATTTTTCAAAGTCTTCCACTACTTGAGAGTAATATTCTATCTCATTTTCATTTTTTGGGCTATGAGGTCTTTGATTTTCAATTATTTCTTTTGCTTTGGCTATGGTAATGGGTTTCAATGGCACAATGTACTCTTTATCACTCCTTGAGGATTTTATTACCTCTATTACATTGATCTAAGATGTGGACGATGCTTCTGATGGGTTTTGGGCAAACTCTTTGAACAAATGTTCTTTCCTGCATTCACTACAATACCCTTCCCAGAATCTAGGGGATGGTGGGTGGTAAGGCATCATACATTCCCTAATAAAATGGTCGCCTTCACATCTATAACATGGTCCTCTAGGGGCAAGTGTTCTTGCTATAGGTCTTCTGGGAGCTTTGGCTCTAGGAGCAATATACATTGGTGTATTGAGGTCCATAGGTGTTTGCATAACTATCAGGTTCATAGTACTGTTGTTCATAGGAAGATTCATGTTTTTTGAGATTTTGGTCATAGGAATAATAATCTCCATAACCATGTTCATAGCTCTGACTTAAATTTTCTATACTCATCAATGGTGACACCGGCACTATAGCTCTCTCTAGATTTTCTTCAAGATGTGAGTATTTGATAGGTACTACATTTTGTGGGTGTGGAGGATGTTGTCCTAGCACGGGTTGAGGTTGGTTATATGCTTGATACTCATATGGTCTTCACATCATGGGTGGTCCTTGAAATGGAGCATATCTAGGAACTTCCTTGCCTTGCTCTCTCGGTGGATAGCCATATGGTCTATACTGTGGTGGTGGCATTGGCCTACATTATCTATTATATGGGAAAATTTCAATGGTATGATTAGTGTTTCTTTGTTCAATATGATAGTATAGACTAGGTCCTTGTGCCTATTGCCTATTAGGTTGATAAGACTATGGGGGAACAAGTCCTCCTCTTGCACAAGTGTGATATGGATGGTCATCTTGATAATACATACACCTCCTTAGCATGTGCATTCTCAATGGTGGGTTTTGATGATTGTTTTGTCCTTGGACACCTAGTTTTTTGGCCACTAAGTCTTCCAGTTCTTTTACCCAATTGGTTTGTACAATTGCATTGCTAGATGCATCCTCAAATTTGGTAGGGTTCTATGAAATCTTCAAGTCATCTGCAAGATTATCCTCCAAGTCTATGCATTCCCTCAGACATTCACTCAACACCTATAATCATTTCACATAAACTAGGGCTCTCAAATTCCCATTGAATAGGCCATCCAGAAACAAAGATATCATTTTTTTTGCTGGGTGGGCCTCTCTGCCATAGGACATCGATCAACATATTGATTGAACTTTTTGGTTGCCAACCTCATACATTTATGTAGAGCCTATTTGAAACTATGAATCAAAGAAGAGGAGTTATGTTTAATACCCCTCTTGGTGAATTTACCAATGAATTCCTCAAAGAATTCTTCTATATTCACAAAGTGGTTGGGATCCAAGGGTTTGAACCAAGTCAAAGTAGTCTCGATAAGTGTGAGACGAAAATATTCATACTTGACAAAAAACTCTTCAACTTGCTCAACATGTAGCACTTGCTTAAATTAAGCCATGTGTGCAAGTTGGTAAAGACATACTGCAGGGAAGTCCTATACTCTCCTTCTATTGTTGACAAGAGCTTTGTTGAGTGGATGGAGTTGTGCATATCTTTTGAGGCCATAATAGTTTCCTCCTCTGAGTCACCAGAGGTGTCTGGGTAAATTGAGTGAATACCTTGTTGGGTTACACTTCTTGCTAAGGATATCATTCTTCTTGGACTCCCTAGGACACATCCTGACCTTAGGTTCATTCACAGTCTACGATCTTATGATTTCCTTAGCATCAATTGTCAAGTCTTAGGTCTTTTCAATGTGTGTGTACAAAATTCTTGAAAATTCCCATTTTCAAGTCCCTCCTAAATAGTTTCTATTTTTCCACAAAACACGATATTTTTTTATTCTAGAAATACATGATACCAAGTTTGGATGATATGATACATGAGTTTAGGCAATACGTGATACTTGGAAACTCATGACACTCAATACTTTCTCCTCAATGGTACACGATACATGATACAGATAATAGCATGATACATGATGTGGATGATACACAATTCTTGGAAAGTATCAGTGTCACACAATACTACCAAGTACACAACACATGATACTAAAGTTTGCCGATGATACATGATACTCAACTCCTCACGACACACAATACATGGCCAAGATTGGTGACACATGATACTTGAGGTATCAACGATACACAATACTAGGAGTGATGATACTCAACTAGGCGATACACGATACATAAGTATCACGATACACACTAGGAGTAAGATATCGGTGATACATGATACCTATCAAGTATCGTGACACACGGGAATTCGGTATCGTGATACCAAACTCAATTGATCGTGATACTTGGACTTTTTGTAGTCCAAATTTAAACATTGTGTGTGTGTGTGTGTTTCTTGTGCTCTCCTTTTTAGTGTAGCTAGAAAAATCTTCCAGAATCTTCCTAAACAAGCCTCATGATACTCAAACAATGTCATGTTACCTCATGTGAGTGATCAAAAGAATTTTTGATTTGATGATGATGTAAAGCTCACCTCGAGGAATGTTTCATCAAGTTTTAATTGCTAGATACTTGCTAAACTCCACATTCTAAGTGATACACAATCTGCTATATAGAATGTCCTAAGCTCCATGATACTTGCACAAACTAAGTGAAGTGAAAAGTGGTGAAATTTAGCTTTTTAGTCTCTCATTAAGACCAGAATCTCAAGAAAAAGTTTTTTCTGGTTTTTTGACTTGTGATTAATTTCCTCTACTTCTTCACTCCTTCACCTGCTTCTAACCCTAATTCCTCACTCTATACCTAATCCTAAAAACTTGTCACACACACAACGAGTGTATGAAGTAACAAGTGCAAGAGAAGTATGACTTGCCAAGCTATTGAAATTAATTCTTCACGCTCAATACCTTCACAACTACGCATTAACCATCATGTAGGCACCTTGATTGAAAATGATCCCCAGCAACAATGCCAAAAAAGTGTGTACTTAAGCTCACAATGTTTTAGGGATTTTTGATGAACGAGACTAAATCTCTATCACCAAGCAAGTGCATATAGTGGTGGAATTGATACACTCATTAAATTATCAATCCGTGAATTCAATCCCATCAAGTGTATGAAACATGTGCTCATGTGATAATTAATGTAGGATTGGGACAAGTAATGCATGGGAATCAGGTTAAATCTACCTCACATGACACCTCTTACACACTAGCATGTATCATGATAGTTGGTGCAACAACAAACACTAATAGAGCAATTTCTCTCAATACTTTTGATACTCGAATATAGTAACTTTCAAAGCTTTCAAGAAGATGCATCCAATGGTGCTACTTTCAACTCAATATGATCTTTGCGCTTCATGCTATGATCAAAACACAGAGTGGTTGGAAACACCAAATCTAGCTTTTATGCTTCCTACTCTTTGCACACACATGAAATCAACAAAAAAAAGATGGGGAAGGGGTAGACAACACCTCTGGGCAAACATTCCACACCTCCAACACATATACAAGCTCAAGGAAAAGAAGATACAAAGACAAGACATAGCCGATTCAAAATTTTGCAAAGTTAGTTCTTCACAATGGCAAAAAGTCTTCACAAAAGAGTCACAAGTGACTTATATGCATGTGCCCTAAATTTTGTCCTTTCACATAAGAAACTGGGATTTTTGCTATAAATCAGTAAGTTCCTACTATTGTACAAGGGTGATGATACATTCTTCAGGGATCATGCATCTAGAGGACTCCTCTAGGGCATTTACAAAGTTTTCCATGTTTTATAAAGGGTTTTGGGAAAAAAAATGGGCCATTTTATTAAACATTTTTGGGACCTTCTCTTCGCCCCTTCTTTCTTATGCTTTCTGCTTCCTCTTGTCTTCAGTCCTCTTAGTCCTTTGCAACAGCATGGAACTCTCAATACCCCCTCCATGTGATGATACTTTTGGTTTTAATGTGGGGGACCAGTGACACTTGGGATCACTTAGTCCATTGGGTTTTCAATTCTAAGGACATATGGGATCCTTAGACATAGCTTAGACATATGGCATCCCTTGGTTTTTATGGACATATGGCATCCATGTGGGTTTTGTATCCATAGACATATGGGATCCATGGTGGTGTAATAGTTGCATTATGTGGCGCTAGGACTTGAATGATAGGTTTTCCATTTTTGTAGAATACTCTCACAAGGGATGTTGACATCAATACTTACTTTCAAATAGATAATAGAATACCATCTCAAAGACAGGTTGAAAAGATATGCGATGATTCCATCATGAGAATCTAGGAACTTGAGTATTATCTCCCTCTCACCTTGGTACAAAGAGGCCGCAACATGATTTGGCTCGGCTTCACTTTAGTGTTGGACATACGATGACAGATTTTGATCCTCTCGACTAGTCATACACTACTAGAAATAGGGGAGCATAGCGATGCCCCCCAATGAAAAAAAAAGCGAATCTTGTTGCATAAGTGACGAGACTTTTTTTTATTTAAAAAAAAAGACGGCTCATCACATAAGCGATGCAAAGCGACGCTACAAATGTGCCTCGCAACAAGCATTGCTAGTCAACGACACTCTTACTAACGTTGGCAAACTGCCTGTGATGTTGGAGCATCACATAAACAATGTCCTGATATTTCAAAGCATCGCATAAGCGACGCTCTTGAATGTTAAAAAAAAAAATCGATTGCTCTCGGCACATTTGTGCCGAGATTAGGACGAGAGAGAGAGAGAGAGAGAGAGAGAGAGAGAGAGAGAGAGAGAGAGAGAGAGAGAGAGAGAGAGAGAGAGAGAGAGAGAGAGAGAGAGAGAGAGATCGAGCTACCGGTTTAGTGCACACACCTCAAAGGAAGCAAGGTACACTCACACACACACATACACACACAAATTTACACACACATGTACACACACATGTACACATGCATACACACACACACATATACACACATAGACACACACACATACACATATACACACACACATACACACACATATACACATAGACACACACACATACACACATAGAGACACACAAATACATACATAGACACATACACACTTACACACACACATAAACACACATCCACACACATTTCCACACATGCATACACACATATATATACACATACACACATATATGGACACAAACTCACACATACACACATAGATACACACACATACACACATAGACACATACACACATAGACACATACACATACATATACACATACACACACATACACATAGATTTACACACACACATATACACACTAATTTACACACACACATACACATGCATACACACACATTTATACACACATAGACACACGGATACACACAAAGACAAACACACATACACACATAGACACACACACACACATATACACACACACATAGATACATACACACTTAGACACACACACATCCACACACATTTACACACACACATACACATGCATACAAACACACATATATATAGATACACACGTATATACACACATAGACACACACATACACAAACACACATAGATGCACACACACATACACACACATACACACACATACACACACACACACATAGACACATACACACACATATATGCATACACACACATGTAGAGAGACATATACACACACATACACATACATGCATACATATGCATACACAATGCATATGCATATGCATACATACATACTTACATGCGTACACACACATACACACATGCATACATAATGCACATGCATATGCATGCATACATGCTTACATGCATACACACACATCCACACATACACATACACACATAGACACACACACATACACACACATATATACACGCACATATATGCATACACACACATAGAGAGACATACACACACATACACACACATATATACACGCACATATATGCATACACACACATAGAGAGACATACACACACATACACATACAATCATACATATGCATACATAATGCATATGCATATGCATACATACATACTTACATGCATACACAAACATACACACACATATACATACATAATGCACATGCATATGCATATATACATGCATACACATACACATACACACAGATAGACACATACACACACATACACACACATATTTACACACACATACACACATAGACACACACACACACATACACACATAATGCATATGCATATGCATACATACATACTTACATGCATACACATACATACACACACATATGCATACATAATGCACATGCATATGCATACATACATGCATACACATACACACATAGAAACATACACACACACATACACATGCATACACACACATACACATATACACACATACACACATACACACACACACATACACACCTAGACACATACACACACATACACACATATTTACACACACACACACATACAGTCAATTGCCCACTTAGAAAATCCTCTCTTGGTCATAATAGGTATGAGTGGCATTCGATCTCTATGGAAATATATCACACCTTTCAATGTATCTTCTTGCATCCATGCAATGTAGGACATCGTAAGCCAACAAAAATGATGTGCTTGGTTGTTCATTCAGGGTACAAATGTCCACTTGAAGATCTTGAGTGAGCCATTTCAAGGATAGGAAAATATTCACTCTCATGTATGCACAAGCACAAAAAGTTGTATTTTCCTCTTTTATGATGTTGATTCCCTAAAACAGAATATTATTTAGATTCTTCCTCAAGTGCTTTTTTCTCGCAAGAGTAATACCTTCTAGAAATATTCCTTCATGTAGATAGTCAACAATTGGCCCACTATAAAAAATTGGCTTACAAAATTCTAGTGCTATCACCATCTAATTTAGAGTTGAGTGCTCCATGGTTGTTCTTTCAATATAAAACTAACAATCTGAGCAATCATAATGAGCATCGGTTGCCATGTGTGGCCAATAAGCTCCTAATTGCATTAGGTTTTTTAGAGTCTTAGTTTGGGGGGAATGCCAACCCAAACTAGCTATATTTGTGTTATCAGATCCCACTTTTCATCTTCTTGTACACAACAAGATAGAACTCCTCATTCGTCTTTTCTATAGATGCTTGCAACACTGATATGATGATCTCTACATTCTCAAGTTTCTTTTTTGTTTGCAACAAGGTAGTGGTGCAACAGACCATATGTAATCATAGGAACATAGGGTTCAATCCACTTTGGTACCACTTCTAGGTAGCTCATATGGTACCCCATTAGGTGGTTCACCATTTATCAACCTAGAAAGGTGATCCACACACACATGTG
Organism: Ceratopteris richardii; assembly: GCA_020310875.1. Taxonomy (NCBI): domain Eukaryota; kingdom Viridiplantae; phylum Streptophyta; class Polypodiopsida; order Polypodiales; family Pteridaceae; genus Ceratopteris; species Ceratopteris richardii. The sequence goes on along the minus strand of CM035434.1, from coordinate 128,873,123 downwards.
TGTATTACCTTTCTTTACTATGAAGTCAAAGTTAGGTTCTATCAATAGGAGAAACCATCTTACTAATATTCCTATGTTGTAGAGCTTATTAACTAGGTAGAAAGACGATAGATGGTTGATGAAAAACTTAAACTTATTTGATAGCAAATAATTTCTAATTTTTTAGATGGCATAAGTAATTCCTAAACCTTCTCTCTCATTCATGGTGTAAGTGCACAATTGAGTTGTCTGTTAGCATATGTGATAGGGAAATCAAGCTGACCTTCATTAGCAGGCTCATTGATATACAATCTATGCATAATTTGATGCATCAACATGCACAAGGAAGTTTTTGTTCGGATCAGGCACTTCAAGTATGGGATTTGTAACAAGCTTATGTTTTAATTTATCAATGGCTTTATCACACTTCAATACATTCAACTTTAGTGACCAAAGCATAAAGTGGCATAGCTCTAATAGCATACATGTGGAAACACTCACAGTAGTATCCACAATGGCCCATGAAATCCTAGACCTTCTCTCATGGTCTAATTTTGAAATTGTTCTAAAAGACCAATTTCCCAAATTCATCGGAGAAAAAGTGATAAAGACTAATGGTGATTCATAAAGACTTAAGAGCCAATAAGCAGGAAAACAAGTCATTATGAGCCACTACAAGCCGAGGACCCACCAAAAGTAAAGAGAGAAAGAGAAAGTGGGGTGGAGACTAGAGCATAAAAATTTGACAAAGTATTAGACTTGAGAGAATACCAGAAAAGTGCAGATTCAGAGTACTAGTGGAGGTAATAGAGTAGTGGAGTAACTGCCTCATAGAGGTGGCTCATATAAAGAAAAGAGTTCGAGTAACAGAGGGGGTCACACGAAAGCAGCTAGAGATAGAGAGATAGAGCAAAAAATAATATAGAAGTGCACGTGAGTGAAGTGCATCAAGAAAAACTCAAGCTTCAACAGCTCAAGATCTAGGGTTTGGACTAGAGTCTGTAGTCTTTTCATAGAGGGTGGACAAGCAGAGTCATTCTAGAAGGCCTGCATGCTTCTGTCAAAGGTTTGTGCTCTCCTTGTGTGCTTCAACAATGCATTGGAGTGCATTGGAGGTTTCTATTTTGCATTGAGAGCTACCCTTATTAACCATTGATCTCCTTTCATTATTCATTCTACTGTACCTGTATAGGTACATATATATTGTACATTCTTCATGCTTGATATGAATACAATAATTCTTAATGCCTCTTATTTTGATGATTCTTGTCTCATTTTAGTGCACTTGTTGTTTTGTGCAAAGCATACACATAGTGCATGCTTCAATAAGTAAAATAACCCACCTCGAGCATGAGAAGAACAAGAATTTCCTCTATAGGTGCTCAAATTGGCATGCCCAATGGGACCTTTCCTTGGATTTGTCTCATCACCCCTCTTTCTATTCTAATTTAAGTTCTTATTTTCATGTTTGATTAGTTTGATTCCACCTATTTCTCACATAATTTTTTTGTCCCCAACTTTTTCACCCAATCAATTCCATCTTTTTCCTCCTAGTTTTTTGGCGTGAATCCAAGGTTTTATTCATCCACACCTTTTTCATCCTAACTTTTTGGTCTAGTAAATTCCATCTTTTTCATCCTAGTTTTTTGTCCTTGACTCCAAGGTTTCTTTTTTCATCCATGCCTCTTAGTCCAACCCAATTTGTTAGCTTTTTTGTCTGCCTACTAGCTTTTTCATCAAACTTTCTGGTTTTAGGACAATTTAGCCCATTTTGCATTATATTGTTCAAGTGTCTAGTCTAGCTTTGGTTTAAGTTTTTCATCCAATATTTTAGTCAAAATTTTCATGCCAAACCCTCATCCTCTCTATGAATTCATGCAGAGAAGGTATATTCTATGACTCATACCCGATCTTATAAAGGGGGATCTCTGAGTCCTATCGAAATCCCCATCAAATGCTACCATAGAAGGACTGCTCACTATACACCCCTTGGATGCCTCTTGACCCTCTAGCACTGCCCACCAGGTCTTGATCTTCATCCTCATCCTCAAAAGAAATACTTGCTCACAACAACAATGGAAGAAGGATGACAGATGATTTATCAGCTCTTTTATCAAGAGTTAACATCTCAACAAAAAATCAGAGAATTATAGAGAGCATTGGCATCCCAGCAACACTTTGATGGCACTATTGCAAGGATTGAGGAAGCATGCCAACATTTTGAAGCAAAGGATGCATCTCAAGAATATTCTCTGTGGATTCTATGGCGAGCTTGTGAAGAGAATTGGAGACTTTGAAGCTACAAAGGATGCTGCAAGAGGAGAAGAATTCAAGAGAAGATATTATTGCACATCTTTAACAAGACGTAGAGGAGCTGAAAGCTCAAAAGGAGGTAAATGCTTTCACATGGTGTAAAGTTTGTAATAAACTAGGTCACAATAATCAAGATTTTTTGGAGAAGATCACATGCCACTTTTGTGAAAAAACTGGTCATGACGCACAAGATTATTATTTTCTTAAGAGGATGCAAACCAATTGGATTAACGTCCGTCGAGCACAATTCAACTACAATATCCAAGGGCATCAACAAGGGGCTATGTATACTACTCAATTTAACAATAATTAGAGAAAACCCATTAACAAAAGGAAGCCCATTATGCGCTATAGACGAGCATTCCACAACAGATGTCCTCTCTCGAAAGGATCACCTCCGTGAAAGTTTTGCCCAGATGGACATCATGAACATGGATGCTCTAGGTAAACTTAATCTTGTAGATAAGCTAATTCCAAAGGTTGAGACCAATTCTAGAATTCGACCAATTCAAGAAATTAGACCAATTTTAGGAATTGGAACAATTTCAAGAATCGGACCAACCCCTCAAAGAAGACCAATTTTGGCTCAGAATGTGTAATCCTATGGTTGAATTTCTCAATTACCAGTGATGGAGCAAAGACAAGAGCAAAAATACCCTGTCTCTATATGTTCTTTACAGAAGGAAGAGAAAGGAACCATACTAGTATATCCACACCATTTAACTACAAATATCTTTTAACTAATGCAATATCACTACAAGAAGTGAACACAATTGAGACAGATGTGAGAGTTCTCACATGGGCTCAAAAGAAAAAGTTACAAGATCAAAATAGATCCGAGAAATAGACTAATTCCCAAGAGGAGATTGATTCGGGTCTAGAGTCACATTTTTTTGGAGGAGGAGAAGAGGTGGATAAAGCCTAAAAAGACACAATAAGGGATCTATAGGAGTCATAAAAAGGACCAGATGTGGGTTCCACTATCATGGACATAGAGAGTCTTCTACGAACACTTACAAATAGGTATCTTTATGACCTTGATTGAGGCATCATCATGCAATTCATGATTGGAGCAACAACAACTTGCTAGTCAACACTTCTGGACACTTGAGACAATACCTACACCTAAACAAAAAGGATCAAGAGCAACAAGAAGATAACACACATTCCTTTTCCATCCATAAATAAAAAGAATTAGAAGTAGAAGATCATCAAGACCTATGTTGCATTTATTCGATCGAATAATAGAAAAATAATGAGTATGTTCAGTTTATTCAGGGATTTTCGAATCAACCGAAATAAAAAATCAGATACAAATTTATTTTCGATCGAAAGCTTTTTTATCAAAATTTTTTTTGAGCAAAAATATTTTTGATTGAAAGCACTTTTGATCGAAAATCTATTTTTGAGCAAAAAATATATATTTTTCCATTCGATTGAAAAGCTTATTTCACACATGCTTCTTAGAAAGTTGTTAGAGCTTTACTACTACCATAGCATTCATAGAGCTCTTGCCTCACCATATCATTCATGTTTTGATTTATTTTTCATTTATTTTCTACCTTATTGTTATTTTTATTGTGTGTCATGCATGTGTTATGATTCGCATATGCGTCTCTTACATATGTATGATTTGTATTTATTTGATTAGTTTTTATGTTTTTTATTCATCAAAATTATACATGTTAGACTCACAAAAGAATTTCTTACTTGTATACTTCAATGAATCAAATCTAAAATAAACCACTACTGTAATTGTCTAAGTCACTACATCAATTCTTACTCTCACAATAGTATAGGACTGGCCAATAGATCTATTGACATTGTTTGAATTGTCGCCTTGATTCCTACTTTCTCAATAGTATAAGGAGTTTATATGGCATATTGTGACTTTTTTATTCTTTGACTCTTAAATAGTCTCTTAGATTTGTGTGATCATAATTACACATTGTAGGGTCACAGGTGTATAGAAACTATTGTGGTTGTTTGATTCTTTGATTCTTACTATTACAAAAGCTATATACATTCATGCAACAAGAATCATACATACTATAAGAAATGTATATGAACTATTATGAATGTTTGATTCTTTGACTCTTACATACCTAATAGTTACATAGGTTCACTTTAAGATTATAATTAAACTTTGTATGCATATATAAATCTACTAATCTAACTATCTATCCATGAAATTATTCATCTGCGTACCTACCTATCTATCTATATTTATCTATATATTCATATATTTATTCATGCACTTTATCATCTATCTATGTATCCATCTATCTATCTATTCAATATTCTATCCATTCAATTTTTTATCTATCTATCATTTATTTATTTATATATAGATCTATCTATCTATTCAATTATCTATCTATTCAATTATCTACCCATTCAATTATTCATCTATCTATTAGTTATTTATCTATATATTAATATATCTATCTATCCATACACTTATTGTTTTATCCATTCATATGTACTTAAAGATGTATTTAACTGTCTATCATTTTATTTATGAGGCTTTTTTTAAAATTATTGCTTTTATGAATTATATTAGTTTTTAAAGATGTTATAGTAATCAAATTTTTAATTTTATTTGATAATCTATTTCTTATATTTGCACAGATGGAAAGTATAATAAATAAGCATGAGTGAAAGTTTTTGGGAGAGTTTGTCTGCCTGTATATGTACAGAATGTTAGAAGACCAGATCATAGTAGCAATGGATATATTAAATTACAAGGAGTTCATCAAACAAATATGTATAACATCATACATTAACATCAAAGATAAATTTGGAAGCGTATCACGAGGAGCACAAGTATTAGGTGAACAAATGTCCAAAGATCTCACTCACATTTTTGGACAAAAAGTAAAAGTAGCAAAATCTTTTGCACTGTATATCACAACAATGCTAGGATTTATCGACAAAATCAATTTTTTTAATTTGCACTACCAAACGATGAAGAGAGGAAAGAGAGTGAAACATAACACCATCGAATAGGCAGAGAGACCAATGATATCAACAATAATAGATCCATGTGCAAATATACATGTGAATATGGGAGATCAAGCATCCAACAACCTATGTTTGCTCCCATACTCATTCATTCATTTTGAAGATGTGTCTCTCCTAGGGGAAGGACAATATGGAATGGTCCATAAAGTCAAGAATAACCCACCCAAGGTTTATCAATGATTTTTTTGTAGAAAAATTATTCAAACTACATGGTGTGGATATACAAACAAGAGAGAATGAAGGAATGAATGATGCCACCATATTACCTATTATCCATAGTGGAATAATAAATCCACTTGCATGATGGAGAGTGTTAATCTCCAAGAGAACAAGCTACTCTTGAATTTAGAGCACCTCTATATCAAGAGTAACTAAAAAACCTTCACTGATTTTGGGCTCAATAAAGATTTTGGATAAACTGTGAAGAAGAAGACTCTACAGAAAGTCTGCTGCACATAACTCTCTCATTGACTTATCAAATGTGCAAAGTTTTTGATAAAACTTTGCACAAGATGTCGTCTATAGTTTGCACACCTTCTCCAAGTCAAATCATTTCAAAAGACTCAGTAGATCTTGAGAAATGGAATTAACAAGTCACCTATGTCTAAAACTGTTCTTCTCGGAAGTCGATTTAGACACCTATAACTTCTAACACTTGGTTCTCTCAATCTAGAACCCGTTTATGCAAATGCTTTTAGCCATAAATAGATTACCTTCCAACTTAGATTTTGACTCCTCAGTCATGCAAAACTTTAACCTGTGCACTGAGAAATGATCAAATCTTTGATCATCGAGAATGTGCCTATTTCACAAAACAGTGAACACTTCTTCACATATGAATGTTCCTACTCATAATTCTCACAGCCTGTTTACAATTAGGTGCTCAAACTTTAACCATAGACTCATTAACTATGGAATTAGACATCTACAAAAGGATTCTTGAAATGATCAAGCACAGAAGGAGAATACACAGAAACATCGGGTGCAATTTTTCTTCATTACTAGAGAACTTTACATCTGGATGAGAGAGCTAATCTTCATGCTTCTCAAGAGTCTATTTACTTCTAATTCTTCTGGATTCTTTTATTCTACACTCTCTCATATTTGCCCCGACATTTTTCCTTGTATATATAGGTAAATATTTACAAGCTCTTGACTATACAAAAGTATAAGTAAACTATCTTTGAATTAATGTACATATGTGTACACATCTTCATCTTCTGGACATGCACTTCCTTCATACTTCATATCTTGATCTTTTCTTCAGTCCTTGGCTTCAACTCCTCATCAAAACATCAATTGTTGATTGCCCTGCACCAACAGCTCCCCCGCAATAATCAATTGAGGTTTTCTCTATCTTCTTTATGCCTGCCATGTCTTTGAATCTCTGTAGCTTTGGTCCATCCAAGCTCTTGGTTAGCATATCAGCTATCTGATCTTTTGTTGAAGTATGTATGACTTCAATCTCTTTATCCATCACTTTCTCTCTTAGAAAGTGATAGTGAATTTCAATGTGTTTGGTCTTGGCATGAAAAACAGGATTAGCAACTAGATACAATGAACTCATGTTATCCTCATGAATAGTGGGTGTACTCTGAATGATATCAAAACTCTTCATCAGATTCTTAAGCCATATCACTTCCTTTGCAGCTTTCACCATACCTTTATACTCTGCTTTTGTAAATGACAAAGCAACTATGTTTTGCTTCTTTGAACACCATGAAATTAACTTATCTCCCACATAACACAAGTATCCATATGTTGATCTCCTATCATCTGGATTACCTGCCCAATCTGCATCACTATATATCTTGATGTTTGTATCTGATGTAAAACCATAATACAAACCTTCTTTGAGTGTACCCTTAATGTACCTCTACACTCTTTGTCCTGCAAACCAATGTTCTTTCCTAGGGCAATGCATGAATTGAGATAATACTCCCACTGCATATGACAAATCAGGCCTAGTTAAAGTGGCATAAATCAGACTACCAACCAAACTTTGATATAGTTTCATATCCTTGAACTCTTCTCCACCATATCTTCTCAATTTGTGATTCACCTCCATTGGAGTAGGTGCTACCCTATAATCATTCATTTTAAACTTGATCAACAAGTTCTTCAAATACCTTTCTTGAGTCATATACACTCCATGTTGAGTGTATGAGATCTCCATGCCCAAGAAATATGACAAGTCTCCCAAGTTACTGATCTTGAACTCTTTCTCCATTTGCTTCTTTAGGCCTTGAATGCCTATCTCATCTCTACCTGTAAGAATTATATCATCAACATATATGCACATGTAAATAAACCCATCTTCACTTGTTTTAACAAGCAAGCTAATATCTGCTTTGGATACTTGGAAATCAAGTTCTTTCAAGAACTTCACAAGTCTATAATTCCATGCCCTTGGGGCCTGCTTCAAGCCATACAAAGCTCTCTTGAGCTTGCACACATGATCTGGATACCTTTCATCTCTGAATCCTTGTGGTTGCTCCATAAAAACATCATCTGAAATATAACCATTTAGAAAAGCATTCTTCACATATAATTGACATAATTTCCAACCTTTACATGTAGCAATGGCTATGAGTGTCCTGATAGTTGTCATCTTTGCCACATGACTATAGGTCTTATCATAATCTACACCATATGTCTGAGCAAAACCTTTCACAACAAGTCTAGCTTTATACCTAGACACACTTCCATCTCCATACCTCTTTGTCTTGTAAACCCATTTGCATCCAATGATCTTCTGACTATTTGGTTTAGGAAATGTTGACCCTAACCGCCTCACATGGAAGCGAGAAACTTCTCCAAGTTGGAACAAAGAATGAGAGGAGAGGCTCACCCACACTCATGGAGCAATGGCAACAATGGCCAACATCACAAGGAGCATGTTGGAGAAACAATCACTAATTAGACATATATTTGAAGGTCAAATCTTAGAAAGAAAACCCCATGCCTATGTGAAGGGACAAATTCACAAGTGTATCATACTTGTAAAGTTAGTTCACTTTAGTTCTAGAAGTTTTTTAAAAATCACGGGAATGAGAAAATCTATATAAGTTAGTTTGTATCAACTGACGCGGAGAGAGAGAAGAGAGAAGAAGAAGGAGGAAGACAATGAGAAAGTGAGAAGAACTCATTTTTGTATGACTGAGTATAGTCGGGCTTCTCTGAGTGAGAAAACATTTGTAAAACTTCTGAGTTTTTTATAGTTATGAGAAGAACTGAGTAAAGTTCTGTGTATGAGCCTCTCTCCATCATCTCCATGATTACCTACTGTGTGATGAGTTACAAAGATCAAGTTTTCCAAGCAACTCGATGCCTGGCATCGAATCTCTGTTGATAAGTCATATTTTCTTTTATATTTTTCATTCAGTACTGAAGTGTTTGAAAAACATGATGTTGTTGGAGCAACTCGATGCCTGGCATCGAATTCCAGTTGATAAGTCATATTCTAAGTGTGCATGAAATCACCTATAGTTTTGGTGTCCAAAAGATCAAGACTTTATGCGGGAAGTCGATGCCCAGCATCGAATCCCTGCTGAAAAGTGGCCAAAAACATCCCAAGTCGATGCCCGGCATCGAATTCTCGTTGCAAGTCGATGCTACGCATCGAATTCTAATTTTAAACAGGCGCTCTTACTAAAACAGGTAATATTTCCAGTTTTGGAAGGTCATACAGGGTCATCTTGTGAGAGCCATAACTTGAGTTCTAGAGATCCGTTTGATGCATATGATAGCTTGTTGGAAAGCTCTACTCTTCTAGTTTCAGCTTATAAAGTTTCATCAAGAAATAATACTTGAGCTAGGAGAAATTAGCAAAATACTGAAGGTATGTCATTTCAGTGACTAGGAATTTCTCTAGAAGCAAAGTTCTCACTTTAGGCTATCATTTCTCAAAGTTTGGAATGGCAATGAGTTAATGGTGACCATAGAGGTGTTCTAGTGTCACCTTAATTCATTTCTTGTGGTGTTTCATACATCAACAAGTGGTATCAGAGCAGAAAGATTCTCGAGAGCAGAAGACGACAAAGGTACGAGAAGTTTTGTAAAGTTTTCCATTAAAGTTTGAAAGGTGAAGCATTTGAAGACACAAGGCATCAAAAGATTACTTTCGAAGTATCCTCATACACAAAGAACTTCAAAAGGTATTATCCTTTATCCTTTAAGCTCACAGGTTGCAGCAGAAGGAAAGAACTATGGCAGATCATATCTCCATTGACAAACTGGACAGAGATAATTACCCCGCATGGGTAATGAGAATGGAAGCCTTACTTATGAGTAAGGATCTCATGGTATATGTAACAGGTGAAGAAGAGAAGCCAGTATTTGAAGATGAAAGCCGACCAAAGAAAGAAGAACTTGATGCTTTAAAGCATTGGCAGAAGAAGGATGCAAGTGCAAAAGCCTACATCTACAATACAATCTCAGATCATTTGCTACCACACATCAGAGGATTGGAATCATCAGAAGATATATGGAATGCATTGGAATATCATTTCCAAAGCACTACTAAAGCACGGAAAGCAAGTCTATGGTCAGAGTTTACAACATTCAAGAAGAAGCCAAGTCAAACCATTAGTGATTATGTCACTAAGATGAAGGATCTAGCAGATAGTCTTGGATCCATAGATGAAGATGTTGAAGATCACAGATTGATTGCTCAACTACTTGCAGGTTTGAGAGGGGATGAAAGGTGGAAACCTTTTGTCTTATCAACAGAACTTTCTTTGAATCATTATGTTCCAGATTTGAACCAGTTGCTTGGTTTGATGCTCACATATGAGCAAGACTTGAAGGGAGATGGAGATAAAGGTCAAAGTTCTGCAATGTACATGAAGAATAAGAAGAAAGGAGATAAAGGTAAAGCAAAGGATGAAGAGGAGTCTAATTCTCAAGCTTATTATGCAAGAGGTAAAGGCACTGGCAGAGGAAGAGCAAGAGGTTTTGGAAGAGGAAGAGGTAATCAAAATAACAACAAAAAGGCTTGCTGGATCTGTGGATTGAGTAATCATTTGGCTCATGACTGTTGGCACAACCAACAAGGATCAAACCAGAATCAAAACAACAATAGCAGAGGTCGAGGTGGAAGATATCAAAGTAATTTTCAAAGAGGTAGACAAAGTCAAAGAGGAGGCTATGGTAGAGGTGGAGGAAGAAGTTGGGGACATAATCAATCCTACAACACCACCTACTACAACTATGCAAATGACACACAGAATGAAAGTCATACATCATTGATGATGAATTCAATCAGCACATCAGACAAAGAAGATCTAAAGGTATTTTACATTGACTCTGGATGTTCTAATCATTTGTCAAGAAACATAGAATTGATGTTAGAATTGGAAAAAGGCATTTCTAGTCACACAGTTCAAACTGGTGATAATACAAGACATAGTGTACATTCAATTGGAAAAGTGAAATGCAAGAGTGGAGCAGATTTGCTAACCAATGTTTTGTATGTTCCTACAATACCTAAAAACTTGATTAGTGTGGGACAGATAGTTGAAAAAGGTTTTCAAGTCAGGTTTACAAATGAAGGAGTATTTGTGGAAGATCCAGAGAATGGATATAATCAGATTGTCTCTGGTAAGAAAGAAGGTAGACTCTTTACTTTAAGAGTGCAAGGGAACATTGGTCAAGCTTTGCTCACACATGGTGAAGCAGTGATTACAGAACTTGATCTCTGGCATAAGAGATTAGGTCATTTCAATGAAAGAGGAATTAAAGCTATGGTTGCTAATCAGTCTGTACTAGGATTACCAAATGTGCAAAGTCAACATATGGTTGATAAATGTGAAGCATGTCAAATGGGTAAAGCACACAGGTTACCATTTCAAAAGAAAGGATTCAAACATGATGGAGTACTTGAGCTCATTCATACAGATGTATGGGGACCAACAAAAGAAGGATCTATCAGTGGCTCAAGGTACTATGTTCTTTTTATTGATGATGCTACAAGATGGATAACATTATATGTTTTGAAGGAAAGATCAGAAGTGTTTGGAGCTTTCAAGCATTTTCATGCATATGCAGAGAGAGTCACAGGTCAAAATCTTAAAAGACTGAGGTCTGATGGAGGGGGAGAATATTTCTCCCAAGAGTTCAATGATTATCTTTGGAATGCAGGTATTAAGAGAGAAATAACTTGCAGGTATACACCACAACAAAATGGTGTAGCAGAAAGAAGGAACAGGACTTTGGTTGAGTTTGCTAGAGCTATGCTAAAGGAGAAGAATTTTCCAAATTATCTTTGGGCTGAGGCTGTAAATACAGCTACATATCTTGTGAATAGATTACCATGTGCAGCTCTGAATGGAATGACTCCATATGAAGCTTGGTGGGGTAAGAAACCAACACTAGATCATTGTAGAGTGTTTGGATCAATTGCATATGCTTATGTGCCATCACAACTTAGGCATAAACTTGAACCAAAGGCAGAAAAATATGTGTTCATTGGTTATGATGAAAAGCAGATGGGTTACAGGTTGTGGAATCCTTTAACCAAACAATTTCTTGTTTCTAGAGATGTTACATTTGATGAACAGAAAAGTTGGTATGCAGATCAAAGTCATACAGCTGAAGAATTTGAAGAAGAGGTAAGAAGATGTGAGAAAGGAAAATCAATTGTGCAGGTAAATAGAGATGAAGACTATATGCAAGCAAGTACATCCACAAGTGGATTAACAAGAAGAAATGAAGAAGCTCCTATATTTGATGAAGAGGTGTATCCAGACACATATGAAGAATGTGAACCAAGAAGGTCAAGCAGGAATAGAAGACAACCAGAAAGGTATTATTATGATACTTCTTACATAACTCAGAAGAACTATGCATATATGGTCAAAGATGATGAAGAACCTCAGAACTATGATGAAGCTAAAGGTAAGAAGCAATGGGAAGAAGCAATGAAGGCTACACTAACAAGACCTGATCTTAGTTATGCAGTGGGAGTTTTGTCACAATTCATGCATTGTCCAAAGGACCCACATTGGATTGCATGTCAAAGAGTTCTCAGATATATCAAAGGAACTATAAAGGAAGGATTATATTATCCTTTTACATCAGATTTGAAGTTGAGAGCCTATAGTGATTCAGATTGGGCAGGTAATCAAGATGACAGAAGATCAACTCATGGTTACATGATATATATTGGTGATAAGCTTGTAAGTTGGTGTTCAAAGAAACAACATACAGTAGCATTATCATCAACTGAAGCAGAGTACAAAGGACTTGTGGAAGCAGCTAAGGAAGTCATATGGATGCAGACATTGTTCAAGAGCTTATGCATTGATCAAGGTACACCTACAATACATGGAGATAATATGAGTTCACTTTATCTTGCAGCAAATCCAGTATTTCATGCAAGGACAAAGCACATAGAGATACAGTATCATTTTCTCAGAGAAAAGGTAATGGAGAAGGAGATTGAAGTGGAGTACATTTCTACTAAAGATCAGTTAGCAGACATAATGACAAAGAGCTTGGATGGTGTGAAGACCAGCAGATTCAAAAGCATGGCAGGAGTAAAAGAAAAGAAGAAGATATGAAGAAACAGGGAATGTCAATTCGTGATTGAGGGGGAGCTGTTGGAGAAACAATCACTAATTAGACATATATTTGAAGGTCAAATCTTAGAAAAAAAACCCCATGCCTATGTGAAGGGACAAATTCACAAGTGTATCATACTTGTAAAGTTAGTTCACTTTAGTTCTAGAAGTTTTTTAAAAATCACGGGAATGAGAAAATCTATATAAGTTAGTTTGTATCAACTGACGCGGAGAGAGAGAAGAGAGAAGAAGAAGGAGGAAGACAATGAGAAAGTGAGAAGAACTCATTTTTGTATGACTGAGTATAGTCGGGCTTCTCTGAGTGAGAAAGCATTTGTAAAACTTCTGAGTTTTTTATAGTTATGAGAAGAACTGAGTAAAGTTCTGTGTATGAGCCTCTCTCCATCATCTCCATGATTACCTACTGTGTGATGAGTTACAAAGATCAAGTTTTCCAAGCAACTCGATGCCTGGCATCGAATCTCTGTTGATAAGTCATATTTTCTTTTATGTTTTTCATTCAGTACTGAAGTGTTTGAAAAACATGATGTTGTTGGAGCAACTCGATGCCTGGCATCGAATTCCAGTTGATAAGTCATATTCTAAGTGTGCATGAAATCACCTATAGTTTTGGTGTCCAAAAGATCAAGACTTTATGCGGGAAGTCGATGCCCGGCATCGAATCCCTGCTGAAAAGTGGCCAAAAACATCCCAAGTCGATGCCTGGCATCGAATTCTCGTTGCAAGTCGATGCTAGGCATCGAATTCTAATTTTAAACAGGCGCTCTTACTAAAACAGGTAATATTTCCAGTTTTTGAAGGTCATACAGGGTCATCTTGTGAGAGCCATAACTTGAGTTCTAGAGATCCGTTTGATGCATATGATAGCTTGTTGGAAAGCTCTACTCTTCTAGTTTCAGCTTATAAATTTTCATCAAGAAATAATACTTGAGCTAGGAGAAATTAGCAAAATACTAAAGGTATGTCATTTCAGTGACTAGGAATTTCTGTAGAAGCAAAGTTCTCACTTTAGGCTATCATTTCTGAAAGTTTGGAGTGGCAATGAGTTAATGGTGACCATAGAGGTGTTCTAGTGTCACCTTAATTCATTTCTTGTGGTGTTTCATACATCAACAGAGCAAAGGGGAACATCCTCCCAACCATGCACACACACATGCTAATCCATACACCAATGCCAACTCCATTGCACACAAGGATTTGGATGAAACCAAATGACACCTTCTTCCATTACCAAAATGGAGGCCAAGGCCATGGCCAAGGGACCTGCCTTTTACAAAATGAGCTCCTCCTTATATAAGAGAGGAGGAGGAATTCGTTGCATACATGTGGCCAAAGGCTTCATTAACTAAGATATTCTAAAAATGATAGGTAGTTGGGAGAGAGAGAGAGAGTCTTTGCACATATCCAAAAGAGAGCTCTCATTTCTAAAATAAGGAAAGAATTCAAAAAGGAGCCTTTTACAAAAAAAAAGGCTAAGGTTGAGTTTTTATGGGTTTTCTCACAAAAATAGGTACGAGGTAGTTCCTATGAAAGAACTTGTATACAAGAGGGAAAAATGGGAATTGTGGGAGACTGCCACATAAGGCCTTGAGCCTTCAAGTATCCTTAGCCTTATAGCTTCATAGGTCCTTCATAATTTCATGGTTCCAACACCCTCCCCCACCTAGTCTTTGTCGTCCTCGACAAAGGTAAGATGAAAGGATCATGCATAACTGAACGGGATCATGTTGAGTCTTCAATTATGCAAGACTTAATTCTGCTAGTCTTCAATCTTCAGGTTAGCAAGTGTGTTTAATCTGCAACAAGTCTTTAGTTCTTCAGGTCTTCAATGTTGAGCCACACAATCCCCCTTGAGGGGCACTCAACCCAGCCATCCAAAAGAGCAGCCTTTGTTGCCAAATATGCAGCCATCGCATGGAGAAAAAAACAAAGCCTTCCAAGTAGTGGAGTCTCTCTGTGCTAGGCAACACCTTGCTTGTCAAATGTGCATAGATCTTGTTGAGGACAACTTTGGAAGACCTATAAAAAACCTTTGGTGAACAAAGAATCAGTTCAGTAGTAGGCTCTAAGTGAAGATAAGCAGTTCACAATCAGTGTGAAGCCCCAAAACTAGTGTGAAGCTCAAGTACCCATCATAGAAAACATTTCCCAATAAGGAGTAATAAAATATGATGGGGCAAACAACCATAGACTGTCTTATGCCAAAAATACATTATCTAAAATATAAGTGCAGAGTTGGCACTTCAACCACTATCGGATGTGAAGCAAAATGAGTCTTAGGTAAAGGTCTAGAAATTTAGACAACCTCCCAAGACAATGACCAGAACTCCAAACATAGGTACATCACCTGCATTTCCAAAAAATCTCATGGGCATACATAATATTGCAAAACATGGAAAGCAATCAAGTAACCAACTTCCAGCAGTTGTAGCGTTCTTTTGAATCTTGCAATTAATTCTTGCTACCCAATCCCACTTGATCATAGAAAAGTAACAACAGTCCTCAACATGATTGCAGGTGTTGTGGACAATCACACTACTCCACACAGAAGCCAATGTAAGCTTTTATTGCATTCAAGCAAGCTGGGAGTATAACCCCAAATCCATAAGCAATTCTTTTACCAAATATATCTGCAAAGAGGCATGAACTTGACACCATGGTTGAGCCTGCAACATACTTTTGACCACCAAAGTCCGAAACACTTATGTGGAAATTTGTATCTGTTATCCAGTGGAGTGATCAAACTAAACGGAGGTACCATATTCAGAGATCTTAGGAGGATTAATGCAGAAAAAGATGCAAAAACAAAAAAACATTTACTAATATCCCCTCATAATGATGGATTTTGGACATCATCTATAGTAGTTGCGTATCTTACTGGGGCATTTACTTACCCCCAATTATACATTTGAACACAATGATTAAGTGAGCAACTGAACAATAGATCTTGGTTCCACCCTAGCATAGAAAACGATCCCCATTGAAGGGCAATGGGCTGGTCAAATTAACTCAACAGTGTACCCCAAGCATTATGTTACCTGCAAACTGTGAATTTCGGCATCCTCCAAACTTGTATTGTTCATACACATGGTGGACCAGGGACTGCATGGATTTTTCGTATAGTATACCCCATGCATATATGGGAATCAGGAGCACCAATCCCAAGAAGACACTCTTGAGCAATCCAGACTTTTGAGTTGTACACAGAGAAGCCCTATGTGACCCACATTCAGAACCACCAATCTGAGGGAGCAACACACCCTGCGTCCATTGTCATGCTACTTATAGACCAAAAGTAATAGCTAGCCCCCAACCTGGAGCCATCTTTTGTGACAAGATTTGTTGGTTTGTTCCATTTGAATAGTGAGGCCTGCCACTTATGGTCATACTTCTTTATTTTACGACCGTTCAAAAGAGACAATTTTCTAGCTGCAGTAATGAGTAGTAAAAAACGTGAGCTATGATGAATGACAGTCACAAGAATCTAGCAAAACATGTGCAGAACATACCATAGTATATAGTATTATCTCTGCATAGGACAGACACAAGATTACTTGAATGTTTTGTCTGCAATGGAGAGTCATGTCAAGGGGGGAAGCATTAGAACACCATTAGAACTATGAAGTCCCATGTAATTGAGTGTCTCCACCCAACTCCACTATACGAGGACTGAGAACTATGAATTCTTTCATTTTAGAAGGATATGTGCAGACAGGTGAACCATAAACCAGGGACAAACCCTCAAGTACTTCAAACACCCCAAGAGTATCTTCTCCAATTGTCATCCTTTCAAAGAATTGTTAATTGAAGAACGGTACTACCTGTATATATTGGAAGTAGAGCAAAAGGTCATGTGCACTATTATCAGAATTCTTTGACATGCCCTTATAGTGGTGGTCAAAATTACTGCAATTCCCCAAATGCCTTGGGTATGAGAGGCTTCCAACCTAAAACACACAAAACCAGGAGGCCAACATTTTATATTCAAGTGACAATACTCACAGACATTCACATGCCCAATGTGCATAAATGGATTCCAAGTTTCCCTCTGAGATCGAGGAGCTCAGCAAAGGCTCCACCCCAACTCTGCAATGCAGAGGCACTGAGGGGAGCGACAAGAAAAGCTGATACATCTCTTTGTGAATGAAGAGGAGGAGGAGTACTAGGAATAGCATAGCCCAAGTATTAGCTCTCTGTCATAAACTTCTCTACGTGTTGGATAGGCATAAGCTTCATAAGGTTGTGAGTGCCCAAAAGAGCAGAAGTTAATGTTCACCTACCCGCCTGTGTAACCGCATGTACTGTATGTCCATCGTATCTACAGAGTTAATGTAGCCTTTAATGTATCCTTTAACAGTTCGACTCTGCACACTCTTTTGAAAGCTAATGGAGAGCGATGTGGTGACACAACCCCTCTGCCACTTGAATTGTTTAACGTACCTATGTAAGAGTAGAGAGATCATTGAACTAAAAGCATCCAACGCATCTGCCATATAAAACTTGCAATGAAGAATTCTTCCTATTGTAGACATCCATGTTTTTTTCTTTTTCTTTTGGTTTTTTTGAGAAAAGGAAGAGAGAGAGTAATGAGAAGGGAAAATTGCCCATCTCCCTTTTCAAAGAAATCACCCCGTTCAGTGATGCAGGGATGGGAAATGATGCCAAAGATGAGTGTGTGTGAGAGAGTGTATCTATGAGAAAGAGAGAGAGAGAGAGAGAGAGAGAGAGAGAGAGAGAGAGAGAGAGAGAGAGAGAGAGAGAGAGAGAGAGAGAGAGAGAGAGAGAGAGAGAGAAGGGAGTTAGGGGGTCTTTTTGTGCATCAACAGAAATGAACTAAAACTACTAAAAAATCAGAACAATGAGAGATACCCTTGACCCACCGAAGGCCACACGTATTCATCCTCTTCCATGTGTCAAGGTGCATCTCACGAAATATGGACACGCAAACTTGGAAAAACCAACGGCTAAAGGCCGACGTCCCCGACAACGGCGCCAAATACCTCTTTCATTAAAGTGTCCAAGCCTTTTGTGCCAAAGGTCTAACTCAGAGATCTTATGTCCTCCATAGGTATACAAGGCATGACCAACATTACCTTGGATCTTCAATGTGAACAATCTTCCTTCTTTCTTTCCTGAAACAATTTGTTTATACCCATTGCTAGGGTCTTCCAGAAACACTCCTTCATTAGTGAACCTAACTTCATAACCTTTTTCAACAATTTGTCCTACACTTATCAGATTCTTAGGAATTGTAGGAACATACAAAACCTTACTAAAGAGAGTACTACCATCCTTGGCCTTCACTGATCCAATTGACTTCACATTATGCTTTGTATTGTCACCTGTTTGAGCTACATGATTAGTTACCTTATTCTCCAAATCAGTCATCAAAGCTATGTTGCCACTCAGGTGATTGCTACACCCTGAGTCAATGTAGAAGACTCTTTGGTCTTCACTTTGCCTTTCACAAGTTGCATTCATTATCAATGTTGAATCCTCCTTCTGATCTAAAGCATAATTGTAATAGGTATTGTTGTATTGCTGACTTTGGAATCCTCTACCTGCATTTCTTCCAAAGTAACCTCTACTACCTCTACCTCTGAAATTACCTCTTTGATTCCTGCCACCTCTTCCTCTTGAATTAAATTTCTAATTATATCCACCATTACTCTGAGTATTATGCCAACAATCATTAGCTAAGTGATTTGTCTTACCACAAATCCAGCAAGCTTTAACTCCATCTTTATTACTCCTGCCTCTTCCTCTACCTTTGCCACCTCCTCTTCCTCTTAGGAAGTTGGCTTGGCTAGTTGTACCTTCATCTTCATTTGCTTGTTGCTTTCCTTTGATATTCTTCTTCTTATCCTTTGAATACATTGCTTGACTTGCACTCTTATCACTTTCACCTTTGACATCCTACTCAAAGGTTAGCATATGTCCTAGCAACTGATTTAAATCACGAGTGAAATGATCAAGTGATAATTCAGTAGACAAAATGAATGGCTTCCATTTGTCATCACCTCTAAAACCTATAAGGATTTCCCTTACCAATTTATCCTCCTCAATGTCTTCATCAACTGCTCCTAATGCATCTGCAATGTCCTTCATCCTTGTTACATAATCTGAGATGGATTGAGAGGCCTTCTTCTTGAATGTAGTAAATTCTGCCCACAAGGATGCCATATAGATAATGCTTCTGGCTTGAGCATCTTTCTTCATCCAAGTCTTCAAATCTGATAATTCCTCCCTAGTTGGAACACTAGGATCTCTGAACTGAGGCTTTTCTTCTTCACCTGTGATGTATCCTATCAAATCTTTGCTCATAAGGTGAGCTTCCATCCTCATTGACCATGCTGGATAGTTCTCTCTATCCAACTTCTCTATTTGAAGAGAGACTCCCATCCTTTCTTCACTTGTGTATTGAATTCTTCAAACTTTATGAGTAATAGATGTACCTTTAATTCGAATGATACTCCTTTTGTCTTCCTTGATGTCATATGTACTCCTTCTTCAAGCTTTGCTCTCAAGCTTTCACCTTCTAAATCTTTAATTGTTGAATTCTTTATGTCTGCAGTAGTTGGGGTCCTCCTTCCTTGAATTTTGATACTTCCTGCTCTGATACCACTGATCGACAGTGTTAATCTCCAAGAGAACAAGCTACTCTTGAATTTAGAGCACCTCTATATCAAGAGTAACTAAAAAACCTTCACTAATTTTGGGCTTAATAAAAATTTTGGATAAACTGTGAAGAAGAAGAGTCTACAGGAAGTCTGCTGCACATAACTCTTTCATTGACTTATCAGATGTGTAAAGTTTTTGATAAAACTTTGCACAAGGTGTTGCCTATAGTTTCCACACCTTCTCCAAGTTAAATCATTTCAAAAGACTCAATAGATCTTGAGAAATGGACTTAACAAGTCACCTATGTCTAAAACTGTTCTTCTGGGAAGTCGATTTAGACACCTATAACTTCTAACACTTGATTCTCTCAATCTAGAACCCATTTATGCAAATGCTTTTAGCCATAGATAGCTTACCTTCCAACTTAGATTTTGTCTCCTCACTCATGCAAAACTTTAACGTGTGCACTGAGAAATGATCAAATCTTTGATCATCGAGAATGTGCCTGTTTCAAAAAACAGTGAACACTTCTTCACATATGAATGTTGCTACTCATAATTCTCACAGCCTGTTTACAATTAGGTGCTCAAACTTTAACCATAGACTGATTAACTATGGAATTAGACATCTACAAAAGGATTCTTGAAATGATCAAGCACAAAAGGAGAATACACAGAAACATCGGGTGCAATTTTTCTTCATTACTAGAGAACTTTACATCTGGATGAGAGAGCTAATCTTCATGCTTCTCAAGAGTCTATTTACTTCTAATTCTTCTGGATTATTGTATTCTACACTCTCTCGTATTTGCCCCGACATTTTTCCTTGTATATATAGGTAAATATTACAAGCTCTTGACTATACAAAAGTATAAGTAAACTATCTCTGAATTAATGTACATATGTGTAGAGATCTTCATCTTCTGAATATGCACTTCCTTCATACTGCATATCTTGATCTTTTCTTGAGTCCTTGGATTCAACTCTTCATCAAAACATTAATTGTTGATTGCCTTGCACCAACATTGCATTAGCTAAACATCATAGTAACAGTCAATGCCTTATTTTTTGATTATGGAATGGTGGTACATTGGACATGTGGCTCAAGAAAATGAAAAAGAGTATTTATTTGTACCAAAAAGCGGAAGTATCAAAGACATAGAAGGGGATATAGCTACAAGGAAGATAAATATTTGGAAGTTAACGAATGGATTGCTATGAAGAATGTCATTCCTATAGATTTGTAATATTTTGCACAATGATCTGCATCTAGGCAACATATTGTTGCATTTTGAAGTTGAGTGCGTGTAGATTGCACTATGTGACTTTGGAAGATCAATACATTTTCCCACAAAGAAAATCTTTTCAAAGTTATCTGATCTTGACATATCAACAAAAAATGAGTGGAGTTGTAAGTATTAGTGGATTGCACTAGAATGCATATCCACTTGCCCTCCACCATTCAATAAAATTCAAGAGACCTATATGATTGCAATACTTGTTTTGAAACTTTTGAAATATGTAGAGTTAGATAGTTACCCCATTGATAAAAATGGGGTTTATAAGTTGAATTATGCATTAGAACTAGCATGTGATAAAGATCTATAAAAAAGAGTAGACATACGTGAGCTGCTTAGAGTATTCTGAAACCTTGTTCGTAATGGTTTGAAGATATCCAATAGTGATAGATTAAGACCATACTGAAATGGATGTTTGTCAAGGAACATGTTTATTAACTAGACATCTTTTTTATCATTGTGCCATATTCAATCTTTATTTAATGTTATATATTAAGTTCTTTAACTTGACATGTTTTATGATACATGAAGTGATAATGTGGATTTAATATGAATATGGTGGATTTGGATATGAAGTAAGTATGATAGATTTTTACCTAAAGTGATTATGATGGATGTAAATTAAAGTGTTATGATGTGGATATATTTATCTATGTATCTATCAACCAATCTATCTATCTATCTATAATTTTATCCATATATCCATCATTCTATCTATTTATTTATTTATCGCCATATCTACCTATCTATCGATCAATTAATCTATTTATCACCATATCTATCTATCTATTTATCTACCTATTTATCTATTTAATACCATATTTACCTATCTATTTATTTACTATTGGTATACTTATTTTCTATCTATCTATATTTGTATGAGGTGGATTAAATAATTTCAATGATGTGGATTAAATGATATGGATTCAATTGAATTATGTGGGTTCACTGATGTGGATTCATTTGAATTATGTGGAATAAATGATGTGGATTCATTTGAATTATGTGGATTAAATGATGTGGATTCATCTGAATTACATGGATTCAATGATGTGAATTCAATGATGTGGATTCATTTGAATTATTTGGATTAAATGATGTGTATTCATTTGAATTATGTGGAAAAGAATGATGTCAATGATGTGGATTAAATGATGTAATGATGTGGATTAAATGATCTCAATGATGTGGATTGAATGATATCAATGATGTGGATTAAATGATCTCAATGATGTGGATTGAATGATTTAAAAGTAATGTTTTTGTTTTCCAGATTTGAAAGTAAAACATGGCAGGAATGCCAGATGTGAATAATGACCTTGATCATGCCTAATCTCAAAGGATGCAGGTATAGGCTTGTTCCAACCTCAAAATTATGCAAAATTTCGTAATCAACGACATGAAGGCCCTCTTGCTTGAAAGCAACCATTTAATCTGCTACTGGAAGAACATAATCTTATTCATGATTTATCATCATAGGAAGCAGAGTTATATAATGAAGGATTAGATATGAAAAACGAAATGATGATTAACAAAAGAGAATTGATGATTTAGAAAATAAAGTGAAATTTTTACAAGTATCTCTTGATGCATATGAGAACAAATATGGAAGACTATCAAAGGCATCAGTCCTTTTTCATCCAATACATGTCACATCATATAAGCCCACGATGGGTAGTTGGTACCATCCAACTTATCCTCAACAGGCAACATACGGAATACATCACTGCTTTCAGCCATGGCTGATGACTAAAATACCTTGATGTAGAAAATTGACTATATCTCAAAAAGTTGAAAGGAATTGCCCAAACGAGTTCTGCTAAACCTGTAGCAGACTTTGAGACGCTTATACTGGCGAACCGAAACAGGTATATACCTTTGGCACAAAAAGATGAAATAGCCTGCACAAGCACTATGATTGTGCGTTCGGAGGTCGAAAGAAGCTCAGATCGTGATTTCGGCACCACAAAGCGAAGCAATTTTGATCTCTGAAAAACCCTACGTATGCTCACCAAATTTCGTGCGAATCTGAGATTGCAATCGGAGAGGTGTAGACGACGCCCTAGATGAAGCAACAACATGCTTTGATACCAATTATTGGAGTTAGATGTCTACGGAAGTACATGAACAACACAAGGAAGAAGAAGAAGCTTGGAGCACAATACACAATACTGAATGTATTACTAGAGAATGTACAAAGATAAGTAGCCCATTAGGGCAATAGGCATATATACAAGCCGAGGGAAAAAAACCTCCTAAAGAGGGAAAAAAGTGCCCCAACAGTCCTAGAGTGTTCACACACATCACTACCTAAATATATCAACAAAATCTTTAATGGATTAACGTAATAATTATTGAAACAACAGTAATCAAAATTATAAAAAAATATTAACCAACCCATAACAAAAATATGACAACAACAATCAACACAGAACAACAATTTATGCCAAATCTATCAACAGGACAATCTTGCCACAATGATTGAATCCTTGCAAACTCATCGATGCTTGGACTCTCAATCGTGTGATGTTTTATGTATTAGGCATCTTTGAAAAATTACAATGCTTCACCGAAATGCTTCAATGAAAATAAGTATTTTTATAGTCAATCACACCACTAGCCTAACACTAGCACACAGAATGGATCTGAACCCTAAGCAAAAAAATCATCATTTAGTAGACCTTGTAAGTAAATCATGCAAGATTCTTCAAAACTTCTTTTTATTTTCTTTTGTAACACTTTAAGGAGCTTCTATATAGTATCTGCATCTAGTAACTAGGCATCAGGACTAGAAGAACTTGCCAGAGCCACTTGATCAACAATTTGCTGACTTTATGCAACAAAAAATGACTCTTGCAGATAAAATTCGTTTTTGAGGGCAGATCGACATCAAATCCTACTCTATTTGGCATTAGATTCAACTTTCTTCATCTTCTCATTCTCATTATTCAATAAATTTTCCATTCTCTAGATCTGATGTGCCTAGAACTCGATAGTTCTTAAATAAGACTACCGCTCCTTCTAAGTAGCATCTAATTGTTTCTTTAACTGAATGGCGAGACCAACTTTAGCAGTCAATGCCTGTGCTTTAACAAATAACTCCTCCTTAACTTTAGCCAATTTGGTCTCCCAGTGAATAGCTTTAGTAGTTATTTCGGTGCAAGTCTGCTCCAATGATTGATACTATGCATTCTCCTCATCTAGGATTGTACTGACTCTAAGCAAACTACTCTATTTCTCAGACAATGTGGTCTTCAGAGCTTCCACTTTAATTGCTTTGTCCTAGAATTGGAGCTGTAGCCTTAGAAGTTGCTCCTGATAATGAGCAATATCAGCAACCATCTAGGCCATATTAGCTTTGTCAACTTCCAATTTTGCCTAAAAACAAGTCTGGATTTTTGCTCATTCTAATTGTATATGATCCCCATTACTGGCAGTGTCTGCATCAAATATTGTCCACTTTTTGCAAGTCACCAAGTTGGAATTGCAATCCCATCCCCAATTGGAGGAAATTACCAGTGGGTGCGGATACTCGAGTAGAGGCTACCACCTTCCCGGTAGAGCACTCTGCATCATCCAAGTTGAGTGGGGGTAGTGAATAGGTGGGTGAGATAGGGGCAAGATTTCTTTGCTCTCTTGATGGATATTATCATCATCAAAAGAAAGGACTGGGCTGGAGGGAATAAGGGGCTTCAATGGAACGAGTTTGATAGTACATGCTTTACGAACTATCGCCTTTGTCATAGATTCCACTACTTAAGCAATAATGGTATCCAAAAAGGATTGGACTAATAGGATTGTAAAGACTAGAGGATCCATAATAACCATAGTAGTGGAATTCACATCCATTGGGGTTGGACCCATGGACTAGTCAACATCATCTGGATCTCGACATCATCAACACCATCAACAACAACAATAATGAAGAGGACTTTGGCCATGGTAGATACAGCCTCCTTTGACACAATGCTAGCTCCAGTGTTGGCCTAGGTGGAAGAAGAGCTAGAAGCTGTGGTTGTCACAACAACCAGGCGGCATCATTTGTTGGGAAAACACAACAATACCAAATCATCATCTTTGTCATCTTCCATATGAGAAGAAACAACAAAGGATGGAGGGATACGAGCGATGGATGCTGGAACCTCAGAAGAAGGATCAGGAAGTATTAATGAAAAGATATGAGGTAACCAAGTATGAAGGACTTCCCCTTTAGACAATTGCTTAACCACTGAATGACATTCCTTGTCACTAGGGTTCTCAAATACCCATTGACTAGGCCATCCAGAAACAAAGATAACATTTTTTGTTGGGTGGGCCCCTCTACCAGGGGACATCTGTCAATATATTGATTGAACCTTCTAGTTGCTAATCTCATAGATTCATTGGGAGCCTATATGAAACTATGAATTAGAGAAGAGGAGGTATGTTTAGTACCCCTCTTTTCGAATTCACATATGAATTCCTCGAGGAATTGTTCTATATTCACAAAGAAATTGGGATCCAGGGGTTGGAACCAAGTCAAAGTAGTCTCGATAAGTCTGAGATTGAAAGATTCATACTAGATAAAAGAAGTCATCTGCCTGCTCAGAATGTAGCACTTGCTTAAATTCAGCAATGTGATTGTATGGCTCTCCAAAACCATCATTGTGATTCCTTATACACTTGACTACCCAAATAGGTCTTAGCCTTTTGCTTCCATCAAGAGCTCTAGGCATAACTGGAATCAGATGATGCATGCCTGGAAGCATGTGCCACGATACTTGGTGAAGCATGAAGAACATCCTTAGCATTCTATGGAGCAAGAGCTTCTTATACAACTTTGACCTTTTTTGGATCAACCTGGATACCCAGTGCTGAGATTATGTGACCCAACAACTTGCTACACTGAACAAAGAACATAGACTTCATCAGATTCAAGCACAATCTGTATTCTTGGCACATGAGGAAGCATAACCATAATTCATTTTGGTGATCCATTTGCTGACCGGAGAACAAAAAATCATCTAAGAAAACTCTCGTGAATGTGGTAAGATAGAGGGCGAAAATATCCGGGATGCAATGCTGGAACGTATTTGGAGCATTACTGAGTCCAAACCACATTACCATACATGCATAAACTCCCTAGGAAGTAATGAAATATGTTTTTGGTATGTCTGCAGTAGCCATGTGCACCTGATTGTAACCACTATACTTGTCCAAGAATGAATAGATCTTACGTCTGGCAACATCATCAAGCATACTATCAAGAAAAGGGAGGGGAAAAACATCCAGTACGATAGCTTTATTAAGTTTCTGGTAATCAACAAAGATACAAAGATTCTTGTTTTTTTTTTTGTAATGATGACAATGGGTGATATCCACTCTGCATGTTCTATTGGGATAACATAGCCAAGTTTCAAGAGACGGTCAAGTTCCTCTTTGACTAACTGTGCATAATGCGGGTTCATATGGTAACTTGGCTACCTAATTGGTTTAGCATCTGGTTGTAGAACTATCCGATGCTAATAAATACAAGGGATCGATACCCTTCATATCCTAGTAATCCCAGGTGAAGACATCCTAAAATTTCATGAGTAGTTGAAGCACTTTATTGTGCTCCACTTCATGCTTATATTTGGTACCCAAATTACAGGTTACAAGTTGGTCTTCACTAATATATTGTCGAAATTGCTTGTCCTCTAATGCCAACCAGTCTAGAACAACCTCATCAATTGGCTTTGGTAGGTAGACATATGTTCTAGTAGGTTGACATCATTTATGACATAGGTCAACATACAGGTAGAAGGAGACCATTTGTCCAAAAGTGGCTGTAAATCCACTACTCCTAAGGATAATAAATTAGAATTCACTCGTACAAGTTCAGCCTCTTCATCATCTGTCAACCCATTCATCATATGCACATGTTCTACAATGTGCGGAAGTGCATGCACTTCAGTCGATTTCATTGTATCTAGAGGTACTCGATACTCATGATGTTTATATTTAATGACGAGTTCTTTCTTAGACTAGTCTTGAAGGATTTTAGCTTGTTTAAGCCATGGTCTACCAAATAAGAGATTATATTTGTAGGTGTTATCAGGTATGTCTAAGACTATGAAGGTTATAGAGAAAATTGCTCCCTATAATGTAATAGGAATATCTTGTACTACTCCAACTAGGTGGACATAAGATTGGTTCTCCATGCATATAAAAAAATAAACTGGTTCAAAATTAAGCCAACAAACCTTTTACATAGCTCTAAGGACACTAAATTAACACCGGATCCTCCATCAATTAGCACTCAGTCAATGCAATGGTTCTTGTACCACAATGTTATGAGAGGTACAACATGATCCATGGTCTCTTTGGTTGCCAACATGATGGACACATAGGGATCTTTTGACTCACATAACATACCTAAATGTTGTTCAAATTGTTCTCAGAATCAAGGCTAGCAATTGCCCAAGCTACAACATAATGGGAGGTTGTTGGAATTTGGGGCCCCAGGATCGTTCCAATACTAAAACCTCTTGAGCATACACAACTTAATTGACAAGATGATAAGTGAGATAGAGAAAGAAATTATTCCAAAAGATTTCCTTCGCTGTCGCGTACGGGATTTGAACCCCGGTCTACTGAGGGTGCTTTTAGACACGTTGGGCTAGACCAAGTCGACCCGCTTTGACTTGTTGAAGTTATATATAAGAGAATCTATATATGGAGACTGCGCCCGCCTGGAAGGATATGGAGAAAGCTTTTTATGAAGTTGTTTGTTGGACCAATGAGGACATTGACTTCCAACAATCCCTCCTTCAATGTCACATTGGTACAAGATTCAGTAACCTGCAAATCTTCTCATGACTATCTCTAGTCAATGCTTTGGTAAATATATCTGCAACATTCTCACTAGTACGAACATAAACCAGCTCAATGTGCTTCTTAGCTATCTGCTCTCGAATATAGTGGTAGTGTACCTCTATATGCTTTGTCCTTGCATGATGCACTGGATTTTTAGCTATAGCTATAGCACTCTGGCTATCTGAAAATATGTGAATGGGTTGATGTACTCTTACATCAAGATAACTGAAAATCTTCTGTAACCATACTGACTCTAGAGTAGCTGCAAATGCTGCACGATATTCAGCTTCACACGATGAAGTGGCAATAGTGGGTTGTCTTTTTGAAAACCATGAGATAAGACAATCTCCAAGATAAAAACAAAATCCACTAGTACTTCTTCTTGTGTCTTTATCACCTGCCCAATCAGAATCTGAAAATCCTTTTAGTAACAAATGTGTAGATTTCGAAAATACCATAGCATAATTTGAAGTTCCTATCAAATAACGAAAGATCCGCTTTACTGCTTTCCAATGTAACACTATCGGATTCTGCATGAACCTTGATACTTGAGAAACTGCAAACTGTATATCAGGACGTGTATTACAAAGATAAATCAAGCAACCTACTGCTTGACTATATAGAGTAGCATCAAATGGTTCTGCATCTGCTACCATTTGTAAAGACGTGTTCTGATCCATAGGTGTTTGCATAGGTTTAGAATCACCCATCTGAAACCTTTCCAAAATTTTCTCAATGTACTTCTGCTGTGTCATGTAGATACACTCATCTCGAAACAGAAACTGAATCCCAAGATAATAATGTAGAATGCCTAAATCATTCACATCAAATGTTTGCTTCAATTCTTCTTTGAACATCTGCAAATCTTCATCTCTGGGACCTGTGACTATAATATCATCCACATAAATGATTGCTATAATCATCATACCTGTTTCAGCTTTGACATAAAGAGTTGGAGCTGCATCTGAGTTATGGAAACCAATGGATAAAAGATATGTATGTATCTTTTCATACCATGCTCTAGGTGCCTGTTTTAAACCATACAAAGCTTTTATAAGCTTACACACTAAGTGTTCTTTACCTGTCTCTTCAAAACCTTCTGGTTGCTGAATATACACATCCTCGTGTAAATCACCATTTAGAAAAGCAGTCTTAATGTCAAGTTGATATATATGCCAACCAAAATGTGCTGCTAGAGCAAGTACTGACCTAATAATAGTCATCCTAGATGTAGGAGCAAATGTCTCATCATAATCAATACCTTTTTGTTGTGCATATCTGTTGACAGGATGCGGGAAGAAGCAAGTATGGACACATATGCAGATCTAGCACTGAGGCTACCCTTCATTTTTTCCAAAAACCCCAACATCATTCTAAAGTGATTCTCATCACTACAAACCCGTGTAAATATCTTTTCACCTTTTTGTAGCTCCATTTTGTACAAGCCGAGGAGTCCTCGAGCTTGGGGAGCATTAGATGTAGTTGCCTGCCAATTTTCATAATTTTTAGATCTTGTTTGGGCCCTCAAATAAGCCCCGGAACCTAATTTTTAACTAGGCCGGACACTAGGTCTGAACAGGGCCAAAGCTAGTCAAGAACTATAAATAGAGCTAGAGAGCTCATTTTTGGGTTGGCTTCTTGTAGTTTGAGCTTGTATGAGAACTTTCTGGCAATAGAAGTGATTCCATTGTCTTACTCTCTTTGTTCTTACTGTGTGTGCGCGTGTGTGTGTATGTGTGTGCATGCTTGTGTGCTTCTCACTCACGCACTTGTGCTTCCGCTTGCTCGTGGTCTTCTTACCATCCTCATGTCTTCCCGGATTGACATTAAAGGAGGTGCTACTCATCACTGAGCTACACCAAATTTTGGCGCCGTTGCCGGGGATCGAGCTTTGAGGACGAGCGTGTGATGGTAAGACGTAGAGAGGACGCGTTGGAATGGTAAGTAGTAGGTAAATTTCTGATTTTTCTCCATCTCCACCTCCACCTCCTTCCCCACTACATATCCCCTCTCCCCTTTCTTTCCCTCATTTGTTGTGTGCGAGTTTGAGAGAGAGCGATTGTGTGTGTTTGCATTTGTGTGTTTTTTGCATGTTTCTTGCAGGTACCAGCTCCATCATCATCTCCAGCATACTCAGCAGGTACAGAAACTGCATACACAGTCCCCGAGGCGTTGAGCTCGAGCTGTCGCGACACTCCGAAAAGCTCGACCTCTCACGATTCTGAGTGCACCACGGCATTGCGCAGGCCTAGAGCTCCTAGAAACCCTAGATAGAACAGGAAAATTCGCCATATCTCGAGCTATCGCGACACCCCGCGAGCTATCGCGACACCTCAAGGTATCGCGACACTCCGAGCTATCGCGACACCCCGAGCTATCGCGACACCCCGCGAGCTATCGCGACACCCCGCGAGCTATCGCGACACCTCAAGGTATCGCGACACTCCGAGCTATCGCGACACCCCGCGAGCTATCGCGACACTCCGAGCTATCGCGACACCCCGCGAGCTATCGCGACACCCCGCGAGCTATCGCGACACCTCAAGGTATCGCGACACTCCGAGCTATCGCGACACCTCAAGGTATCGCGACACTCCGAGCTATCGCGACACCCCAAGGTATCGCGACACTCCGAGCTATCGCGACACCCCAAGGTATCGCGACACTCCGAGCTATCGCGACACCCCAAAGTATCGCGACACTCCGAGCTATCGCGACACCCCAAGGTATCGCGACACTCCGAGCTATCGCGACACCCCAAGGTATCGCGACACTCCGAGCTATCGCGACACCCCGACCCGACCTATCGCGATACACGGCCATTAACGCATGAAAATTGAGCTAGAATTTTTTAGAGTGGTTGAAGGGTAGGGGGCAAAAAGCATAGAAACCCGAGATAGGGGGACTAAGTGATTCTCAGAGACAGGGGGTACAGTGAGCTACCCAAGGGGGTTAAAAATTATTGAAGCAGGTCTTTCAAATACTTGTGGCAGTAAAGCGATACTAACGGGTGAGTTTTTGCAGGAACTTTGTGGGCACTCAAGGCAATCAAAGCAAGCTAGCAAGGGTGAGTACCGGGCCTGGGAGAAGACTTCCTGGGCTTGCATAGCTGTCAGGTCAACCAGCGGATTGAGGTTGGAAAATCTCATAACCCCCCTTTTTGTCAATTCCTAGCCTAGGCTAAGTACTACTTAGGTGTGGTAATTAACTAGGGCAACGTTAGGCACGAAGTAAGTCCAAGAGAATTAATCAATCAAGTGCAAGAAAATAAATAGGTCTTAAGTGCGAAAACACTAAGGGACAAAGAGGTAAACGGGAATCGATCACTCATCAAGTGCGGAAATTCATTTAAGTACCCCTGACGACGCAATTTCAGACAAGACCATAAACATACTATTCACTAAAAAGAACAAAGTAATTGGGGCAAAATCAACCTGCAACGAGAGTGTGCTTGGGTTCCAGGGGGTGAATAAATCAGGCATATGAACCTTAGATCAGGCAGACACTTAGGCCGAGATAGACAAAGCCTCAGATCTTCTGAAGCTAGTGTCAATCACACTGCCAGGTCTTGGGCCCAGCAGCTGAGTGATTACCCATACACTGCCAGATCAGAAACAAGTGATTCTGAGATGTCCTATCACATGGAGAGATCAGTAGGTAGTTCAGGGTTGGCATATCTAGAAAAGCCAGAGGGGCCCTATAAGACTCAGTTGGAATATATCAGGACGAATCGTCTAGGTGCTCGCATCTACGAGGACGGACTGAGAAGATCAGTGGTCCAGATTAAGAACCCCGACCAACCCCATGGAATAGACCACCCGGTAGTCAAGTTTGAGAATGGAGCATACCTGGATAAAGAGGGGACTATATATGTAGTCACCACTCTTCCCGATAGAACTGATGAGTTTGGAAATGTGATTGCGGAGGCCGACTTAGGAGATATAGAGCAAGGGAACTTAGAGAGAGAGCCAAGAACTCCCCGCGGTAAGTCTGTCTTAACCAGAATCATGACTCCTGAGTGGATTCCACAAGATAATAAAAGCATAGATCTGCTTTTAAATCGGGAGACCGATGAGGCTTTTTGGAGATATAGAACTTCTCAACCTCAGGAGGGGAACACCCTCACAATCTACGAGTTTAAAGACCCTGATAGCCCAGGCCAAGTGACCTACCTAGACACTGCATCAGAGAGAATCTTCGTGGTCACTGAGCAGGGCAGACATGCCTACACATGGAAGGGTGAGTTGGTTTTTCCCCAACCAAGGTCTAATGTATCCTTTGGTCATCAAGGAACTGGGACCTCCCACGCTCATGGCGCTCAAAGAGATAGAGGTAGAGACAAACCTGAGGTAAGTTTTGCCAATTCCCTGGGAAGAGAAAGAACGGGAACAGAAAGGAATAGAGTAGAAACTGAGAGACATAGAACCCCATGGAATCACCGGGACATTGATGATTTTCCCTTGCCAAGGCCGAGAGAACACACTAGGACCCTACGACCAACCCAACTCGTGAAGTCCATGAAGAATTATTTCGATGGCACGGGGGACCCTTATGACCATGTGGCCGAATTTCGACAAGTGTTGAAAGCTGAACAAGTGGAAGACCTATTCACACAATATAATGCTTTCGGTCTAACCCTTAGGAACACTGCCCTCACTTGGTTCCAACCACTGAATGAGAGGCATTTCAGAAACATAGACCAACTCTTAGAGGCATTTATTGTCGAGTTTTCTAAGAGTGGAATCAGGCATAACACCTCCTCACTAATTCATAGCTTCAAACAAACACCTCAAGAGACGGTCAGACTAGCTGGAAGAAGGTTTAGACAGTACCTGGAGAGATGCCCTATGCCAGAGTTACCCACACCAGCCAAACAAGTGGCCTTGTTCCTAGATGGATTGTTGAGCACTAAGCTCAGGTCATATGTGTACCTGAAGGACCCTAGAACGATAGAGGAGTGCGTGCGCATGTGCATAGACATTGAGGACAATCTAGGTGAAGAGTTAGAACTATCAAAAATCTATAAGGATTCTGATAGCTCTAGTAAACAGACATCAGGTCAATCCACATCCATCGAGGAACTTGCAGAGAAGGTAGCCCAAAAACTAGGTGTCTCTAGTAAGCAAATTCCGAGATTTGCCCCAGTTAAGCGGTGTTACAATTGTGGCGGCGAACATATGGCAAGTGTATGCCCCATCATGGCCCAACCTCAGGCGAACCTTAGTGGCCAGTACTGCACCATAGAGCGCAGGTACACCAATCACTCGGCACAGGACTGTCCATATAACAAACAAACTGTTAGGCAAAATTATCCTCAGCCATATCCACAACAGGGGAGATACCAGAATCAGTACCCATCGCCACAATACAACAGACCGCAACAAACTTATCAACCACCTTATCAAGGGCAGCAGAGACCTCAACCAGTCCTAGTGCAACAACCCCCTACTCCAACCAATGTGATCCCAGTGAAGTATGCCTCTACTGAAGAAAATCCGAATAGAGCCATAGTCCCAGTCACCCCATTGCTATCAGACAGTGACCCCAGTGACCATAGTTTTGACTCCGCACATATTGATAGCCCACAGGCTTACTACATGCAGTCACCCGAGCATAACGAGTCATACTACTATGAGGACCCAAGTGAAAATAGCGGGGAACCGGAGTATTCTAATGTCATGTACACAAACCCCAACTCCAGACCTCAACCTAAGCAGGTGCGACCCCCATTTCCTAGAGGGCCATGTTTCAGATGTCAGGGAGATCACCTTGTACGTGACTGTCCACTACCTGTCCCTACACTACCTCAGCCAGTGACCATTCAGGGCTTTTGCCAAGACTGCGGGAAAGAGCATCTCCTACGAGATTGCCCAAAAAACCCCAATAACATGCTTAAGATCACTCCTATCAACGTTGTGGGATTAGTAGTAGACTCCATAGGAAGCGTGACTTCCACTGCACCTGTGCAAGTGATCACAAGAGCCCAGGCACTTCAACAACACCAAGGTGTTGGTCCCGAACAGAGCCCTGAAGTAAGTGAGACAGAGAGCATAACCAAAAAGAGGACTAGAGCCTGGAAGGAGAGTCGTGAAAGGATGAAGAGGCAATGGGCAAAAAAGATAAACGAACTTGAAGAAAGCTTGAGAGAAACCAAGGCAAAACTCACAGAGATCACATCTCAACCGCACTCCCACACACTTCCACCATTACCTCCCCCATCTCCCTCCATTCCTCCACCCTCTAATACACCCCACGTAACCCAACCACCACCCCGAGTAGGATCAGTATTAGCTGACCCCACTCCTGAAGGCTTGGACATGATGTTCAAGGCCTACCAGGCTCGACTTCAAGAAGGGCCAACAGCTGCAAACCTAGACAGGAGTTACCCTAGAGCCGACTTAGAGATTGAACGAATGAAGATGTGCATGAAAATGGTAGAACAAGCTCAAGCTATACTTGACACTAGCCAAAAGTTCAATCAGACAAACTCCGTCAAGCCAGAGTTGCATTTCCAAGGCTTGCTAGAAAGATTAGAGCAGTTGGTAAACAAATCACAAGTTTCTTTACCTCCACAGGCTCAACTAGTCGTTGAAAGAGGACGCTCACCACAAATGGTAGCTTATGTTCCTAATTCTACGGATGCTGGAATACCTCCTTCAATACAACAGTACTCTCCAGAGTTCTTGCGGGAAATACAAGAAGAGAAATGGGCCAAGGAAAAGGGTGATTCCCCTCCTATTCCTGAGATTGATGATCTTCGTGATCAATTTCCCCAAGACATTCCCTCTATCTATGGGGATCAAGCAGAGCAACAAGAGGATGAGAGATTAGATTTTGAATCTAATTCTTTACAAGAGTTGCCTCATTTCACAGGCCCATGGGAATCTGAATCTCTCCAGATCAGAGCGCCCACTATATTGGTAAGAAATGAAGACTCAGTGATTCCCAGGAACACTGACGTTGTGAAAAACACTAAGGTTCAATGTCACCTCACTGTAGAGGAGCTGCTCAAGGCAAAACCGGAGCTCTGGAATCATGTGAAGGATCAGGTCCCAGAACTTGAATCCAATTTACCAAAAGTAGGCCCTAAACAGAAAGTTCCCGAGATACCTCTCGACAAGATAGGAGACATGAGCGAAGGCGAAGAAGGTAACACTTATCTTCTGATCACTTATCAAGGTTACACAACCAAAGCAATTGTGGATTCGGGTGCGGGAGTGGCTATCGCGACCATCTCCCTGTGGAAGCGATGGGGCAAACCCACCTTAAGACCAACGAGAATGAAACTTCAAATGGCAGATGGTCATTTTGAAAGACCTCTCGGATTGCTTGAAGGGATAACTCTAACCACTTGTGGTGTAGAGTTTGAACATACGTTTGCCATATGTGACTTTGAGAAGAATAATGTTTACGAGATGATCCTAGGAAGACCTTTCCTACGACAATTGCAAATAGTACAGGATTGGGGGACCAACTCCTTGTACTTACAGCACTTAGGGGTCACCACCAAGGTCAATCTGAAGGATCACACCTTTAGAGATGTACCACCCCTACAGTGGAATCCTATCCACAAAGCGAAAGAAGATTCCATCTCCGTGCATTCTGGAAGTTCACCTGAACCATCCTGGTTGCATGAAGATACTCACTTGTGGATGTGCAAGGTCGCAGAGGAAGAGGAAAAGCGCCGAAAAGCGAGAGAAGAAGGAGCTCCCCCAGGAGATAGACCAATAAAAGACCCCGCCTATACTCCGATGATATTTCCTGACGAGGAATTTGAGCCTCATGGTTGGGCAGAAATCTTAGCTACCATGGACATTGCAGTCAATGAGGAACAATGGACACCCCATTGCGATGAGGAGGGCTACGATATTTCAGTGTTCATGTGTCAGCCCTTGTTGGAAGAGTGTGATCCTAGTGAGTCCATGGAAGAAGAAGAGAGTGACGATGATCTAGAATCCATTGTAATGGATACTTACTTCGACTCAGAGGAACACTACTTAGAAGACATAGGAGGGTTAACCCAAAAAGAAGAAGAACCCCTTACGAGTATTAAAACGATAAATTCAAAGAAAGGAAGTGAAGGAAGTCAAAAGAAAAAGAAAAGGAAAGTAGTGAGACAAGAAGAGGAAGAATCATTGTTCGAAGTACCAGAGAATTTCAAGAAATATGAAGTGGAAGACCGGAAAATTTTGGTACGAATGCCTAAGAGAGAGGCCATTATAGGAGAAGCATATGACAATAAAGAAAAGACCAAAAAAATTGTAGTGACCATGGAAGGGAACGAAGAGCGATGTACGTACATAGGAGACGACCTAAGTGCAGAAGAAGAAGCAGAACTGGTAGCTCTATTAAGGGAATATAGGGATGTGTTTGCATGGCATTATAGAGACTTGAAAGGAGTAGATCCAGAGATCTGCTCTCATACGATTCCGATGACCGCTGAAGCTAAGCCCACCAAACAAAAACCCTACACATATAATGACAATTATGCGGCCAAAATAAAGGAGGAAATTGACCGGCTGATTGAAGCCGGATTCATCTATGAGATTGAGCACACTGAATGGGTGTCCCCTATCGTAGTGGTGCCCAAGAAGAATGGGAAATTGCGAGTGTGCATTAACCTTAAAAAAGTTAATGCCGCTACGATCCGAGATAGTTATCCTCTTCCAATCACCGAACATCTTTTGGAGCGTGTTGCAGGCAAGGAAGTTTACAGCTTCCTTGATGGATTTTCAGGTTACAACCAAGTAGCCATTGCCCCCGAAGATCAGCACAAAACGGCCTTTGCCACAGAATGGGGAATCTTTGCATTTCGTGTGATGCCATTTGGGCTCACCAATGCACCTGCAACATTCCAAAGACTCATGTGTCATGTCTTCAAAGAGTTCTTGCGAAAGAGCTTAGAAGTATATGTGGATGATTTATGCGCTCATTCCCGAGAAAGGAGTTACCACATCCCTGAGCTTAGGCAAATCTTCAACAAGTGTAGAGATTATCGAGTGTGCCTGAATCCCGAGAAGTGTGTGTTTATGGTACGCCAAGGTAAGATCTTAGGTCACATTGTTTCGAAGAATGGAATATCAACAGACGAAGACAAGGTGAGAGCAATAGCAGAGTTGACCAGACCTAGAAATGTGAAAGAGGTACAAGCCTTTATGGGCCATTGTGGATATTATCGTAGATTTATCCACATGTATGCCATCATAGCTAAACCCCTTTATGGGCTGTTAACGAATTTTGAATGGAACGAGGAATGCGAGACTTCCTTCAATGAGCTGAAGAGACGTTTGTGCACAGCCCCAATATTGACTACTCCGGATTGGAGCAAACCCTTTCACGTCCATGTAGATGCCTCCAATCATGCAATAGGATGTGTGCTAGCACAACCCACAGGTGAAGGAAACCTAGATTTGCCGATAGCTTATGCTAGTAGGCAATTAAATGCAGCTGAACGAAATTACACCACAACGGAGAGAGAAGGCTTAGGCATGATATATGCTGTGAAGAAGTTTAGACACTACCTATTGGCCAACAAGTTCAAGTTTTTCACTGATCATCAAGCGTTGCTATATTTGGTCAATAAACCTTGCAATACAGGCCGCTTAGTAAGATGGTTCCTCTTACTAATGGAATACGACTTTGAAGTGGTTGTCAGGAAAGGTAGAACCCATCTTAGGGCTGACCATCTTTCTCGCATCACTTCAGGAGAGCCACCGCAAGGAGTGTCCGATGAGTTGCCCGATGCTTATCTGTTCAATTTAGAAGTTGTACCTAAATGGGCAAATAAGTTGGTACCAGTCCTAACCTTCGGGCCTGCAAACAAAAATGTTAAGACAAGCA
This sequence comes from Ceratopteris richardii, assembly GCA_020310875.1. Lineage (NCBI taxonomy): Eukaryota > Viridiplantae > Streptophyta > Polypodiopsida > Polypodiales > Pteridaceae > Ceratopteris > Ceratopteris richardii. The sequence continues at coordinate 128,835,629 of CM035434.1, read as the reverse complement.
AAGAGGAAGTTGTAAAATCATTCAAGTATCAAATCTTGGCTGGAAGTATGTACAAGCAAGATACAGAAGGGGTGTTAGCTTGTTGTGTCGAGGAGGATGAACAGGCTAGTTGGCTGCAACAAGCCCATGAGGGACCTCTAGGGAATCACTACTCTAAACAACGAACCTTGCAGAATCTAAAACGCTTAGGAGTGTATTGGCCTAGCATGGACAAAGAAGTACAAGAGTGGATCCAGAGTTGTCCAGAGTGCCAGGAGAGACCCCCAGTGGAGCATGCCACTCTTTATCACATGTCATTAATCCCAGATTGGAGTGCTCCACTGGTCGAGTTCATAAGATCGGGAACATTACCCAATCAGGCTAGTCTTGCAAGAAGACGAAGCATGGAGCAAGGGGCTCAAGACTATGCCTTAGTAGGGGATAACCTATACAGAAGAGGCAAGGATGGTTACCTAAGACTGTGCGTACATGAATCAGATTACCTGAAAGTCTTAGAAACGGCACACAGCGGTGTTGCAGGTGGACACTTTGGGCCTGACAGAGTAATTAAGACCATTCTATTTTCAGGACTGTGGTGGCCCACTCTTCATACGGATGCACATACTTATGTGAAGAGCTGCGACACATGCCAACGTGCCCAATATCCGACCAGAAAAGATGAAATGCCCTTGAGGCCAATGATGGGAGGACGTGCATTTTCAAAGTGGGGTATAGACTTTGTAGGTCCCATCAACCCCCCAGCTAGGAACTCCCATGCAGAGTACATTATTGTAGCCACAGATTACCTAACAAAGTGGGTGGAAGTAAAAGCCACGACAAAGAATGATGCTCAAACGACGGCTAAATTCTTATTCGAAAATGTGTTCACTAGATATGGGTTACCAATAGAGTTGGTTAGTGATAGAGGTACGCACTTCGTGAATGAGGTCATTGAAAATCTCCTTCAAGAATTCATGGTGGTACACAAGAAGTCTGCACCCTATCACCCGCAAGCTAACGGACAAGCCGAGAGCACGAATAAGATCCTGTGTAACGTATTGACGAAACTGGTCAATAATAAACGCTCTGATTGGGACAAACAACTTCACCATGCTGTGTGGGCATACCGAGTTGCTTACAAAACGGTACTCAATGCCACCCCATTTCAGATGGTCTTCGGACAAAATGCGGTGCTACCCTTAGATTTCCTAATTCCAGCTTTAAGAGTAGCACACGAGCATGAGTGGAATGGACACGAGTTGTCCTCGAGGATCTTTGATCTAGAGCGCTTAGGTGAGACGAGGCTACGAGCAGCAGCAGGTATCTATGCTGCAAAGAAACGGCAAAAGGCATACTTTGATGCCCATGTGAAGGATAAGGGCTTGAAAGCAGGAGATCTAGTGTTAGTCTACACATTGAAACAACACGCAAGAAAGCTAGAGAAGAGAGGCTACGGACCTATGATCATTAATAGGATCTCCACGAGTGGAGCAGTACAACTAGCCACTTTAGAAGGGGATGTCCTCCCAAACTATATTAGCGGATGCAGAGTCAAGCTATATCAGGAACCCCTCACGGAGGAGATGCTAAGCCGACTCAATACTGCTAAACAACGTAAGGAGGAGGAGAAACGAATTCGAGAAGAAGCACAGGCAGAGGCCTTAGAGCGTATCCGACGAATGAAGCTGAGGAGACAAGGAAGGGACCTGACTATGACGGACACTCAAGAGTCTCCAGGCTATCACATGGCCATGTGTGAGGTTTCAGGTGAACGTAGCCATAAGATAGTGGACCGACGACCTTTTGTCACCCTAGAAATAGGACAAAGAGACAGCACAACAAGTGTGAGGGCTTTAATTGATTCAGGAGCAGCCACAAGTGCAGTTCGGCTTTCTTATTGCCAGCAGCTGCAATTGGGGGTAAAACCCATAGAAGCCTATCTGATAGGATTAGGAGGTGTTGAAACCCCTTGTATGGGAGAGGTGGATCTTCCCCTCTACATACAAGAGGTCCTCATGCCAGTAAAAGTGCTAGTGTGTGAAGACGAGGATCTGACCGAACCGCTTATATTGGGCCAAGACTGGATCTATGATCACGCAGTCAACCTGAACCTAAAAAGTGGACTTCTTCAGGCTTGGGTAGGCCAAAGTCGTCTCACGATTGAATTAGAAAATCGAGCACTCCAACCCATAGAACAGGCAAAAACTCCTGGTCCCTCCAGGAATCCATATGAAGATAACCACGATGTGCTTGTCCAAACTTCTGTGGTGCAGAGGAATGTCAACCTTACTGAAGGTTCAGGAGCCATGAAGGAGTTCCCAATTGATCCACAGAAGATTTTAAACGAACGGACCGAATATCACTCTATACGAGGGAGACCGCTGATGAAGAGGAAGGAACACCAACCTGCGCACCATGGAGCACCTCGTGGCGTGAAGCAGATCTGGATACGCAAGGATGGGAGATCTACAGCTCCAATTGCAGATTCTCAAGGAGACAAGAAACGAGCCTCACAACCAAGGATCAAAGCTAAGAAGCCCCCTAGGATCACCCCTAGGCACACCATCTCTATTTGGGTCACTAAGCGGTCAATGAAGGCCATCCCTAATGCTAGACAGATATGGGTGCCCAAGGCTAGCTTACAAGCCCAAATTACTTCAACTATAGACACAAGGATGAAGCAGCTCTCACAAGCACTCTCGGCCAACAACTCAGGAAGTGACAAGATACCTACACCTCTCATTGCCCACACTCCCATCTACCCCAGGAATGTCTGGAAATGGGTACCCACAAGGTCCCAACCACATCACACACTCAGACCAAAGTCTTCACCTGTCCTTAGCTCTAAAAGCTACGACTCCTATATCAAAGTGTGGAGAGTTAAACTGTGTACTAAACCCCCTGACCATCTTCTGTAAATCCGTCCACACTAACACAGAAGCATTTCGAGTCCATTGCATAACCAAAGTACGCATCTAGGATGACACTGACCTTTAATCACCACTCACACATATCATAAACACCTCACCACTAACTACTGACCTCCTGGATTGTCATGTTAGTATTGTGAAGGGAACACCGTTACATCTTGTTTCCTATGCAACACTAATGTGCCTTTCGTCTTCCAGCAGATAAGCAACCTATTCTCATGGCAACCGCGGCAGGCACAAGCTCTCAAGCAGGATCTGGTGCCCCCATCAACTGGGATGACATGCCAGTGGAAGCTCCACCAACGGCTAGGCCCGAAGAATTCTTGAATGTGCGAAGGATCCCTATTCCAGATCCACCCAGTGGACTAACCGAAAGAGTAAAAGGGCACTCCCACTGGTTCAATGAAATGCCAGGGGATTTGGGAGACGCGGACCACATCTGGGAGTCCAAGATGGAGTGTGGAGGGGTTTGGTGGACCTTCCAATTCTTCTCAAGAGAATTTGAGGCTTTACAAAATGCAGCCCCCCTTCAAGAGATTTGGCGAAAAGCAGGACTGCAAACTTACTTCAGTGCAGCTCTACCAAAACCTGACTTCCTCAGGTGTTACTACTTGATTGCCACGATGAAACCTACCGGGGATAAAGATCATTCAGGCACATTCTGGGTGCCCTCCTTATCTAATCTGGAGGAGATGAGGAAGTTTGAACTAAATGTAACATTGATCAGGGAAGCCCTTCAAATGTATGGCACTCATGTGCCTTCAGATCGCGACCCCCTGATACCAGAGTCAATGAAAAGCAATAGAGTCAAGAAGCTCAAAGACATGTGCGCCCTCACCCCCAACATCGCCATACCCCTGCGGATGTGCCTCCAGCACTTCGCATTTCCAGCTCAAGACCGTTTCACTCAGCCTCACAAGAAGATATGGTACGGACTGTACTTAGCAGAGACCGGCAGCTTGCCTATGAAGTTGCCAGTATGGATCTTAGATCAGGTATATGAGGCAGGCAAGCGGGGGGTGAGGAAACCCACTCTACATGGTTGCTGTGCGTTGACTAGAATCATCTACAGATGCCTGGCGTACGATGTACCAGTTGCGCGAGCCCTAAAGTATGCACATCTGGAGTTGTTTAAGGGGCGAAGGTCAGGGAGTCAGCCTGCAAAAAGAATGCGTGGATCCCTTTCACAAGTCCTGATCCCTCCAGCAACCACTACCGAAGTCTCCACTAGAGAGGAAGCCCAGGTAGCACCAATCACAATTCATCTCCAGGAGTCTCAACCACGAGAGGTGGCACAGCCCATCCCCTCTGCCCCTCCACTACCTACCGATGCAGAATTTGCAGCGATGGCCAATTTTACCGAAGATCCAAATTTTGATTTTGAAACATTTCTGCAGACGGCCCATCTTTCGGACAGTGAAGATTGCCCTGACAATGTCAATCCGGGGACCTCTACCCAAAGGGAACATGCACGAGGTGAGACAAGCAGTGTACAGGAACTAGGAGTGACACAACCTCTTCCAAGTCCAAACATACAAGCTCAGGAGCAGGCACCAAGGAATAACCCAGAAGAGAGTGAAGACGAAGCCCCTGCATATACGGCACAACTCAAACGATTATACCAGACAATCAAGCAAGTACAAAGCCGCCATAAAATGTCAGAAGAAGCAAATAGGGCCCTAGTTAACCAGATGTTACAGTCAGAGCATATCGACCCGCAGTTTGTAGAATCACTGAATCTATTGGCGGACACCTGTGGCATCAGTGAAGCATTGAGAACCATGGTCTGTCAAGAGAGCCCTGCTTATGATCAAAGAAGAATCGATACACGGCCGCGACAAGGAAAGATGATCCAGATGGAAGTATCTACCGCGATAGCTACATCCACGTCAGACGATGTGCACATGATTAGCCCAAAGCATAATGAGGAACCGGAAGAAGTTACGCATGCCCCATCTCCCCCATCATCTCCTATCCAACCATCAGAGCCTCTCTCCACTTGCTTCTCTACACAACCATTCTCCTCCTATAGTGAGACCATTGTACACACCCCCGTTTCTACTCTCCTTCCTTCACCCTCATCCATTTCTGTCACTCAGACTTTTGAACCTCAATTAGGTCACCCTTTCTTTCCCCATGCCTTTGGACAACCATCTGTCACTAGTCAGACTCTTCCCTTCCCTTTACCCTCCACCCCTCCATTTCCTCCCCCCCAAACTCTACCTACCCCGTTCCTTGTAACTGCCTCGAGCACCACCCTAACCACCCAACCCTCCTTCTGGACCTACCTTGTAAACATTCTTCAACAGGTCGAGGAACATAAGAAAACATCCCATTCCCAAATTCACTCCCCCACATTCACGGCCACCACTATCACACCACCCACCGTCCCGGTGTTCACATTTCACGAATCACACTCACTCATGTCCGATCCCATGGACATCTCACCATCCGCTGGATCACCCACCACCACTGTCCTCACAACACCACCACAGGTTATTACACTCACAGCACCACTTCCACACACAGTAGGCACGACATCCACTTTTCCCATTCCCACCTCCCAACCCCCTGCATCTTCCACCTCATTTAGTCTTGCACTCGACATGATGCTTGAAGCTGCCACTCAGCTTAAGCGAGAATACACATTATTGGAAGAAAATAACAAAGGGCTTTGCACCCTCTCATCGACACTCCAAGAGCGTGTCGCTGCTTTGGAGTTCATTCATACGGAGTCACAACGCAAGATCTCTGCCCTCGAACAGGCAAATGCGCAACTCAAAGCAGAGCATATGGAAGAGAGCAAAGCCATGGAGGAACAGCTGCGAGATCAGATGGGCCGCAACGCACGGCTTCAACGAAACATGGCTTTGCTACGACGACATCTGGCGGCAGCGCAAGAAGAGAATAGACGGCTCCAACAACAAAACCAAGAGAACCTCGAGGCTGCCATGGAGAACACCCCGGGGGCTCACATAGACCCGGTCAAATTTCAAGCGGTCCCCTCAGAAAGCATACAACTAATATTGGAAACATATGCAAATCTATTAGAAGCACATGATCAGCTCGCCGACCAGCTAAAGGACGTACAGAGACCCCAAGAGTCTACACCACACCGACAGGAGCATAAAGAAATGACAGACGCTGCTACTTCAACCGAACCGGAACCTTCAACGCCCAACAACGTGCTGGAGTTACGGCAGCAGATCGCAGACTTAAAACTGAAGTTGATGCAATACGAACGACCCCCTTCCCCACCAGAGCAACCATCCGAAGAAGAAGCAGTTACCATCCCAGTGGAGGAAGCATTAGTCGACGCCTACGAGCCTCAACCATTCCCCGGAGGACGCGTAACAGAAGAGGGCCAAGATACCTATGAGGAACCCCCATCGGCATGGATGAAACAAGTCGAGGAGATGGGGAAAACTCATCAGGAGCGGATATCCACTCAGATGCTGGCAATGAAGGCAGTGGAGGACACCATCCTTCACTCAGAATACTTCAGGCACCTCGCTCCTAGATGTCTGATCACTAGCTCAGAACTGCAATACAAACCCTATTTTGTATTGTTGGCTGACTACAATGCGGAAATCAAACGAGTCACCAACAAATGCCCAACATTCGCCACACAGTTCGAACCCGAAGACATACCAGAAGCAGCACGAAAGGGGGTAATATTCCAACCAACGTGGAGGCAAAAGTTACTTGAAACTTACCCAGAAATGCTTCGAACATGGGATCATGCCCCCATGCATTTGAGGTACAATCCGTGTTTTGGGCCAGTGCAAAGACGCCGATCATGGAAAGCTTTTGCCATCAAGGTTCAGAATAACGCAAACTGCAAGGAATGGCTCAATTACCCCGCTATCGCACCCCCAACCGGTACTCCTACAGTGTCATACATGATTGCGACCATCAGACATTGGATACCACGCCTCCACCCGATGCCAGATGTCGCTGCCCAGATGATGCTCAAGATCCTCGACATGATGCAGGTCGTACTCAAAACCTTTCGCAATGTATGCCATATTCAACCTCCGATTCCAGGGTTTATCAATGGTAACTACGACCTGCTATATGATATGAGCACAACCCCGAGCATACGAGTGGCTTACGCATGGCATGCTCGCATAAGATACCTCCCTGCCTGCTACAAGCAAACGTTTGACGACATGTTCACCACGGGGTTTTGGGAAGCACATTCAGAGGTATTTGCGCCACGGCCTACGCATCTACTCCATCTCTTTGCATGTGAGCAAACGATGCACTCCGAGCTCTACACGATGCCACAACCGGACATGCCTGGTACAGTGGATTGGGAGGCCTTGCAACGAGATCTAATCAGAGGGTTAAAAATCAAAGAACACGAAGTGGCAACGGACCTCCTGCAAACATACATTGATCAAACAGCGGAAAAGGCGTCTGTCAGAGGCGACAGACCCTAGGGGGGGGAGAGTGTTGACAGGATGCGGGAAGAAGCAAGTATGGATACATATGCAGATCTAGCACTGAGGCTACCCTTCATTTTTTCCAAAAACCCCAACATCATTCTAAAGTGATTCTCATCACTACAAACCCGTGTAAATATCTTTTCACCTTTTTGTAGCTCCATTTTGTACAAGCCGAGGAGTCCTCGAGCTTGGGGAGCATTAGATGTAGTTGCCTGCCAATTTTCATAATTTTTAGATCTTGTTTGGGCCCTCAAATAAGCCCCGGAACCTAATTTTTAACTAGGCCGGACACTAGGTCTGAACAGGGCCAAAGCTAGTCAAGAACTATAAATAGAGCTAGAGAGCTCATTTTTGGGTTGGCTTCTTGTAGTTTGAGCTTGTATGAGAACTTTCTGGCAATAGAAGTGATTCCATTGTCTTACTCTCTTTGTTCTTACTGTGTGTGCGCGTGTGTGTGTATGTGTGTGCATGCTTGTGTGCTTCTCACTCACGCACTTGTGCTTCCGCTTGCTCGTGGTCTTCTTACCATCCTCATGTCTTCCCGGATTGACATTAAAGGAGGTGCTACTCATCACTGAGCTACAATATCCTTTGACAACCAACCTGGCCTTGTATCTATCAATAGTACCATCTGCTTTCCTTTTGATTTTGAAGATCCATTTTACACCTATAGCCTTCTTTCCTTCTGGTAACTCACATAGCTGCCAAGTTTGATTCTTATGAATAGAATCAATCTCTTCTTGCATAGCTTTTCTCCAAATAGGAATGTTAAGTGCATCTTTAACACACGCAGGTTCATCTTCAACAGTCGTAAGTGCCAAAATATCATGAATCTCGAAGTCTTCAGCAAAAGTTACATGATCTTTTTGCTGTCTAGTTTGACTTCTTGTTCTTACATGATCTTGTTGTTGTTGTCTAGTCTGACTCCTTGTTCTTCCAGTAAAAGTCTTTATACCACTATCTTTTCAAGTCTGATATAACCACGTAGGTGTATTCTTGAATAGTGGTGAAACTCTTTCTGAACTTTCAGCTTCCGCAGGTTCTGGAACTTGTCCTGTCGACGTACTAGGACTTTCTGGAACTTTAACTTCTTCCATTTATGGAATCAAAGTGTCTTGTGGAACTGACTTTGTAGATGGTTGTGAAATTCCTCTTTCTTCAACTTTTTCTTGAATACTAGGAATTTGAGGTTTAACTCCCTCCTGATATGGCTGAACATGTATATCCAGAATCTTTCTAAAAATTCCATAGTCATTTTCACTAATGAACTCCGGAATTTTTGCTTCTTTATCATAAACCTTATCTTCAGCAATATAAGCATTACGTGAAAGAATAACTTCACCTATCTCTGGAACATAAAACCTGTATCCTTTGCTTTCAACAGGATATCCAATAAAAACAGCTTTCTTTGCCTTTACATCTAGTTTGCCTCGGTCCTTTTTCTCAACATGTACATAAGAAAGTGATCCAAACACTCTGAAGTAACTCACATTAGGTTTTCTACCATAATAAGCTTCATACGGTGTGATTACCTTTAAAGCTTTTGTAGATGACCTGTTTAAAATGTGATTAGCTGTATGTACTGCATCAAACCAGAATTTTGGTGAAAGCCTCTTGGATGCCATCATGCTCCGCATCATTTCAACAAGCACTCTATTCTTTCTTTCTGCAACACCATTTTGCTGAGGAGTATAAGCAATAGTAAGATGTCGAGTAATACCTTTCTCATCGAGAAATGTCTGAAACTCATTTGACAAGTATTCTCCACCTCTATCACTTCTTAGAATCTGGACAGTTTCCTGACTTTCATTTTCAACCATAGCTACAAACTTCTTGAAAATAGGAAAGACTTCTGACTTCGACTTAAGACCATAGATCCATGAGTATCTTGTAAAATCATCCACAAATAGGACAAAATACCTGAAACCCTGAATAGAGTCTACTCTCATAGGTCCATTCACATCTGAATGAATAATGTGCAATTTCCTGGTAGCTGTAATATGACCATGTTTCTTGAAAGGTAGTTTATGCATCTTACCTTCAAGACAACCTTCACATATATCTGAATCATCAGGTAGCTTGAATGAGGGTAAACTCTCAACCATACCTCTGTCTTTGATATTCTTGAGAGCTCCAAAACTGATATGTCCAAATCTTTCATGCCATAGCTTCATATCTTCCACCGGTGACGAAGATTTGACTGCATATGCTTGACTGATTTTTGACAAAACATAGATCCCTCCTTTATGCTTACCTTGTAAAAGACACTTGTCTTCTTTATGTGATAAGATCTTACAAAGATCTTTCTCAAATACAACTTTAAAACCATCACTTAAAAATGCAGATATAGATAGCAGATTTATCTTCATTTCAGGTACATAAAGGACATCTGAAATTTGAAAAACACCACCTTCTCTTGACTTTAGGGTTACTGTACCTATTCCCACAACATCCAAATCATTGCCATCTGCAATAGTAACTCTTCTACCTGAAGAATAGGAGAGAGAAGAAAATACATCTCTACAACCTGTCATATGCTTTGTAGCACCTGAGTCGAATATCCAAGGACTTGCTGAAAGAACTTGTAAAGCTGCTTGATCAAAAGCTACTTCCTCAATAGTGATACATGCATAAGAATCACCTTGAGATTTCCCTTTTTTATCATCTTCTGCAACATTACCTGATGCCTTTTTCTTTTCTGCTGCAATCCTTTTATAACATTCTGACTGAATATGTCCACGTTTCTTGCAAAAAGAACATATTTTTACCTTCTTCTTAGAAGAATTCTCTTTAGATGTCGTAGATACAGAATCTGAAGTAGAAGGTGAGAGGGACTTACTTTCCTTCTTGGATTGTTTTTCCTTCTTCTTATCCTTCTTCTTCTTACCCTTTGATGAAGATGAAAGCGCTTCTTCATTCTCTTCCATTCCCTTCAACTGATCTTCATCTTGAAGCAATAAGAACTCTAATTCTTCAAATGTAACCTCTCTATCTCTTGTGGTAAGAGTGAGAGTGGTTATGAAAGATCGATATGAAATAGGAAGTGAATTAATCAGCGTATTTACCATTTCTTCATCTGATATCTCAACTCCTACATTTAGAAGTTGATCTCTCAAGTCAACGAGTCTCGTAATGTGGGTTTGAATTGACTCACCAGCTTTCATCCTTGTATTTGCTAGTTGTCTCCTCAAGTGAGCTTTTCTAGCAGGATTTTTGCTTTGAAAAAGATTCTCGAGCTTTAACCAAGCTTGACTAGAACTTCTGCAAGATCTGATCTGTGGTAGAATATGCTTTTTGACGCTCATTGCTATGAATGAAAGTGCTAAAGCATCTCTAGCATCCCATCTTGCCTGATCTTCAGTAGGAGGAACTCTAGGTAAAGACCTAGCAGTGACTCTGGATGTCGAAGTGGTTACCTCTTCTTCTGTTGGTTCTGTAATAGCAATTCCAGTACCTCTTGAAGCTTCTGTAGACCCTTCTTCGCCTTCTCGTCTTGGTCTTGTTAAGGATCCATTGACGATACTCCATAAATCCTTTGTCACTAACAAGTTCATCATCATGAAACTCCACATGGGATAATTAGAAGATCCATCCAACTTGTCTTCAATCTCAATTCTAATCTCACTCATCTTATCTTAAGTGTGTATGTCAATTATGTAGCTCTGATACCAAGTGTTGGAATTTGGGGCCCCAGGATCGTTCCAATACTAAAACCTCTTGAGCATACACAACTTAATTGACAAGATGATAAGTGAGATAGAGAAAGAAAGAGAACTTGAGACAAGGATAGGGAACGTAAGCTGGATGCTTACTTCACTAAAAATAATAGATGTCCAAATTACAACATGGGAGTACTACTCAACCATATAAAGTGGTGCACTCACTAATGGAAGAATAAGAAGATGATGATACAAAATTTAGATTATGTTGAAATAATCTAAGTGTGTGTGAAGAGAATGAAGCAACGAAGCTAACAAAATAGTGTAACGAAATTGTAAATCAACCACAAGGTTAACTCACTCAAAGATCTAGAGCTTGGAGATCTTCTTGAAGACAGAGTGTTCTCACACTCTTGAAGGAGGTGAAGTTGTGGTGAAGGAGAGGCTACTCTCATTGCAGTAGGAAGTCTTCTACGAGGTGGTGGTAACTATCTTTTGTGAGTTAACCTTGTGGTTGATTTACAATTTCGTTACACTATTTTGTTAGCTTTGTTGCTTCATTCTCTTCACACACACTTAGATTATTTCAACATAATCTAAATTTTGTATCATCATCTTCTTATTCTTCCATTAGTGAGTGCACCACTTTATATGGTTGAGTAGTACTCCCATGTTGTAATTTGGACATCTATTATTTTTAGTGAAGTAAGCATCCAGCTTACGTTCCCTATCCTTGTCTCAAGTTCTCTTTCTTTCTCTATCTCACTTATCATCTTGTCAATTAAGTTGTGTATGCTCAAGAGGTTTTAGTATTGGAACGATCCTGGGGCCCCAAATTCCAACAGAGGTGACTTCAACATAGATCATAAATCCTCCACTTTCATGTTTTGGGCACCCTCCAGAGCTTGCCTTAATACTTTACAATTTGTTCCACTCTGCAATGTTGATGGTTGCTATATTTGGGTAATTAATTCCAGTGGTGGAAATACATTTGGCTCTTTTGCTACCCACTTTTGTGCTATGTGCATCATTCATGATTGTTATTTAAAACTTGGTTCGTAAATTATGGCAGTAGGCTTCAACATTCGGTCAGAACCTGTCTGTATGACAGCTGTCTGAATATCCTGGTCTGCAATGATGACCAAATTAATCATGGGTGCTGCTCTCTCCTTCCCGTGTTTATCATATTCTTGGGCCTCTTTATAGTTTGTACAAATACATCCTAGTTCTCCACATAAGTTGATGGAGAGTGTTAATCTCCAAAAGAATAAGATAATCTTGAATTTAGAACACCTCTATGTCAAGAGTAACTCCAAACCATCACCAATTTAGAGGATCAATGACCAATTATCAAAATTTTGACCAAACTGTGAAGATGATAACTCTACAAAAAGTCTGCTGCACATATCTCTCTCATTGACTTATCAAATGTGTAAAGTTTTTTATAAAACTTTGCACAAGGTGTTGCCTATAGTTTTCACACCTCCTGCAAGTTAAACCACTTCAAAAGATTCAGTAGATCTTGAGAAATGAACTTAACAAGTCATCTATGTCTAAAACTGTTCTTCTGAGAAGTCGATTCAAACACGTGTAACTTCTAACACTTGGTTCTCTTAATCTAGAACCCGTTTATGAAAATGCTTTTAGCCATAGGTAGCTTACCTTCCAACTTAAAGATTGAGTCCTTACTTGCTGAAAACTTTACACTGTGGAAGGAGAACTGACCAACACATTAACATCAAATTTTGCACCTGTTTCAGGAACCAGTGAACACTTCTTCACATATGAATGTTCCTACTCATAATTCTCACAACCTGTTTACAATTAGGCTCTCAAACTTTAACCATAGTCTCATTAACTATGGACTCAGAAATCTACAAAAGGATTCTTCAAATGATCAAGCACAGAAGGAGAATGCACAGAAAGATCGGGTGCAACATTTTTCATTTCTGAAAAATTCTTACATCTGAGTGATGAGAGAGATTCTACACACTTCTAGTGTGTCTAATGACATCTAATTCTCATCCAAACTTTTATTCTACACTCTCTCATGTTTGCCCCAACATTTTTCCTTGTATATATAGGTAAATACTTACAAGCTCCTGACTATACAAAAGTATAAGTAAACTATCTCTGAATTAATGTACATATGTGTATACATATTTATCTTCTGGATATGCACTTCCTTCATACTTCATATCTTGATCTTTTCTTCAGTCCTTGGCTTCAAATCTTCATCAAAACATCAATTGTTGACTGCCCTGCACCAACAGCTCCCCCTTAATCATCAATTGAGGTTTTATCTATCTTCTTTATGCCTGCCATGTCTTTGAATCTCTATAGCTTCCATCCAAGCTTTTGGTTAGCATATCAACTATCTGATCTTTTGTTGAAGTATGTATGACTTGAATCTCTTTATCCACCACCTTCTCTCTTAGAAAGTGATACTGAATCTCAATGTGTTTAGTCCTGGCATGAAAAACAGGATTAGTAGCTAAATACAATGAACTCATGTTTATCTCCATGAATAGTGGGTGTACTCTGAATGATGTCAAAACTCTTCATCAGAGTCTTAAGCCATATCACTTCCTTTGCAGCTTCCACCATACCTTTATATTTTGCTTCTCTAGATGACAAAGCAACTGTGTGTTGCTTCTTTGAACACCAAGAAATTAACTTATCTCCCACATAACACAAGTATCCATAAGTTGATCTCCTATCATCTAGATTACCTGCCCAATCTCCATCACTATATATCTTGATGTTTGTATCTGATGTAAAACCATAATACAAACCTTCTTTGACTGTACCCTTAATGTACCTCAACACTCTTTGTCCTGCAAACCAATGTTCTTTCCTAGGGCAATGCATGAATTGAGATAATACTCCCACTACTTATGACAAATCAGGTCTAGTTAAAGTAGCATAAATCAGACTACCAACCAAACTTTGATATAGCTTCATATCCTTGAACTCTTCTCCTCCATATCTGCTCAATTTGTGATTCTCTTCCATTGGAGTAGGTGCTACCCTGCAATCATCCATTTTAAACTTGATCAACAAGTTTTTCAAATACCTTTCTTGAGTTACATACACTCCATGTTGAGTGTATGAGATCTCCATGCCCAAGAAATATGACAAATCTCCCAAGTCACTAATCTTGAACTCTTTCTCCATTTGCTTCTTTAGGCTTTGAATGCCTTTCTCATCTGTACCTGTAAGAATTATATCATCAACATATATGCACATGTAAATGAACTCATTATCACTTGCTTTAACAAGCAAGCTACTATCTGCTTTAGATACTTGGAAACCAAGTTCTTTCAAGAACTTCACAAGTCTATAATTCCATGCCCTTGGGGCCTGCTTCAAGCCATACAAAGCTCTCTTGAGCTGCACATATGATCTGGATACCTTCCATCTCTGAATCCTTGTGGTTTCTCAATGAAAACATCATCTGAAATATAACCATTTAGAAAAGCATTCTTCACATCTAGTTGACATAACTTCCAACCTTTACATGCAGCAATAGCTATGAGTGTCCTGATGGTTGTCATCTTTGCCACAGGACTATAGGTCTCATCATAGTCTACACCATATGTCTGAGCAAAACCCTTCACAACAAGTCTAGCTTTATATCTAGACACACTTCCATCTGCATACCTCTTTGTCTTGTAGACCCATTTGCACCCAATGATCTTCTGACTATTTGGTTTAGGAACCAAATCCCAAGTCTCATTCTCCATCAATGCATCATACTCTTCCTACATAGCTTTCTCCCAATTTTCCTTACCTTTTGCCTCTTCATATGTAGAAGGGTCTTCATCTGCCTTTATCATATAAGCATAATCTTTAGTAGCCAAAAAGAAGTGTCATAGCTATACCTTGTAGGTTGCCATTTGTGTCTTGTTGACCTTCTGAGTTCTCCACTTCTTGAGGTTTCTGGTTCATCACATTCTGGATCAAATCTTGGCACTTCTTCAACTTCAACATGTACTTCATTGTTTTCCTCTTCATCAAATATCTGAACCTTTGATTTACCTTTCTTCTGATTCATAACTTCTTCATCACATGCATATATATTGATTGTACCTGCATACCAAGTACCTTGCTCATCAAATGTAACATCCTTTGACACTAGGAATTGTTTTGTGGATGGACTCCACAATCTATATCCCATCTGCTTATCATCATATCCAATAAACACATACTTTTCAGCTTTAGGTTCCAATTTGTGCCTTAATTGAGATGGCACATATGCATATGCCAAACATCCAAATACTTTGCAATGATCTAGAGTAGGTCTCTTACCCAACCATGCCTCATATGGTGTCATACCCTGCAAATCTTTACATGGTAATCTATTGACCAAATAAGTAGCTGTATTTACAACCTCAACCCACAAATAATTTGGGCAATTTTTCTCCTTCATCATGGATCTTGCAAACTCAACAAGTGTTCTATTCCTCCTTTCTGCTACACCATTTTGTTGAGGAGAGTACCTGCAAGTAATTTCCCTTTTTATACCTGCATTCCATAAGTAATCACTAAACTCATTAGAGAAATACTCTCCCCCTCCATCTAACCTTAGTCTCTTCAACTTATGACCTGTAATTCTTTCTGCATACACATGATAATGCTTGAATGTATTGAATACCTGTGACTTATCTTTGATCACATAGATAGTGATCCATCTGGTAGCATCATCAACATAAATCACATAATACCTTGAGCCATTGATACTGAAATCCTTTGATGGTTCCCACACATCTGTGTGTACCAACTCAAGCTTCTCTGAATACATAAAACCATGCTTGGAATAAGATTGTTTATGAGCCTTACCTAATTGACATGCTTCACATCTGTATGTCATATGTTGACTTGCAACATTAGGCAACCCAAGCTTTGAACCATTGTTAACCATATCTTTGATACCTCTTTCATTAAAATGTCCAAGCCTCTTGTGCCAAAGATCTAACTCAGAGATCTTATGTCCTCCATAAGTGAACAAGGCATGACCAACATTGCCTTGGATCTTCAATGTGAACAATCTTCCTTCTTTCTTCCCTAAAACAATTTGTTTATACCCATTGCTAGGGTCTTCCACAAACACTCCTTCATTAGTGAACCTAACTTCATAACCTTTTTCAACAATTTGTCCTACACTTATCAAATTTTTAGGAATTGTAAGAACATAAAAAACATTAGTCAAGAGAGTGCTACCATCCTTGGCCTTCATTGATCCAATTGACTTCACATTGTGCTTTGTATTGTCACTTGTTTAAACTACATGATTAGTTACCTTATTCTCCAAATCAGTCATCAAAGCTATGTTACCACTCAGGTGATTGCTACACCCTGAGTCAATGTAGAAGACTCTTTGGTCTTCACTTTGCCTTTCACAAATTGCATTCATTATCAATGTTGAATCCTCCTTCTGATCTGAAGCATAATTGTAGTAGGTATTGTTGTATTGTTGACTTTGGAACCCTCTACCTGCATTTCTTCCAAAGTAACCTCTACTACCTCTACCTCTGAAATTACCTCTTTGATTTTTGCCACCTCTTTCTCTTGAATTAAAGTTCTGATTATATCCACCATTGTTCTGAGTATTATGCTGACAATCATTAGCTAAATGATTTGTCTTACCACAAATCCAGCAAGCTTTGACTCCATCTTTATTAATCCTGCCTCTTCCTCTACCTTTGCCACCTCCTCTTCCTCTTAGGAAGTTGGCTTGGCTAGTTGTACCTTCATCTTCATTTACTTGTTGCTTCCCTTTGATATTCTTCTTCTTATTCTTTGAATACATTGCATGACCTGTACTCTTATCACTTTCACCTTTGACATCCTGCTCAAATGTTAGCATATGTCCTAGCAACTGATTTAAATCAGGAGTGAAATGATCAAGTGATAATTCAGTAGACAAAATGAATGGCTTCCATTTGTCATCACCTCTCAAACCTTTGAGGATTTTCCTTACCAATTTATCCTCCTTAATGTCTTCATCAACTGCTCCTAATGCATCTGCAATGTCCTTCATCCTTGTTACATAATCTGAGATGGATTGAGAGGACTTCTTCTTGAATGTAGTAAATTCTGCCCACAAGGATGCTTTACTTGACTTTGTGGTGTTTTGGAAATGCTCCTCCAAAGCATTCCATATATCACTTGCACTTTCAAGACCTCTAATGTGAGGTAGCAGGTAGTCATTAACTGCCATATAAATAATGCTCCTGGCTTGAGCATCTTTCTTCATCCAAGTCTTAAAATATGATAATTGTTCCCTAGTTGGAACACTAGGATCTCTAAACTGAGGCTTTTCTTCTTCACCTGTGATGTATCCTATCAAATCTTAGCTCATAAGGTGAGCTTCCATCTTCATTGACCATGCTGGATAGTTCTCTCTATCCAACTTCTCTATTTGAAGAGAGTCTCCCATCCTTTCTTCACCTGTGTATTGAATTCTTCAAACTTTATGAGTAATAGATGTACCTTTACTTTGAATGATACTAATTTTGTATTCCTTGATGTCGTATGGCCTCCTTCTCAAACTTTTCTTTCAAGATTTCTCCTTCTGAGTCTTTAATTGTTGAATTCTTTATGTCTGCAGCAGTCGTCCTTCCTTCAATTTTGATACTTCCTGCTCTGACACCATTGATGGAGAGTGTTAATCTCCAAAAGAATAAGCTACTCTTGAATTTAGAACACCTCTATATCAAGAGTAACTCCTAACCTTCACCAATTTAGAGGATCAATGACCAATTATCAAAATTGTGACCAAACTGTGAAGATGATAACTCTACAGAAAGTCTGCTGCACATATCTCTCTCATTGACTTATCAAATGTGTAACGTTTTTTATAAAACTTTGCACAAGGTGTTGCCTATACTTTGCACACCTCCTCCACGTTAAATCACTTCAAAAGATTCAGTAGATCTTGAGAATGAACTTAACAAGTCACCTATGTCTAAAACTGTTCTTCTGAGAAGTCGATTCAGACAACTATAACTTCTAACACTTGTTCTCTTAATCTAGAACCGGTTTATGAAAATGCTTTTAGCCACAGGTAGCTTACCTTCCAACTTAAAGATTGAATGCTTGCTTGCTCAAAACGTTACAATATGGATGGAGAACTAACCAAAACATTAACATCAAATTTTGTGCCTATTTCAGGAACCAGTGAACACTTCTTCACATATGAATGTTCCTACTCATAATTATCACAGCCTCTTTACAATTAGGCTCTCAAACTTTAACCATAGAATCATTAACTATGGACTTAGACATCTACAAAAGGAGTCTTGAAATGATCAAGCACAGAAGGAGAATGCACAGAAAGATTGGGCGCAACGTTTTTCATTTATGAGAAATTCTTATATCTGAGTGATGAGAGAGATTCTACACACTTCTAGTGTGTCTAATGACATCTAATTCTCATTCAAACTTGTATTCTACACCCTCTCATGTTTTCCCCGATATTTTTTCTTGTATATATAGGTAAATATTTACAAGCTCATGTTTTCCCTGATATTTTTTCTTGTATATATAGGTAAATATTTACAAGCTCTTGACTATACAAAAGTATAAGTAAACTATCTCTGAATTAATGTACATATGTGTACACATCTTTATCTTCTAGATATGCACTTCCTTCATACTTCATATCTTGATCTTTTCTTCAGTCCTTGGCTTCAAATCTTCATGAAAACATCAATTGTTGATTGCCCTGCACCAACATAAGTAACATCTTCTCGGTGCAAAGTTCGGTGTTCCTCTTTGTGACTAGGGTAACTGTTGTATTAATCCCTTGTTAATCCTTGTTGCAGATTTGATAGATCATACATTGGATATTGGATGTTTCTCAAGTGTGGTGGTACATAAGTATTGGGTGGTAGTGATTTTGGTACGACAACATTCACTATGTTCCAATTCTGGGCCTTAGTAATATACACACAATAAGTTGTATTGTCGTTTCTGTATTACAAATTGTGCAATGTAGTTGATTCAATACGCAACTCGCTAGAATGTGTCACGAGTTCTTACATTTCACACATAAAATTTTCTTGGTTGTGCTCATACCTTTATCTTTTGCAATCACAATCCATTCCAGATCTTCGGTGAAGCTATCCACCTTGTTCTCTAGCTATGGAGCCTGATCTATGATTGTGTCCAAGGGTAATCTGCTAGTGCTCCAAACTATCATGACTTGTCTCAACTACGGGTTAAGACCATTAATGAACAATTGTGTAATTATGTCTTCTTGTAATGTACTGTCACTTGATAGTTGCCATTAATGAATCCTCAAAGTGGTGGCATAGTCCAGAACAAACTGATTAGGCTTCTGTTAGTTGTTCTACAGGAAAAAAAAAATTGAGCGGGAGTTTTCTTGGATCAAAATCTTTGTAAGAAAGAATCCTTGACTGCTTCATATTCAATAAAATGTTTAATGTCATATTCCATGAGCCACTTTGATGTTTTGTTCACCAATGGTGTCTGGAAGATCTTGGCTTTATCGCCATCATCCACCGTAAGGTTACCCATACTTTCAATTACATGAAAATTTACTTCAAATGCTGGCACATGAGCATTTGGGTCATCTCTTGGGAATCCTCCAAACTTGGTGTAAGAAACTCACATCAGGTAATATCCCTTATGCGCATTATTCACCATTTGTTTATCATCAGATCGCTTCACCATAAGGGAAGGCTCTTTGGTGTTGGAGTCAATCAATACCAGAATTTTGACTCGATCGTATGATTCCTCCTGATTTTCTCCTTCATATACTAGAAAATCCTTAGTATCCAAGGCATACTGCAAGCCTATATAGCTTTCTCCTTCAGATGCCAACTTGTCTTTTATTCTCATTGATCTTTGATAGTCCGTAGCTCTTTGCTTTCACTTTTTGGTTGTTTCTTCTTTTCAAAACTTTCACCAAAATGTGATCGAGATGGAGGCACTTGTACATGTGTTTTGTCTTGTTAGTACCGTGGATATTTGATACCAGAATGTAGAATCGACATACATTGTCCTTGTTTTTTTTGCACTTAACATTTGCCACTCCCTAGTGGGATTGCCAATGTTAGCTTCTGATTCACAGAATGACCAAACAAGAGGTTTCTTGGGTGGTAGTTTAACAAGAAAAAATGCAAACTATTGGTTTGTTTGTTACTCCCTTCGTACATAGTATTCACCAGTACAACCTTACCACAGTCTTATGAACATATTCTTATACATCACTTATAGTATTCATAACAACAATTATGAATTATAGCAGAATACAAAACACAAACACAACTATCAAAATGTTGTTTATATGATATCGAACATTCAAAATAACTTATCAACTCTCACTGGATTAACACACTAATTATTGAAACAACAATCCTCAAACTTATCAAACAATATTAACCAACTTGTAACAACAATACAAAAGCAACAATTGACATAGAACAAAAATTTATGCCAAATCTATCAACATGACAATCATCCCATAGCGACCGAATCCTGGTAGACTCATTCGTGCTTGGATTCTCAATTGTGTGATGTTTTATGTATTAGGCATCTTTGAACAATTACAATGCTTCACCGAAATAGTTTAGTGAAAATAAGTATTTTTACCATTAGTCACACCATTGGCCTAACATAAGAATCAATGTTGAGTCAAATAATCATAATAGATTTTAACTCTCAATCATACACACACATACACTTACACATACTATTGTGAAGTAAGAATCAATGTTGATTCAAACAATCACAATAGATTTTATTTCTCAATCATACACACACATACAATTACACATCGTATTGTGAAGTAAGAATCAATGTTGAGTCAGACAATTACAATAGATTTTAATTCATAATCATATGTACGCACACTTACACATACTATTGTGAAGTAAAAATCAATGTTGAGTCAAACAATCACAATAGATCTTCATTCACAATCATACACACACATGCACATACACATACTATTGTGACAAGGATTTCACATAAACCATTTTGCTCAATTGGATGAAAACTTTCTTGGATCCCTTCACAATTCAAGGGATTTGAGAAGGTGTAAATAAGTGTACAAGACAAAGCCATCAAGAAACCTGAAAAGCTCTAGTTGACTTATTAGCACCTTCTCAACCCTTGAATTATGAGAAATAATATAAAACCTTTTCCAACATGTTACAATATATTTTAATTCACAATCATACATACACATAGTATTGTGAAGCAAAAACCAATTTTGAAGAAGTTTGGCTTATGTGATTTCGAGCCCATTTCAAATCCACTAAAAGTAAATGCTAAACTAAGTGCTTATGAAGCTGAAGAAGTGAAGTATGCGAGCATATATAGGTCAACTATTGGTTCTCTATTGGATGCTACCATGACAAGACTAGATATTGCACATGTAGTTGGAGTGTTATCTCAACTTTTGCAGGTCCAAAAGTACCTCATCTTGTTGCAGCCAAAAGTGTGCTTAGGTACCTCAAAGGATCAATGAATCAAGGCCTATATTATCCATTTGATGATGGATTAGATGTACAATCTTATTGTGATGCTGATTGGGTAGGTTCCAAAGATGATAGGAGGAGCACTAAAGGATATGTTATCTTGCTAGGGAAGAAGATCATCTCATGGATGCCAAAGAAACAACCAACAATGGCTCTCTCCTCAACCAAAGCTGAATATATATGCTTAGCACAAGTTTCATGTGAGCTTATGGAGGTTAAGCAAGTACCTATTTTTTGTGACAATATAAGTAGCATATGCTTGGCTCAAACTTCATTGTTCCATGCAAGGCCAAAGCATATAAAAGTGCATTACCACATAATTAGAGAGCATATCAGGTCATAGGATTTCAAGGTGGAGCATGTCAATACAAAGGAACAATATTCATATATGTTTATCAAAGCTTTGGATGGAGTAAAGCTACAATACTTCAATGCATGCATTTGAATGGACCTAGGCATTGAGACTTGAGGGGGAGTGTTGAAAATCAAGTCTCAACCATGAAGAAGGCCTAATTCATGAGTTTCATAAGTGGAACAATAAAAAAGGAGGACCTAAAGTTGTGGAATCAAGTCAGAATCTCCAGCAAACTCAATCAAATTCAAATCTCATCAATCACCCACCAAAAAGTGTATCTACACTGATTGGTGGGTGGTTAGCTAGATTGTAGGAAAAGTAAAACTCCATATAAGCACCATTTTACCTTTGTTTCTTGTGTTTTATGCATTCCAAAAGTTTCCCACTTATTTTAGTGGTCCCACCCTTTGCTTGCTTAGCTCATTTTCACATTATTTTGGTCCTCTCTATCTAGAGGTGTAGTGAGGCTTTTCCAAATTTGATTGTACCAGATTTTAGAACATTGTTTGCTCCCTCATTGAACTCACTTTCATTAATTTAAAGCTTCAATGTGTCTCTCATATAGTCCACAAAGTGTGCCAAAGTTTCAAGTTCTTTACCTGAGTGAGTTGTGAGAAATTGCTAAGTTTATGAAGGTATATCTTTGCACATAGGCAGAGAGTGTTGCAAACAGGTAGCCTATTTTGCAATGGTTGATTCTCCCAAATGCAATATTCATTTGGAATGATTTAAATATTTTTGGGTAGATCTTAGCGTTTAGTTTAAGTTTGAAAAGTTTCATTTCAAGTATTTGTACAGATGGAGAGAGAAGTTCCTAACAACAAGCATATATCATTGTTTGTGGGCCTTGTGGAGGGCATCCATCTTCCATTGTTGCATTGGGGTGTTAGAGTCATCCCCCATCACTAATCACATATTGCCAACCAATCAAATATCTTGTCAAAAAGCCTAATATCATAGGACAAATCTTGAGATGGTTGTTTCTCTTTTAGGAATTCGAGTTTGAATTTGTTTAGAGGCTACGTAAACATCGTGTAATGGTAGATCACTTAACAAAGTACAAGTACAAGCTCTCGATAGCAAGAACAAGGGAATCGATGATGGTTTACCAGACCACCATCTCTTCCATGTTAGCACTTAACCTTTGTGGTACAATGAATTGGTCCATTTTTTGTCTATTGGAACTTGCCCCTCCCGCATGAAAACATTAGAAAAGAGAAGACTCTTGATCAAAAGTAGAAGGTTTACTTTGATTGGTGGGCATCTCTTCAAAGTTGGACTAGACAGAATAATTAGAATCTGCACATAATGAACCCTCTTCATTGTTGAGAGTTCCACGCTCCACCCTTTTTTCCTAGTCTACTTTCATTCTCATCCAAGCATATTTATGTGACATGCAAGGATATTTGCCCTCAAATCCATATAAGGAGGGCCTCACTTTACTCCCCACAAGATATTCACTCTAGCTCATTGCTAGAGTGTGCACTCTATTCTCATTAATTCTCCATGCTCATAGAGCATTATATGTAAGTCATTTCTGCTTTAATTCATTTCATCATATTTTCATATCTTTCATTTCTTCCTCCATAGCTTGTTTATTGTATGGATACTGGTAGACTAGGAATAGGTCTTTTTCATTTCAACATGGTATCAGAGCATGGATAATTCTTTTGCATCGTTTTCATTATTATTCATATTCCTCATTAGCACATATCTTGTTTTTTCCTTAATATCTCCCTCCCTCCTCTTATAATAAAGTGCTTACAAGCACTATACTCCATTTTTCTTATCATTATCCCATCCTTTTTTTTAATTGCATAATTAGTGTGTGGTGATGTTTAGAGATTGTTCTCCTTTATCATAATAAAGTGCTTCTTAACACTATCATTTGCAATAATTTTGAGTGATTCTAAGTTGTTTAGTGGAAAGGCCAAGGTAGAAATGCAAACTCTTCCACGACTGAGAAAGCAAGACTACAAACTATCCTTCTTCGAAGGCATTGCAAACCATACCTACACATTTTCAAAGAGAAATGAGTATGGAAGAAAATAGCTCTAGAATCAATAGGAAAATGGTTTTTTTTTTTTGTTTTTTGAAATGGACGTACCATCCATCTTTAATCCTAGTCAATGTCTCCACCACTAATATTTTGTCTATGCAAATTGCATTTTTGATTGAGTTGGTTTGAATTCCTATGTTGGCACAAACATTTAAAATGGCATCTAGATTCTTCCTGAGACATTATTCTAGCTCTATTGGAAAACCATCACAATCAATAGACATGGAAACGATGAGGCAGTGCAAAGCTACATATGTCTAGCCCTGGATGTCTCTTTGGTACTAAAGAGGGAAGGAGAAACTTGAGCATTAGTACTCTTGGTATAGGGATTGCGTTCTTCCATTGTGCCCACCTTAACAAACTATGTGTGATGCGCAACTTCTCTAGATTGGTGCAAAAAATCAAAATCACAATAAACTACCTCAAAGAGAGAAAGACATAGAAGATGGTCTTGCATTGATGTAGCCTTTTTTCTACTTCTTTGGATCCATATTTGAGATCTTTGGTAGGGTCCTCCACCTTCTTGTTGTTGATTTATAGCCTCTCTTTAATGTTCGAGCTTGGTTTAGTAATGGGCTTTCGCTTCCATTGATGCTGTGCTCTTCCTTGAAATCCATCCATGAGATCCTTTAAACCTTTTAGTGATGGACATATAGAGCACAAATGGTGCAAATAGGGAAGATCATAGCATGTCTTTGCATGGTGGCGTCTAATCCCTTACAAAGGATCATGTGAATCCCAGGGAAAAAAATATAGTGAAGGTCTTACTCTTTTTAAAGAGTAGTGTCTAGTCCCTTTACAAGACTTATACAATAGTAAGAATACATGAAAGAAAAAGAACTTTCATATAGTACTTCTTGAAAATGATCAGCCAAAAAATAAGTACACATTTAGTATGATTTTGTATTTTGAGGGAAGTGACACAAGTCTGTCTTTGATAATATAGTGAAGCTCTTACTCTTTTTAAAGAGCAGTGTCTAGTCCCTTTACAAGATTTATACAATAGCAGGGATACATGAAAGAAAAGGAAGTTTCATATAGAAATTATTCAAAATGATTAGCTAAAAAAGTAAGTACACATTTATGATGATTTTGTTTGAGGGCAGTCACACAAGCCTGTCTTTAATAATATAGTGAAGGTCTTAATCTTTTTAAAGAGCAATGTCTAGTCCCTTTACAAGATTTCTACAATAGTAAGGATACATGCAAGAAAAGGAAGTTTCATATAGCACTTCTTCAAAATGATCAGCCAAAAAAATAAGTACACATTTAGTATGATTTTGTATTCTGAGGGCAGTCACATGATATATTTAGGTAGTGATGTGTGTGAACACTCTAGGACCATCGGGACACTTTTCTTCCTCTTTAGGAGGTTTTTTTCCCTGGGCTTGTATATATGCCTATTGCCCTAACATGTTACTTATCTTTGTACATTCTAGTGGCAATACATTTTTGTGTGTTGTGCTATTCACGTGCTTCCGTAGATTTCTAACTCCAATAATTAGTATTAGAGTAGGTCACCGCTTCATCTAGGGCATCATCGACACCTCTCCGGTTGCAATCTCAAAATCGCATGAAATTCGGTGAGCACACTCAAGGTGTTTTAGAGATCAAAACTGTTTCACTCTGTCATATTGAAATTATGATCTGAGCTCGTTTCGACCTCTAAATGCACTATCACAACACTTTTGTAGGCTATTTGATCTTTTTGTGCCAAAGATATATACCAGTTTTGGTTCACCAATATAAGCGTCTCGAAGTCAGCTACATGTCTAGCATAAGTAGTTTGGATAGTTCTGTTCAAATTTTTTAGATACAATCATTTTTCTACATCAAGATACTTTAATCAGTGGCCATGGCTGAAAGCAGTGATGTATTCCATATATTGGCTGTTGAGTATAAGTTGGATGGTACCAATTATCCGTTGTGGGCTTATATGATGCATCATGTATTGGTCACAAAAAAGAACTATGGAATATTGTGCAGGGTGTTGAAAGATGTCCTCTTACACTTGTGAATACGGGTGTTGCAAATACAAGTACTGAAGCTGATGCAGATGGTGTCGATGATGGTGATATTCTACACATTCCTGTTCATGCTGCTGCTTTTGTTGCACCTACTGTAGAGCAAATTTGTTGGGATGGCAGAGATGCTCAGGCACATGCATTGATAACTTTGTCTGTCAAACATGCCATTATTCCCCACATTCGCTCTTGCATAAAAACTAAGAATGCTTGGGATACACTTACCACATTGTACCAGGCTAGGAATGAGGCTCATGTTGCTTACCTCCAAAAATAGTTGGAGAGTGAGCACATGAATGAAGGTTATTCTATGGATAGTTTTTTGACAAAGATCAAGGATTTAAAGGAACAATTGATTTTTGTAGATGAAGTCCTTCTTGACACTTCACTTGTGCAGATTTTTTTGAATGGTCTTCCCAAATCATATCAGAGTTTTGCTTCTACTCTTCATTTGATGATGAAAGGCAATCCAAATGCCTTAACATTTGAAAAGTTAGTTTCTGTTTTGTTGTAGGAAGACCAGTCTAGGCAGAACAGATCTATTATGCATGTTGCAGATCAATCTTTCCTGGCTAGTCATAAGGGCAAAGGAAAATGGAGCTCTTCTACTAGTAAGCAGAAATCTGCAAATGCTGCACATTCAAAGAAGGAAGACAAAGATGAGAAGAAATCAGAAAAGCAGAAATTGTGTTACAAATATTTTAAAGCAAATGATATGTCATTAAGACCTGTCCAAAACTGGTTGCTAAAGAGGCAAAGAAGAAAGAGGCTGGAATGGTTGTTGTAGAGGCCTCTACAACAAAAACAAAGTCTACTAATCTTGTGCAGGATGAAGAATTGGCCTTTACTATTGTTTGTAGTTTTGACCCATCTTCTCATGCGCAGTGCATGTCTGTAGTAGGCTCAGATGTTTGGTACTTTGATAGTGGGGAAACCAAACATATTACCTCGTAGCACAATTTTTTCTCTTCACTCAAGCCTTCCCCTATAGGGATACTGCTACATGCGCCAACAACTCCTCTTATCTTGTTATGGGAGTTGGTACGATCATTTTGACTACTGTTGATGGTAGTTCTTTCACTTGATGCTTTATTTGTGTCAGGGTTCAAGAAACATTTGTTATCAGTTTTTGCATTAGCCAAGATTAGCTTGGTTGTGAAATGGCGATATCATTATTGCTTCTGGCATTTTATGTTGTGGGCTTTATAAGCTCATAGAATATGAAAGATCTTTAAATGATTCGACATGCGCACTACATGATTCTCAGGCTATGTTAGATGCAAAGCTTTGGCATGCCCGCTTTAGTCATCTGAATTTTGCTAGTTTGCTACACTTGTAGAAATCTGAAATGGTGTCCTCTTTGCGCAAACTTGAGCCACCCGAAAAACATGTTTGTGAAGGCTTTATTTTGGGCAAAATGCAGTATTCGTCCTTTCCAATAGATGGTTTAGTTTGGGCTACTCAAAAATTGCAACGTGTACATAGTGATGTCCGTGGTCCTATGCAGACACATTCTTTTGGGAACTATCTTTACTTTGTGACTTTCATTGATGATTTTTCCAGGCATGCATGGCTATATCCATTGAAGACAAAGTCCGAAGTGTTTATGTGCTTCAAATAGTTTTTGGTTTTGGTTGAAAATCTATCAGCATGTAAAATGGGCACCCTCCATTCTGATCGAGGGGCGAATATATGTCTTATGACTTTAATGCATTTTTGGTTGAATGTGGGATAAAATAGTGTATAGTTTCATATACACCTCAATAGAATGGAGTTGCTAAATGAAAGAATAGGTCACTCATGGAGATGGTGAGGTGTATGGTCAAGAGTCAAGCTTTATCACATAATTTCTAGCTTGAGGTTGTCGTGTGTGCAACATATGTACTTAACAGGTGTCCCACTAAAGCACTACAGTCTATCACTCCAAGCCATCTATTGTTCATCTACGCGTTTTTGGTTTGGCATATGCATTAGTGCATGGACAACATCACAAAAAATTGGATGCTAAAGTAGTAAAATGTATTTTGTTGGGTATAGCTCTGAAAGCAAAGGCTATCATCTATATCATCCATAGACTAAATGCATTCTGGTTAGTCGTGATGTTGTTTTTGTGGAAGATTCTATTCAGACCTTACTTTCATATACCAAGGAGATATCTGTTAGCTCCAGATACATGTATGATACTTTGCTCCCTCTTTTTATAGGTGGAAATTCTAATGCTGGTCCTAGTGAGGCAACTTCTCAGCCTTTGCAAGTTTCATGTGATGATGCAAATCATTCAATTTCTGATGCAAATTTACATAATGCACTTGCTGATGAGAGAGCTGATATTGAGCACATAGAAACTATGCCAAAATGGCTGGTGTAGATTTTGCGTGACAACAAATTACATGCACCTCTGTCATATCATAATCATTTAGGCTCTCATAGTGCCTCTTTTGCATCAAATTGCTATGCTATGGCTACCTCTAGTCTCTGTGATGAGACTAAACCTGTTTTGTTGATGAAGCATAAAATTATAAACATTGGATGGATGCAATGCAATCTGAATATGATGCTATCATGAAAAATGGTACCTGGTCTTTATGTGACTTGCCTTCTGGCAAGAAGGCCATTAGCACTAAGTGGGTATACAAGCTGAAGTGTAAACTTGATGGAACAGTTGATAGGTATAAGGCTAGGCTTCTTGCAAAGGGTTATGTGCAGGAAAGAGGCATTGATTTTGATGAAACCTTTGCTCCTACTTGCTAAACGACTACTGTTCGTAGCATCTGTGCACTTGCAACTCATCATGGTTGGAATGTACATTAGTTGGACATTAAAACATCATTTCTGAATGGTGACTTGCATGAACAAGCGTATGTTTTTCAGCCCCATGGCTTTGTGAAAAAAGGGCATGAAAACCAAGTGTGCAGGTTAAAGAAGGCATTATATGGTTTAAAGCAAGCATTAGGTGCTTGGTATGAAAAGATATATGCCTATCTGATTGCACATGGTTTTGAGAACAGTCCAACTAAAAGCACCTTATATGTTAAGTGTGCTAATGATGTGCTTCTGATCATTGTGGTGTATGTTGATGACATGCTGCTCACTAGTCCTCTTGAGATGCATATTGCTAATTTTAAGATTGATTTGCATGCCTCATTTGAGATGTCTGATTTGGGTCATTTGCATCACTATTTGGGCATTCAATTTACGCAAGTTGATGGTGAAATGGTTTTGTGTCAAACAAAATATATTGACACATTATTGCAGCATTTTGGCCTTGAAGACTGTAAGTCTATTGCCACTCCTATGGAGACATGTTTACGATTGAGTCTTCAGGATGCTGGAGATGCATTTGATGCTGTTCTCTATCAGCAGGCTATTGGATGCTTGATTTACTTATGCATTACTCGACCAGATATTCAGTTTGCTATCTCACAGATGAGGAGGTTTATGCATTGCCCAGGTGTCAAGCATTGGTAGGTGATTAAAGGCATCTTTTGCTACTTGAGCGGTACCCGGATACTTGGATTGTTTTATCCCAAAGGGGGATCACTATCGCCACATTTGCATGCTTTTTCTGACATTGATTAGGCTGGTTTCTATGACACTTGAGTGTCCACCAGTGGTTTTTGCTTCATGCTTGGTAGCTCATGTATATCTTGGTTGAGCAAGAAGCAACCTATTATGGTCACTTCCAATTGTGAGGCTGAGTATAGGGCAGCTTTCACAACGATTGTTGAGTGTGTGTGGCTCAAACACCTTATGGCTAATTTGGGTGTTGGTCAATCTTCTGCCACCACCATCTTCACTGACAGTGAGAGCACATTGGCAGTTGTGAGAAACCCTGTGTTCCATGCTCGCACTAAGGACATTGAGGTGCATTATCATTATGTCAAGGAGAGGTTCTCTGCTGGGGTGATCAGCGTTTTTGGCTTACTTCGTTTTGTGGATTGATTCCACATAGCTTGGCATGTCCTTATACATGAGTGCCAGCTCCTTGTTCACCGCATCACCCCCAGGGGGGATTTGTTGATATATTTAGGTAGTGATGTGTGTGAACACTCTAGGACTATGGGGGAACTTTTTTCCCTCTTTAGGAGGTTTTTTTCCCCCATCTTGTATATATGCCTATTGCTCTAACGGACTACTTATTTTTGTACATTCTAGTGGTAATACATTCAGTATTGTGTGTTGTGCTCCAAGCTTCTTCTTCCTTGTGCTATTCACATGCTTCTGCAAACTTCTAACTCCAACATCACATAAGTCTGTCTTTAATAATATAGTGAAGGTCTTAGTCTTTTTAAAGAGCAGTGTCTAGTCCCTCTACAAAATTTATACAATACTAGTAATGATACATGCAAGAAAAGGAATTTTCATATAGCACTTCTTCAAAATGATCAACCGAAAAAATAAGTACACATTTAGTATGATTTTGTATTCTGAGGGTAGTCGCACAAGTTTGTCTTTAATAATATAGTGAAGGTCTTACTCTTTTTAAAGAGCAGTGTCTAGTCCCTTTACAAGATTCATACAATATTAAGGATATATGCAAGAAAAGGAATTTTCATATAACACTTCTTCAAAATGATCAGCCAAAAAAATAAGTGCACATTTAGTATGATTTTGTATTCTGAGGGCAGTCACACAAGTCTATCTTTAATAATATAGTGAAGATCTTACTCTTTTTAAAGAGCAGTGTCTAGTCCCCTTTACAAGATTTATACAATAGTAAGGATACATCCAAGAAAAAGGAAGTTTCATATAGCACTTCTTGAAAATCATGAGCCGAAAAAATAAGTACACATTTAGTATGATCTTGTATTCTGAGGGCACTCACACAAGTCTGTCTTTAATAATACGAATATAGAACTTTAAGAAGGCTCCACGTATGACTTGAAACGCCTTGGATCTTTTTTTGTGACCTTTTGTGACCTTTGTTGAGGTGAATGACCTCATCAATTATGTCACTCACTTGAAAAGACTTTGAGGTGGAACCGTGGAACCGCCTTGACACCTAAAATTTAGGAAATTTACAAAACAACAATCCATATTTTTCATCCTCTTTTTCTTTCTACTACGCTATGGCTGTTCCTTGGTGGTATGTGTAGCTTCTCTCTCTCTCTAGACACATCGAGAGATTCATTCTCTTTTCCCGTTTTTCATGGCATGGAAGTTGAAGATGGTTCTCATATACTTCCCTTCAATAATTGAATGATCAAGAGGAGCAAAGAACTAAAGCTTAAAGGACTCATAAAAGGCCTTGACGGGCTAATATGGATCAAAAGAACCCCATGTTGTAAACTCTCCATATCTAGGGATCCCATATGTCCCTAGATCCCCATAAAAACCATTTGGATCCCAAATGTCCAAGTATATATCTTGGGATCACATGTGTTCAAAGATCCTTGAGATGCCATATGTTCCACCATCGTGGATCCCATATGTTCATGGATACAAAACCACATGGATGCCATATGTCCATGAAAACCAAGGGATGTTATATTTCCCAAACTTGGATTCCATATTTCCAAGTTATGTCTAAGGATCCCATATGTCCTTAGATCCTAAAACCCAATGAACTAAGTGATCCCAAATGTCACCAGTTCCCTACATAAAAAACAAAAGGGTCATCATATGTAGGGGGTGTTGAGAGTTCCATGCTCCAACCTTTTGTCCCAACTCACTTCCATCCTCATCCAAATACATTTATCCCACATGCAAGGAGATTTTCCCTCAACTCCATATAAGGAGGGCCTCAGTTCACTCCCCCCAAGCTATTCACTCTAGATAATTTACAAGAGTGTGTATTGTTTCCTCATGGAGTCTTCATGCTCAAAGAGCATTGTGTGGAAGTCATTTCTACTTTAATTCATTTAATCATGTTTTCATATATTTCATTTATTCTTCCATAGCTTGTTTATTGTGTGGTTACTAGTAGAGTAGGAATAGTTCCTTTTCATTTCAACATTCATGTCATTACCCCACTCATATCATTACACACAAGGTATTCGAGAGTGGACAGTAGTGGCCCTATCTCTTTAGGGATGCATGTCAGCTAGTGGAATTTTGTGATCTATCTCAAAGATGTGGTCCTAGACCATCTATGCTCAACAACAAGCCTTTGCCAGTCTCAACGCATGGAAAACCTTCAAGATATGGGGGTTGGATTTTGTGGCCCCATATAGCCAATGGATCACCCTTCAAAGGCTAAATATTTATTGATAGCAACAAACTATGCTACTAGGTGGGTAGAGGCCATTTGCATGAGTGGATTGTACATCTAATACAGTAGCATCGTTCCTATATGAGCACATATTTTGTAGATATGGCTGCCCAATTGAAATAATGAGTGACCAAGATACCCATTTTTTCAACAAAACTTTGACCACATTTTCTTGAAGTACCAAATTTTCCATAAGGAATCATGTGCATATTACCCTAGAGCTAATGGCCAAATAGAAAGCACAAATAAAGTTTTCATTAGCTTGCTTAATAAGATGTATCACGAGCAACCAACCACATGGGGCATGGCCTACTTAGGAGTCCCTTGGTCCTACAAAATTGCATACAAGGCTACCATTGGGCAAACACTTTTCCACCACCTACTCTATGGCATTGAGTCTATAGCCCCTTTGGAATTCATTCACGGCTTTGTAAGGGTAGGATCAAGAATGGTCGTTCAATGGACTTCCCAAGCAACACATCCCAGAGTTCATCTAGTGGAAGAACTCAGGTTCAGAGCATGGGAAAATGAGAAGGCTAATTAAATGAAAAGAAATAAGTGCCATGATCAACATCTCTAGAAAAGATCAATACAAGAAGGCTCATTGGTTCTTTTGTATCAACCAAGTCTCTCCAATAGAAAGGGGAAAAAGCTTTATATAGGATGGAGAGGACCTTAGAGAGTGGTCCAACTGCTTTCCCAAGGCTCCATTCAGCTTCAACCTTCGAAGGGGTGCGCTCCTACCCTTAATAAATGCTTCTAGAGTGAAGCCTTATGAAGGGTAGTGGTTCGTTTCATTGGCATTGTATATCTTGACCTATGATTTTGTTCGCGCTTAACAATCTTAAATTATCCCTAATGCGTCTCCTTTAACTTTTTGGCCCATTAAATTCATCGCAATCCACCTCCTTAAATCTTCCAATTGTCCCATGCCGTTAAGGCAGGTGGTTGGGCCTCTTGTCTCTTGAGGCGGTGGCGAGGGTTCAATCCCTGCCGGCCACATGTAAAGGACATGTATAACCTAGAATGATGAAGCATATGGTTGATGTGCCATCGTTTGACTAGCCCTGCGGTAGTTGTGACTGCCGTTCAATCCAGTCTTGTAAACCCCTATTCTTGTGGGATAAGGGGGGTCCCATGGGTACTATGCCCTTCCTTGTACAGTTGCAATTTCAAAGTTAAAGCCCGGAGGAATAAGCCTCGGCCGAACCTCCATTTAAAAAAAAAAATCTTCCAATTAACCCTAAATTTATCCCTTCCATTTAGCCCAAATTCATCCTATCCCCACCTCATATACAAATTCTCCCCAACCCATCTCATGTCCCATCTTTCAACACATACCCAAATTCGTCCTATATAGTCAAAAGTCGTCCCTTCCCGTATACCAGCTGTCGTTTATCACTAATTGGCATCATATATTCGGCCATCCCCTCCATATTCGTCTACCCTTTGCACCAATTGACCTCCAAACCCAACCAATCGATATCCTTCCTCTCTCCTTACTTCACACCCATCGTGACACCCAACCCGAAGAGCACCATCGATTGTCCAAATTTTACCTACCTCCCAAACTCTCCAATTCGTCTCCCCCCATTTTTTTTTTAGTAAATATGTGTTCCATCCCCCTCATCATAATCCGTCCCTCATTTGAAATTCGCCCCCTCCTCATAATTGGCCCTTCATCCCCCATATGATTGTATGATAATCAAATATACCAAATTACCGCCAATGTTAATGACTATCTTGTCCTCAGTTCCCCTATAAGACATCTAAGAATTCATCCGGCCCACCCACGGTCAATTTCATCCCCCCAAAAATAAAACCAAAGCTCTTCATCACCTCATATATATAGATCTCAAGTGCCCTCAAATCGCCCCACTGCATCCTACTTCAAAATCGTCTTCCCCGAAATCATCTTCTCCTTATTCAAAATCGTCCTAAACATCTTATCCAAAATCGTCTTCGCTGAAATCATCTTCTCCTTATCCGGATTCTTCATCATGAAATATACCCCCTCGATTCATCTTCGGCCCACGCTCGAAGTCGAATACTATTAAATTTATCAACCATTTTCTACATCATCCTTGTCATCCCATCGCGGTTCTTCTGTCGAATCTTCCACCCACTCTCATCCAGCCCCTTATCCTGATACCGTATTCGTCCATCCATAGTGTCATACCTTACCTCCCTTTCACTTAACCGAAGCTCCACTCAGCCAATACTACCTCTTGGATTCCCGTTTCCAACCATTCACGTATTTCTTCTAGGTGGGTGGGAGGGTGCTCACTTCAGTCACACAAAAAGAACAAAGCTTTTGTGTTGAAACGCTCTGATACGAGTGAAATATTTCTCTAGTGATGCATGATGGTGAACTCTCTTTCTCGAGAGCTTTGGAACAATATCCTTGTAGTTTAAACCCAAACACTGGCGCCGTACACAGTACTCCTCATAGAGGATGAAGAATACACAAGTAGCTTACCATCGAATCTCATACATCAAATAACCCAAACATTACACATGCATCTAATCAATAAACCCCTTATTTGTACCACCCCAACTCAGTCATCATCATGACATCTTTGCCTCACTATGATGAGCAAGAGCAAGTGCATGAGGTACCAACCTAGGGAAACCCCTCAACGTCTAATAAGGGCAAGGGGTTTGCTACAATTGATGAGGATATTTCAATCTCATCTGAGGATATGTCCAAACAACTCCTTATGTGATGATGATGCCATAGGTTTTGAGCTTGTACCCTCAGAACTACTATCCTCTTGGGATGTCTCAGAGGGGACTCCTTGTTTCAGTAATTCCTTACAAGGAATATATGGAACCCCATTGTAATTCACTTTATTATTTCAAAAAAGAAGGAAATATTCAAGCAAATATTCTAGAGGCCCAACTCACAAACCTGAGGTGCCATTGTAGAGAGTACATGTGTGGAAGCAAAATGAAAAGAAGAGTGCACTCACAAATGAAAGGGTGTGTGAGGCTCAAAATGAGTAAACCATGAAAAGGGTAAACTCATGTTGATTAGAAATGAGCTTGCCAAGAGCATAGAGTAGGATCCTCAAGCTTCTAACCAAGTACAAATGGGGGGAGAGGTGCTCCTTATATAGATTTCTTGGGGCATACACCCCCCCTTTTTCCCCCTCCCCTCCCCCCCCCCCCCATAATAGATATGCACAAGAGTAATTCTAAGGCTCTTATCAGCACAAGAGTAATTATAATAGTCTGTCCTTTAATGAATGACTTCAATCTCGAAACTAGCGATTCAACAAACTCTATCTGTAATTATGGTGTTGATGTCTCATATGCAAACGAGAAAGATCTTCCTCCATCCATATTCTGCACAGCATCCCCATATTCCACCTGCTGCAGTCTGGATCTTTCAGGCTGTGATTTTCTGAGTTCATGTTTCTTCTGCAGCATGCTCCCTCACAAATGGAAAGGATGTCTATAGGTACAAAGGGACTAAAGCGTTTTGCTCTGTCGAGTGCCGATATCAACAAATTGTATTAGATGAGTTCAACGAGCGGCAATCTACCCCGGCCAATTGCTTTGTGTAGCCCTCAAGCCAAACGACCAAAATGTATGGTGGAGCTTCTACTGTGATAGCTTAATGTGGTGTTGATCAGTGTATTAGTGGCTTTGTAGCTTCTAATTCATGACCAACATGCATGACAAGGTATGCAACATATGGTTTTGGAGATAAGGCTACATATAAAGTCGGGCTATGAACTCTATAATGAGTGAACAGAGGTAGTATACGCCGGACCCCCCTCCCCCCACCCCCACCCTCACCATCCCGCAGCCCCACCCGTGCCTGCCCACAACCGCGCCCGTGCTTGCCCGTAGCCCCGCCCACGAACCCCCCCTCCCCCCTCTCCCCTTCTCCCTCCCACCCCCGCCATCTCGTAGCCCCGCCCGTGAACCCCCCCTCCCCCTCGCCATCCTACAGCCCCACCTATGTCTGTCCACAGCCCCGCTCATGCTCGCCTGCAGCCCTGCTCGCGAACCCCCCCCTCCCCCAGCCATACCGCAGCCCCGCCCACGGCTGCCTCCAACCCCGCCCGTGCCTGCCCGCAACCCCGCCCATGAAGCCCCCCCCCCCCCCCCCCCCCCCCTTTTTTTTGCCTATAAAAGCATCCCAAACACTCTAAACCCCCCACACAAGAAGCGTGCTAATTTCTAATAAGTCCCCTTGTTTCCCACCCCCCCCCCCCCCCCCCTTTTTATTTTGATTATTGTATTTTAATTTCTTTTTCTGTCAATCTCTCAATTCTCCTGCTTTTGAACTCAGATTTCAGTCATCTTTGAGTCGTTTTTGGGGTTTTTCGGCATGAGGATTCTCTTTTTGCAATTGTTTTGGCTTCATTTTTTCAAATTAGGATCATTTATGGCCTTTCTTAGTCCTTTAGCCTGTCAGCTCATGCTTCTTTTGCTTTTTGTTTCATCCTTATTTTTCGTAGAATTTCCCCTCCACTCATTCATCGCTATCTCATATTGCTTACGAGTCATATCCATGCTTTTAGCATTCTATCTTGTAGCTATTCGATTTTATCTATCACTATGGCTTCTTCTGCACCCCAACAGACTTCTTCTAGGGCCACATAGTAGTATTCGGAGCTCCCTCCCTCTGCCCTTGGTCTCGCTTTGCCAGAGTCCCAAGTATTTCCCGACCTTGTGCAGGTGCCTGGACCCCACGTCCATTTTCCATCCCTAGCCCTACCTCCCAATATTTTTTACAGTCTGATCACCCCTACCTTTTCCGGGCCCTCCTTATCCGACTCCTCCATCTATAGCCCTTCCTGTCCTCCACCTGGTCTTCCCTTCCCATCACCTCCCTAGGGTTTCCCTGCACCTCCGCATCACCCCACTCTGCCTGCCATGAGTGAGCCATGCTCGGATTCTTTGCATCACCTATCAGGACCACCTCTGGTTTTTCAAGTTCCATCTACCTCACTTTCCCTATGTCTTCACCTCGCTTTCCCAGAGATCTTCCTCTTTGACCTCTTCAATGAGGATTACCTCCAACAGGAAGGTATTCTACGCTTGGTCTCAATCATGTGGTCAGAGCCAGAGGGTCGCGATGTTCATTTGGCATTCACATCATTTCACACATTTCCTTCCGGAACCCTATCCACACAGCTCATTGTAGTCGGTAACCGTTCTTCAGTGATCACATATCGTCCACCCCCATTCCTTTATTCAGGCATCTCTAGGGAAGAGACTATCACATTTTGTACTTGTATGTTTAGCACCACCACCACCTCCCCTAGGATGGTACAACTTCTACGAGCTTTCACGTTCCATTTCCTATTTCGTAGCCCTTCTTCCCCCCAACCTCTTAGTGACATCTGTATCGCAGATCCCTTGTATTGCTTTGTACATGGGCGACCTTACCCGTATGCATCCCTCATGGCTCTACCACTTGTGAGGTCAAATCACACCACCCCCCTCTGCTTCCCCCCACGTCGCCCCCCTCCTCCGCATGGGCACGACCCAACCTCACCCTTACCCACTAGCCTTCCCCCTCCTACTTCATCCACCTCATCTACTCATCGAGTTCACCCTAGGGTTGCCACCTATTTCCCAGACAGAGTGCACGTTAGTCCTCTTGTGGACCAGCTAGCCTCACCACCCCCTTAGCACATGCCATTACCACCTTCCCCTCCTATTTCAGTCGACTCCGCATCCGCCTCACACACCCATTCCCTATCGCATCAGGCTCCCCCTCGTTCCGTCGCCCTGTTTTCTCACCATACATGACCCCGCTCAACGTGCAGATGGTGCACCATCATCGGCCGATCCACCCTTCCTTGACTTACTCAGGGATGCGAGCACCGTGGCACTCGATGGAATAGATGCTGCACATATTTCAGTGACAGTTGCACTACATAGCTAGTATGCCTCTCTGATCGAGTGCATCCGTGCTTTGGCAGCCGCCCAGTGGTAGTCCTCTCAGGCGGCATTGTGGGCACTTCAGTAGGAGAGGGACAAGTTCCAGGCTGAGGCCGATTTGACAAATCCAGCTCTTTTGGAGATATGGTAGTGAGCTTCTTTGGGCATCTACGAGAGTCTTGCTTGTCGACTGGTACGACGTGAGCATGACCATCTGTGTCGCTATCGGAGCTTGGTTGCTGCTTGTACCGAGCAGGCGGCTATCGTTCCCCTGACATCGCCTGACCCGACTCCACATTCTAGTGATGCAACTCCTGCAGCGGGTTCTCATTTTGCCACCAGCACCCTAGCCTGACATTGCTCCCTAGTTGTCCATTTCTACTTCCTCTGTCGCAGCCTCTCCACCCTTTTGACTCCATTTGCCTCGTTTTTTGCTCATCCAGGCTTCGCATTCTAGAGTTCCCTTCGTTAGGCCGCTTCCATTTTTACTTTCCTTTCCTATCATTCAGCGGTTCCTTCATGTACTTCAGGCCTTTATCATGGCCCATTCATGTATTTCATGCCTTTTTTGGGCACTCATTGTATCTCCTTTTGATATATATATATATATATATATATATATATATATATATATATATATATATATATATATATATATATATATATATATATATATATATATATATATATATTGGTTATTTATGGCATCTCTTGTCTAGTTATTTATCGGTGTTTGTGTTTCATTGGTATTTGTGGGTGTTTATGTTTCATTGACATATGTTGGTTTATTCAGGTAAAGTTTCAGATTTTACTTTTCCCCCACCCATTCACCCTTCCCCGTCTCCCTTCCCTTGTCCCCAACCCTTCAAGTTCATACCTTCTTTACTTACCTCCCCATTTCACTACCACATGCACTTCCACTCCCATTTCCCCTCCACTTTCCCCTAACCTCACCCCTACTACGTACATTCCTCCCTCCTGCTCATCAATGCACAATTTCCCCTTTTGGTTCTTCCCTGATGTTTATTCATTACTGCTCCTAGTGGACTTGGTAGCTGCTCATGTGTCATTTTGAAGATTTTGTAGTACATGCATCAGGGTGTCATTGCTGCTCACAATTTTGGCTATATCTCTCTAGGACGGAGAGCACATTAATTTGTGAGCTTCCAAAAATTGCGAGTTGCTCAAATGAGGTTGTCAATGTTGATTTTGAGCAGCTATCGATAGTGGACTTCTTCGTAGGTAAAGATGTTCTCTAGATCTTTCAAGCATGGGTTTTATAGTTATCATGCCAAGTACTCATAACCCATAATGAATGATGGGTAAGTGTGTTAGTGTTGATATATTTAGGTAGTGATGTGTGTGAACACTCTAGGACCGCCGGGGCACTTTTTTCCTTCTTTAGGAGGTTTTTTTCCCCCGGCTTGTATATACGCCTATTGCCCTAATGGGCTACTTATCTTTGCACATTCTCTAGTAATACATTCAGTCTTGTGTGTTGTGCTCCAAGCTTCTTCTTCTTCTTCCTTGTGCTGTTCGCGTGCTTCCGCAGACGTCTAACTCCAACAATTGGTATCAGAGCAGGTCGTTGCTTCTTCTAGGGCGCCGTCGACACTCCTCCGTTTGCAGTCTCAGATTCGCACAAAATTTGGTGAGCATACTCAGAGCGAACGCACTATCGCAGTGCTTGTGCAGGCTATTTCGTCCTTTTGTGCCAAAGGTATATACCAGTTTCTATTCGCCAGTTTAAGCGTCTCAAAGTCTGCTACAGGTCTAGCAGAACTCGTGTGGGCAGTTCTGTTCAACTTTTTGAGATACAGTCAATTTTCTGCATCAAGGTATTTTAGTCACCGGCCATGGCTGAAAGAAGTGATGTATTCCGTATGTTGGCTGTTGAGGATAAGTTGGATGGTACCAACTACCCATTATGGGCTTATATGATGCGACATGTACTGATTGCAAAAGGATTGTGGAACATTGTGCAGGGTGTTGAAAGACGTCCTGTTACACCTGTAACGACAGGTACTGCAAATACAGGTGTAGGAGCTGATGAAGATGGTGTCGAAGATGATATTCCGCAGATTCCTGTTCGTGCTGCTGTTTTTGTTGCACCTACTGCAGAGCAGATTCGATGGGATGGCAGAGATGCCCAGGCACATGCATTGATAGCTTTGTCTGTCAAACGTGCCATTATTCCTCACATTCGCTCTTGCAGAACAGCAAAGGATGCTTGGGATACACTTACCACTTTGTACCAGGCTAGGAATGAGGCTCGTGTTGCTTACCTCCGAAAACAGTTGGAGAGTGAGCACATGAATGAAGGTGATTCGATGGACAGTTTTCTTACAAAGATCAAAGACCTGAAGGAACAATTGATTTCTGCTGATGAGGTTATACCAGATAGCTCACTTGTGCAGACCGTTCTGAATGGCCTTCCTGATTCATATCAGAGTTTTGCCTCTACTCTTCGATTGATGATGAAAGGCAATCCGAATGCCTTGTCATTTGAGGAATTAGTCTCTGTTCTGTTGCAGGAAGATCAGTCCAGGCAGAACAGGTCCATTATGCGTGTTGCAGATCAAGCTTTCCTGGCTAGTCAGAAGGGCAAAGGAAAATGGAGCTCTTCTACTAGTAAGCAGAAATCTGCAAATGCTGCACAATCGAAGAACCAGGATAAAGATGAGAAGAAATCAGAAAAGCAGAAATTGTTCTGCAAGTACTGTAAAGGAAATGATCATATTATAAAGAACTGTCCAAAACTGGCTGCTAAAGAGGCAAAGAAGAAAGAGGCTGGAATGGTTGTTGCAGAGGCCTCTACACCAAAAACAGAGTCTGCAAATCTTGTGCAGGAAGAAGAATGGGCGTTTACTACTGTCTGCAGTTTTGACCCATCTTCTCATGATCAGTGCATGTCTGCAGTAGACTCAGATGTTTGGTACTTTGACAGTGGGGCGACCAAACATATTACCTCGCAGCGCAGTTTCTTCTCTTCACTCGAGCTTGCCCCTACAGGGAATACTGTCCACATGCGCCAATAACTCCTCTTATCCTGTTATGGGAGTTGGTAAGATCATTCTGACTACTGCTGATGGTAGTTCTTTCACCTTGTCAGATGCTTTATTTGTGCCAGGGATCAAAAAGAACCTGTTATCAGTTTCTGCATTAGCCAAGATTGGCTTGGTTGTGAAATTCGTTGATGACAGGTGTACAGTCCATGATCTCTCAAATGACGATGTGATTATTGCTTCTGGCATTTTATGTCGTGGGCTGTATAAGCTCATAGACTATGAAAGATCTGTGAATGATTCGGCATGTGCAGTTCATGATTCTCAGGCTATGTCAGATGCAAAGCTTTGGCATGCACGCTTTGGTCATCTGAATTTTGCTAGCTTGTTACGCCTGCAGAAATCTGAAATGGTGTCCTCTTTGCCCAAACTTGAGGCACCTGGAAAACATGTTTGTGAAGGCTGTATTTTGGGCAAAATGCAGCGTTCTTCCTTTCCAAAAGATGGTTCAGTTCGGGCTATGCAGAAATTGCAGCTTGTACATAGTGATGTCTGTGGTCCTATGCAGACACCCTCTTTTGGAAATTACCTTTACTTCGTGACTTTCATTGATGATTTTTCCAGGCATGCATGGGTATATCCACTCAAAGCAAAGTCCGAAGTGTTCATGTGCTTCAAACAGTTTTTGGTTTTGGCTGAAAATCTGTCAGCATGTAAAATGGGAACCCTCCGTTCTGATCGAGGGGGGGAATATATGTGTTCAGATTTTAATGCATTTCTGGCTGAACGTGGGATAAAACACCAGTGTACAGTGCCGTATACACCTCAACAGAATGGAGTTGCTGAACGAAAGAACAGGTCACTCATGGAGATGGCGAGGTGCATGGTCAAAAGTCAGGCTTTACCACATAGTTTCTGGCTTGAAGCTGTCATGTGTGCAGCATATGTACTGAACAGGTGTCCCACCAAAGCGTTGCAGTCTATCACTCCATATGAGGCTTGGCATGACCGCAAGCCATCTGTTGCTCATCTGCGTGTTTTTGGTTGTTTGGCATATGCATTAGTGCCTGAACAACATCGCAGAAAATTGGATGATAAGGTAGTAAAATGTATTTTTGTTGGGTACAGTTCTGAAAGTAAAGGCTATCGTCTGTATCATCCACAGACTAAACGCATTCTGGTTAGCCGTGATGTTGTCTTTGTGGAAGATGCTAT
The DNA here is from genome assembly GCA_020310875.1 of Ceratopteris richardii. Taxonomy (NCBI): domain Eukaryota; kingdom Viridiplantae; phylum Streptophyta; class Polypodiopsida; order Polypodiales; family Pteridaceae; genus Ceratopteris; species Ceratopteris richardii. The sequence goes on along the minus strand of CM035434.1, from coordinate 128,793,326 downwards.
TCAGCCATTGCTTTCATGTACTAAGGAGACATCTGTTAGCTCCAAAGACATGTATGATACTTTGATGCCTCTTTTTACATGTGGACAGGCTAGCGCTGGTCCTAATGAGGCAACTTCTCAGCCTTTGCAGGTTTCATATGATGATGCAGATCATTCCATTTCTGATGCAGATTTACATGATGCACTTGTTAATGAGAGAGCTGATATTGAACAGGCAAAAACTATGCCAAAATGGCTGGTGCAGACTTTGCGTGACAGCAAATTAGATGCACCTTTGTCATATCGTACTCGTTCAGGCTCTCATAGTACCTCCTTTGCATCAGATTGCTATGCTATGGCTGCATCTAGTCTCTGTGATGAGAATGAGCCTGTTTCTTTTGATGAAGCACAAAATTCAGAAAATTGGATGGCTGCTATGCAATCTGAATATGATGCTATAATGAAGAATGGTACATGGTCTTTATGTGACTTGCCTCCTGGCAAGAAGGCCATTGGCACTAAGTGGGTATACAAGCTGAAGCGTAAACCTGATGGTACAGTTGACAGGTATAAGGCTAGGCTTGTTGCAAAGGGTTATGCGCAGGAAAGAGGCATTGATTTTGATGAGACCTTTGCACCTACATGCCGTATGACTACTGTTCGGAGCATTTGTGCACTTGCGGCCCATCATGGTTGGAATGTACATCAGTTGGACATTAAAACAGCATTTCTGAATGGTGACTTGCATGAAGAAGTGTATGTTTTTCAGCCCCGTGGCTTTGTGCAGAAAGGGCATGAAAACCAGGTGTGCAGGTTAAAGAAGGCGTTATATGGTTTAAAGCAAGCACCACGTGCTTGGTATGAGAAAATACATGCCTATCTGATTGCACATGGTTTTGAGAACAGTCCAACTGAAAGCACCTTATATGTTAAGCGTGCTAATGATGTGCTTCTGATCATTGTTGTCTATGTAGACGACATGCTGCTCACTGGTCCTCTTGAGAAGCATATTGCTGATTTCAAGGCTGATTTGCATGCCTCATTTGAGATGTCTGATTTGGGGCATTTGCATCACTATTTGGGCATTCAGTTTATGCAAGTTGATGGTGGAATGGCTTTGTGTCAAACGAAATATATTGACACATTATTGCAGCGTTTTGGCCTTGAAGACTGTAAGCCTATTGCCACTCCTATGGAGACAGGTTTACGATTGAGTCTTCATGATGCTGGAGATGCATTTGATGCTGTTCTCTATCAGCAGGCTGTTGGATGCTTGATTTACTTATGCATTACTCGGCCAGATATTCAGTTTGCTGTCTCACAGATGAGCAGGTTTATGCATTGCCCAGGAGTCACGCATTGGAAAGCGGTTAAGCGCATCTTTCGCTACTTGAGTGGTACTCGGCTACTTGGGTTGTTTTATCCCAAGGGGGGATCACTACCGCCAGATTTGCATGCTTTTTCTGACTCAGATTGGGCTGGTTGCTATGACACTCGTGTGTCCACCAGTGGTTTTTGCTTCATGCTTGGTAGCTCATGTATATCTTGGTTGAGCAAGAAGCAGCCTACTGTGGCCACTTCCAGTTGTGAGGCTGAGTATAGGGCAGCTTTCACAACGACTGTTGAGTGTGTGTGGCTCAGACGCCTTATGGCTGATTTGGGTGTTGGCCAGTCTTTTGCCACCACCATCTTCACTGACAGTCAGAGCGCATTGGCAGTTGCGAGGAACCCTGTGTTCCATGCTCGCACTAAGCACATTGAGGTGCATTATCACTATGTCAGGGAGAGGTTCTCTGCTGGGGAGATCAGCTTGGCATATGTGCCCATGCAGGAGAACATTGCAGACCTTTTCACGAAGGCTCTGCCTAGGGAGAAGTTTGAAGCTTTCCGCAAAGCTTTGGGCTTACTTCCTTTTGTGGAGTGATTTCCACATAGCTCGGCACTTCCTTATACATGAGTGCCAGCTCCTTGTTCACCGCATCACTCCTAGGGGGGATTTGTTGATATATTTAGGTAGTGATGTGTGTGAACACTCTAGGACCGCCGGGGCACTTTTTTCCTTCTTTAGGAGGTTTTTTTCCCCCGGCTTGTATATACGCCTATTGCCCTAATGGGCTACTTATCTTTGTACATTCTCTAGTAATACATTCAGTCTTGTGTGTTGTGCTCCAAGCTTCTTCTTCTTCTTCCTTGTGCTGTTCGCGTGCTTCCGCAGACGTCTAACTCCAACAGTTAGAGCATGGGTTGAAGAAAATATGTGCCTTGTGCATAGCCTTGTAATGTGGCCCTATGCATGCTTACTTGGGGAATGCATTGTAAGAAGTATGGTGCAAAAAATTGGATCTTGAGCTAAGTACTCAAGGGTACGTTGACAAAGAGGTTTCTTAATCTATCATTTTATAGGTTTGCCAAAGTAAGGGATTCTTACCATGGTGAAAGGTCGATTGATATTCATCTCTTCATATTGTACTCCGATCAAGGTGATTGGACATTGGTTTGTTTCGTTACTGATGGATGTCCTTGTTGATGGTTCACTGACGAGATTCTTTGAGTGCATGGTCCTATCCCTTCTTTTTTTTTTTGGTTTTCTGTTTTCTTTTTTTCTTTGCTCCTCTTTTTTTTTTTCTTTTTGGAACAGTGTCATAAAACAAGAAGAAATAAGTTAGTATCAATTAAAGAGTTTACATATGTCAAATGTGTCTCATGTGCCTAGGATTCTCAACTATGTCTATGCATGGCCTTGTAATGTGGCCCTATATGAATGCATACTGTAGAAATGCATGACATGAATACCTATGATGCTAGGATGTGTAGTCTTTTTGGTGCACATAGCCATGTGATATCTTGGGGCATTGGGATTGACATCTAGGCCTTATTGCCTTAACTTATTTCACCTAATGCACTCTAGCCTCTGCTTGTGCTTCTTCTCTAACCCTTAACTCTTCTTCTTTTCACTTCTTAGTAGTGTTGAGTCTCACGAGCATATCCTTTATAAGATGTTCTTGATATAGCTTGACTCGACATCCACTAATATAACTTGGCAAGATGTCATCTTCTAGAGTGGTCAATTGAATCGCACCGCTAGTGGAAATTCTATTAATGAACATGGGTCCATATCCTCATTTTCCCAATTTACACGCATGCTACTTTAGTGTATAAACCAACACTAGGTCTCCCTCTTTCAATCTTTTATCCTTGATGTCTGCATCAAAGTACACTTTTTGTCGGCACATTGTACAATTCTTAATCCTGTCATGTATTTCTCGATGCATACTAGGCCAATACACTCCTAAACATTTCAGATGATACAATGTTCATTGTTTAGAATAGTAATTTTGTCATGAGGAAGGAGATAACGAAGAGAGCTCACACACACACTCTCACAATCAAAGAGAAGCACAAACTCAGATTGAGGCAAGGAAAAATTATCTTCTTCTTCTTCTTCTATTACATAAAAAGGAATGTACAAGAATGACCTAAAAACAAGAATACAACTACTTCAATATATAAAGACCAGTACATAAGGAAAAACCTAATGTCCACAAATGAGTGAGTTGGCAAGAAACAAATTTTCCATCACTCTCCGTAGATAAATCTAATAAAGCTCAATGAAGTGTCCCTGACATATACCAGCGTGACCACTATACATGTCAAAGAAATGAAAAAGTAATATGTGTCATCCTGGATCATCACATGTTGAGCTTGATATCTCAACACTCCCCCTCAAGCTCAATGCCATGTCCTCTAATCCAAGCATCTTCCGAAACTTCTTCAACTTCTCTGCTCCAAGTGCTTTAGTGAAGATATCAGCAACCTGCTCATCTGTTCTCACATAAACAAGATCAATATCACTTGCTAATACCTCCTCTCTCAAGAAGTGATAATGTACCTCGATATGCTTTGTTATAGCATGAAAAATAGGATTCCATGCTAGCTGTATGCTCCTAAGATTATCACAATAGATGGTGATAGGCTTTTGCACTTCCACACCTAAACCTACAAGTAGCATCTCCAGCCATGATGGCCTCACATGCTACCATCGTAGCACCTCTATGTAATAGTTGCACCTCCAAGTGAGAATAGAAAGCCACTAGTAGATCTTCTATCTAGAATACTACCAGCCCAATCTGCATCGGTGTATCCATGAACCTGCAAATCTACACCAGCTTCATAGAACAGTGCATAATCCAAAGTAGCACTCAATGTAGAGTGTGCCTCAGAGCATCCAAATGTGGCCTCCTAGGAACCTGCATAAACGGACTTTCAAGTCCAACAGTATAGCTTAGATGAGGCCTCATAATTGTGAGATATATAAGACTTCCCACAATTTTCTTGTACATAGTATCATTTTCCAATGCTTCACTTGATGTAGTATCCAACTTCAAACTTTGATCTAATGGCATAGAAATTGGCTTACAATCAGCCATACCATACTTTTGCAACATATTCAAGTCATATTACCTTTGCGACATCCATATACTTGTTTTCGTATATATGAACTCAATGCCCAAGAATTAGCACAACACACCAAGATCTTTCATGTCAAATTCCTGCATAAGAAGTTGCTTTACCTCCTTAATTCTTTCTTCATTATCACCACCTACAACAAAGTCATCAACATAAATAACCACAATTGTGATGCCATCATCACCCTTCCTTGGATATAGTGAATGATTTGCATCACACATAGAAAACCCAACGGTGGTTAATAAATCATCAATCCTCACATGCCATGCACGAGGAGCTTACTTCAGCCCATACAAAGACTTCTGCAACCTGCAAACATATTCTAGATGCTTTGAATCTTCATATCCTAGTGGCTGGTCCATGTATACTTCTTCCTGTAACTCACCATGTAGAAAAGCATTCTTCACATCCATCTGATGTAGAGTCCACCCTTTTGTTGTAGCTAATGCAACAAGTATTCTGACAGTAGACATTTTAGCTATAGGGCTAAATGTTTCCTCATAACCAATGCCATAAGTTTGTGCATATCCTTTTGCTACCAAACATGCTTTATACGTGATTATGCTACCATCACCATTGTGCTTTACATTGTAAACCCGCTTGCAGCCAATGGATTTCTTTCCTTGTGGCAATGGAACCATCTTCCATGTATCATTTCCATAAAGTGCAGCCATCTCCTCATCCATAGCTTTTTCCCAATCTACACTTCCAATTGCAACTTCAAAACAAGAAGCTTCAGCATCTTCTATTACCTTTGTCATGTAGGCACAATGATGAGCCATGTAACTATCATATGTCAATCGTTGCACTAAATTCCGCATCCTCCCAGATCTTCTTGGTCCTACGTCACTCCTCCTTGTATCATCTACATGTGCCTTTCTTACTCCTAGAATCTTCACGGAGGGCAATCCAAGTTCCTCATCAAGACTCTTTTCTGAACCGCTTGAATCTCGATCAACATCTTCAAAACCTACACATGTTTTATGGTGAGCAGAAAGCTTTTCTTTACCTTTCTTGGATGTATTTGATGAATTTGCTAGACTGAAGTTTCCACACAATCTTCCGATCCATGGATTTGAGTTGGAACTATTGCTTGGTGATGCATCCCGTCCACTGAAGACTTGAGATTCTACACTTAATTTTTTAGCATTATCTTTGTCATTTGGTTCAAGATTCATTCCTTCTTTGGAATCTGCATAGAAGCTAGACATTTCATCAAATACCACATCTTTGCTCACCTTCAACTGTCGTGTGAGTCGGTTATAACATTTATATCCCTTTTGCTCAAGGGAGTATCCAATGAAGACACATTTTTTGCTTTTGGATCAAGCTTCGTCCTCAACTCATTTGGAACATGTACATATGCAATACAACCAAAAACTTTCATATGTGATAAGGTTGGCCTTTTACCTGTAAACTTTTCTTCAGGTGTAACTTGATGTAGAGCAATAGTCAGAGTTGTATTCATGATGTATACAACAGTATGAATAGCTTTTTCCCAATAACAATGAGGCATATTCTTCTCAGCCATCAAGGCTCTTGCTATTTCTACAATATGTCTATTTTTGCATTCAGCAACGCCATTCTGTTGTGGTGTGTACCTGCATGAAAATTGATGCCGAATTCCATGATTTTTTAGAAAATTGCTGAACTCATTTGACATGTATTCACTCCTCCATTAGATCTTAATGTTTGAATATACTTCCCTATCTGCTTTTCCACCATAGCTTTAAAATTCTAGAAGTGAGTGAACACCTCACTTTTCTCTTTCATGAAATATACCCATACTTTGTGTATGGTCATCAATGAAAGTAACATAAAACCTACAACCGCCCATAGATGTGGTCTTTGTAGGACCCCATACATCTGTATGTACTATTTCTAGTATGATTTCACTAACATGCTTGTCATCTGGAAATGATGCTCTTGAATGTTTTCCAACTTGACATGTTGCACATACCTTTTGCATCTCTACAACCTTGCAATTTGGTAGTCCATGGACAATCTCCTTTGACAACATCAATTTCAGCCTTTGCAAGTTTGCATGTCCAATCCGTTCGTGCCAGATCTCTATATCAGCAATGACTCCTGAACCTTTTGCAAGCATGGCTGCATTCATTTCAGGAATTTGCACAGTTAAGATGAACATCCTACCCACTTTGTTTCCTTTGGCAATCAATCTTCCATCCCGTTTGTATTCTTCTACATATAACACATCAGTATTGAACCTGAATTGTAATCCCTAGTCAACCATTTGTCCAACAAAAACTAGATTCTTTGTTATATTTGGAACATGCAACACATCAGCAAGATGTTTTACCTTCCCATCCTCCATGGACAATGCTATGTTTCCTATATGCTCGATAGGGTGTGATGTGTTATCACCTGTTTCAACATATCTAGGAATTGGCAATTTTTGCAAAGTACTAAACCATCCTTCATGAGTGGTCATCTAAATGGTCATACCAGACATTATCATTCGATTTTGAAACACCATTAGACATTGTATTCATCATGTGATGTTGAACCATGAACAACTTCTCAGAATCATCTGCACTCATGGATGCATAGTTGTTTTGCTGCCTTTTGTTATTTTGATTCTTCAACTTGCAATCACGTTCAAAATGTCCAGGTTTACCACAATTCCAGCATCCTTTATTGTCATTACCTGAATCATTTCTTTGGAAATTTCTATGATCTCTTTGGCTCCCCCTGCCTCAAAATTGTCCTCTTCCTCCTGCATGATTCTGATGTTGACCTTGGACTTGGTTATTGTTTCCTCTTCCACTTCCAAAACCTCTACCTTTGCCTCTTCCTCTACTAGAGTAGAATACCTGCTTAGAATTAGGCTGTCCTTGGGAGTTTGAATCCTCACCAAGACTCTTTTATTCAATAATCAACATGGATACCAAATCAACAAAATTCAGAATATTTTCTTTGGTTTGTATAGAAGTTCTAAATTGCTTTTATGTAGCTGCTAAACCACGAAGGCACACTTCCACCTTATCATCATCATCATCTACATTCACGCCAATAGATGCAAGTGATTCACATATGCTTTTGATTTTCAGGGTGTAGTCACTTACTGACATGCCCCTCTTCTCCAATGTATGCATCTCGTTCTTAAGTTGTAATTTCCATGCCTTTGTATTGGTCTCATACAATGTGACCAAATTGTTCCAAGCCTCTTTCAAAGTCTTCGCATCCTGTATGTGCCCAATCATGTAATCATGTATGCTAATAGATAGCCAATACATTACCTTTCATGCTCCTTGATTCCATTCCTCATATGCTCTTAACTGGTCTGCAGTCTGATTCCTCTCTGGTAACTGTGGAGCATTTTCGTTTTCTCCTTTGATGTACTTCTAGTAGCCTTTTCCCATAAGGAAATTCATCATTCTGAATCTCCAAGCATGGAAGTTGTTCTTGTCTAGCTTATGACTCATAAGATGACTCATTCCGTCTGCGTTTGCCATTTTTGTAGCTATTCACAACACTAAAAAACACTACAAGCAACACTTTTGCTTGAACATTTTCGCATTATGATGTGACAGTTCGATCTCAGAAAAACACAGTTTTCGTGTATCAACAGTGCACATGATCGCTTGAAATTTTGGACCTGGAATATATGAGTGTTGTCGAACACGATGCAGGTTACAGTTTCTAAACTTGACCTAGTTTTTCTGTGGGCCCCACCTTAAGAGCTCAAAACAGAGGTCGAGATGGCTCCAAAACTTTGATCTAGCAAAAACAAGTGAGCCTAAAGGGATAACTCTTGAAAATATTTTGAGCTTTTCTACCTTCAAGCCAATTTTCATAGCAATATGAGGTCATTTGTGAATCGCACTTTCTCCATGCCTTCTCGCGTACTCTGCACCATCGGCCTTCTCCACGAGCTCTCTACAGCCACATTGGCTCTGATACCATGTCACTAGGAAGGAGATAAGGAAGAGAGCTATAGGCACACTCTCACAATCAAAGAGAAGCACACACTCAGATTGAGGCAAGGAAAAATGATCTTCTTCTTCTTCTTCTTCCTTGTCAATGACCTAAAAACAAGAATACAACTACTGCAATATATAAAGACCAGTACATAAGGAAAAACCTAATGTCCGTGAATGAGGCCATCACTCTCCATAGATAAATCTAATAAAGCTCAATGAAGTGTCCCTGACATATGCCAGCGTGACCACTATACATGTCAAAGAAATGAAAAAGTAATACGTGTCATCATGGATCATCACATGTTGAGCTTGATATCTTAACACATTTCCTAGCAATCCTTCATGGGCTTATGGAAATCAATTGCTATGTTCATCCTCCTTGACACAAAAAGCTAATACACCCACTAGATCTTGTTTGTATGTACTTCCTACCAATATTTGATGTTTTTGTGATTTTATAATTCTATCTTTCTTCATTTTCACATTCTTATTTGTGCGTCCAAAGGTTAGGATAGATATCAACTTATTTGCCCATTGAGGAAAAACTTCTAAATTGAACAGATAAGGTGGGCTCCTTCTTGCCATGTGGTTGTAGTTGTCCTCCTCTACAAAATTGATGGTTCCAATTGTGATGTTGATACTTTTGGAAGAGAAGGGGTTCTAGCACTTTCATGACCTGCCCATTAGTAGGTGAGTAATGGTGTGCATTGGACTCTGTAGTGCTTGCAAAGTGTGGGGCACTAGAATCAAAAGGGCCCTTGCCTTCCAATTCAACTATTAGGCATTTCTTGTTAACCCAGACCTTAAGGGATAGCTGTCACAGGTTTAAGTCAATTGCATGATTGTATAAACAATCCTACCCTAGTATCATATGTTCTATGATGTCGTCATCATGACAAAGTAGCAACTTTATAGTCGAAGGGAGATCCTTTAAGAGGATAGGAATGTCCACACCTCCTAAGCCTACTAAATAAGCTTCTAATGGCTTAACTTTTATGCCCAATCCTTTACAACATGAGTAACTAATTGCACTTGTGGCAGCTCCATAGTTGATTAGAGCTTTGATTGTCTTATTTGGAGCATTATGCCCTATCTCAATTGTGATGAATGGTCATTTATCTATGATTCTAGGATGTGTACTCTTTTTGGTGCACATAGTCATGTGATATCTTGGGGCATTGGGATTGACATCTAGGCCTTGTCGCCTTTAACGTATTTCACCTAATGTGCTCTAGACTCTACTTGTGCTTCTTCTCTAATCCTTTACTCTTCTTCCTTTTGCTTTTTAGTAGTCTTGACTCTCACTACCATATCCTTTATAAGACGTTCTTGATATAGCTTGACTCGGCATCCACTAATATAGCTTGGCAAGATGTCATCTTCTAGAGCAGACAATTGAACCACACTGCTAATGGAAATTCTATTAATGACCATGGGTCCATATCCTCGTTTTTTGAATTTATGGGCATGCTACTTTAGTGTATAAACCAACACAAAATTCTATCTGAAGACCATCTAAAATGGGGTGGCATTAAGTACTATTTTGTAGGCAACTCGGTAAGCCCAAACAACATGACCAAGTTGTTTATCCCAATCAGAGCATTTACTATGTACCAATTTTATGAATACATTACATATGATCTTATTTGTGCTCTCAGCTTGTCCATTAGCTTGTGGATGATAGGGGACATACTTCTTATGTATCACCAAGAATTCTTGGAGAAGGTTTTCAATGAATTCGTTCAAGAAGTGTGTACCTCTATCACATAATAACTCTATTGGTAACCCATATCTGGTGCAAACATTCTTGAATAAGAACTTAGCCATACCTTGAGCATCATTCTTTGTCATGGCTTTTACTTCTACCCACTTTGTAAGGTAATCTATGGCTACAATAATGTACTCTCTGTGGGATTTTCTAGTTGGGGGGTTAATAGGACCTACAAAGTCTATACCCCACTTTGAGAATATGCGTCCTCCCATCATTGGCCTCAAAGGCATCTCGTCTTTTTGGATCAGATATTGTGCACATTGGCATGTGTCACATCTCTTCACATAGGTATGTGCATCCATATGAAGAGTGGGCTATGAGAAGAGATGGTAGATATACTCCAAGGATGTGCATGGTGCTTCAAAAACTTGCTCTACACCTACCAAGATAGCTTCACAGATGATAAGTAGACACTTTGTGCTTGCTAAGAATGCATATAAACCACCCTAGTGGTTTGGTGAATCAATCTCAAATTGATTCATCAAGACATACTACTTGACACAAAACAAATGTAGCAAAACTTGCTATTTTTTGATGACATGCACTCTAAAAATTCACTCAGAGCTTACAGGCTATAGGGAATGGACAAGAGATATTTTGCACATCTCTAATTACATATATAATTAATTTAAAGCAACAAATTTGATGAATGTTGATGAACCATACTGAGAGAAATTAGTTTAGCAACATAGGGGTGTAATCGTGACATTTCAGGAATCATCTACTTGAATACATAGCTAACTTCAAATGAATGTAGTTCATAGGATAATGAGCCAATGATGATGAAAACTGATATGATGCAAGAGGACTTATCAGGTTACCTATAACAATTTAAGTCACAGCAAAAGATTAAGTCTACACAGAGAAATCATGAAGTTGACTAAAAACATGAACATAGACCTACAGCAGTAGATGAGAAGAGCTCCAAGATTTGTCTTGAAAATCAATCTGTATTGCACATATGGTACATGAATTGAATGCACATGAAGCTTGGAAGAAGGAGCACAATGTGTGCTTCAACAATCACTTGGTGCTTGATCAAAGTCTCCTCTGAATGTAGCTTGAAGTGCTCTCTATTCTGTGACTACTCATATGTGTATATATAGAAGTATTTGAGTTCAAACTTTGGGGGGATTGTACCTACAAGTTGCCTCGAGTTTGGGGAATCTCATGCTAATCAATCTCTCCTAACTTTGGCTTGTGACTTCGTGCCTAACAAGGCCATGAATTTCTCAATTTACATTTACTTTTGATTTAGTTACTTTTCAAGTAATAACTATTTCAAGAGTTTCGTTCTATGGCTTCTCTCATTGAGAGTATACATAACTAATGCTTTTCATTAATAAGTGATCAAGCACTAGGCTTGTATGAAAATACACCAATAGCTCCCCTTTAAGCCTACCATGCTTGAGTCTTCAGTCCTCCTTGATTTCTAGCAATCCAATCATGCCTTTGAGTCTGCAACATATTTGCACATTGAAGATTAGTAGATACATAGGACAATCAAATGTCCTTACTCATCAAATTCTCTCTTACATAATGATAATGGAATTCAATATGCTTGGTTCTAGCATGGTAAACTAGATTAGTGAACTTGTATTATCTCCAAAAATGTGAGGAGTTGAAGTATGTAACCCCAAATTTGAGTATAGGCACTTTAACCACATTGCTTCTTGTGTTGCATTGGCCAAACCTCTGTATTCAGCCTTAGTGAATGATAGAGCAATAGTTGGTTTCTTCTTTGAAGACCATGAAATTAGTTTTGAGCCTGCAAAAGACAAATATCCTGATATACTCTTCGTATCATCCTTCGATCCAGCCCAATCTGAATTTGAGTAGAGTTTGACATCAATTTCTAAAGTGAAGGGGTAGAAAAGCCCTTCATTGATGGTACCCTTAAAGTATTTGAGCACTCTCTTTGCTAGTTCCATGTGTGGCTTCCTTGGCTTGTGCATGTATTTGACTGAGTATGCTAACACTATAGCATATGTCCACCCTTGTGAGAACTGCATAATTTAATCTTCCTACCAAGCTTTGATAGCTTGTGATATCTTCAATAGATTCTCCTTCATAAGGACTTAGCTTATGATTCAACTCCATGGGTGTACATAAACACTTAGTATTCTTCATTTTAAACTTAGAAAGCATGTCATGTACATACTTCCTTTGAGTGATATAGATACCAAAATCCATATAGACAAGTTCAAGTCCAAGAAAGTAAGTGAGAGGTCCAAGATCACTGATCTTGAATTTATCCTTCATTCTAGCCTTTACCTATTTAATTCAATTGATATCATTCCCTATAATTATAATGTCATCAACATATACATAGAGATATAGAACCTCTGATCCATTCATCTTTATTAATAATGATGTATATGCTTTACTAGCTTTGAATCCTTGGTCCCGCAAGTAGGTCACTAACCTACGACTCCAAGCTCTTAGAGCTTGCTTCAAACCATATAAAGCCTTCTTCAATTTACACACATAATTGGGATGATTTGCATCTTCATAAGCAAGTGCTTGTGCCATATAAGCTTCTTCTAAAATCCATCCATTGAGAAATGCATTTTTTACATCTAGTTGATAGAGCTTCCAATTCCTAGATGTAGCAATGCTAACAAGTACTCTAATGGTAAACATTTTGGCAACAGGTGAGAAGGTTTCTTCATAGTCTATCCCATGGGTTTGGGAAAACCCCTTGGCTACTAACCTTGCCTTGTATATATTAATACTACCATCTGAATTCCTCTTAACTTTATAAATCCACCTTGATCCAATTACCTTCATTGATGGTTTGTTTGGAACAAGTTCCCATGTGTCATTGTCCATGAGAGTGTCCATTTCTTCATCCATTACTTCTCTCCACTCCTTGCATTGAGCTTCTTCATAAGATGTTGGTTCTTCATTGTTGGATTCCTTAGCCATATAGATTGAATGCTTTATGACCAAAGAGGTATCAAATCCCTATCTCTCTGTTTTCTTCTTCTCTCTCATTGACCTTCTGATTGGTTGAAGAGAGCTTTTTGAGCCTTTAACTAGTTCTTGCACCTTACCTTTACCTTTGTTCTTCCATAGCTTCAATTTCTCCAAACCTATCAAATCATCTTCAGAGCCACTATCTTCGAGATGCTTTGGTTCCTTTGTTGCAAGAGATGGAAAGTCTTCTTCCAAGTCATAGGGTAGCTTCACTTTCCTGTCATCATCAAACCAAGATTTATTTTCATCAAAGAATACATCCCTAGTAACTAAGAAGCCTTTGTTAGTGGGATGTAACTTCTCTCAATAAAGACACACTTCTTTGCTTTGGGATCCAACTTCCCTCTTACTTGGGAAGGTATGTGAGCATAAGCTTAACATCCAAAGATTTTGCAATGCTCTAGGCTTGGCCTTCTTCCATTCCATACTGCATAGGATTCATACCATCTAAAGACTTCGATGGAAATCTATTTGTAAGGTATGTGGATGTTGATATAGCCTCTTCCCAAAGATAATTAGGTAGAATCTTTTCATTTAGCATAGATCTAGGTGCTTCAACCATGGTTCTATTCCTTATTTCAGCTACTCCCTTGGGTTCAGGTGTGTATCTCATTGTTACTTCTCTTTTGATGCTTCTTTCTTGTAGGAAAGCATTAAATTTAGTTGAGAAATATCCTCCACCGCCATTTGATTTGAGTTTTTTGAGACATCTACCTGTTTGGTTCTGTACAAGACCATGATATATTTAAAACAATTGAAGACTTCATGTTTATGCTTCATAAAGTAAAGATTTTTCCATGTGCTACAATCATCAATAAAAGATACATAATATTTTGAACCTGAAATAGAGGGTTCTTTGCTTGGACCCCACACATCTATGTGTACAAGATCCAATAGCTCCCAATGGATATAGCCTTTTGTGTTGAAGGGTTGTCTATGAGCATTGCAAAATTGACAAGCTCCACATTTGTATATCATATGTTGTTTTGTGATGTTGGGAAATCTAAGTACATTTTGATCCCCCAAATTTTTGTCTCAAGGTTCTCTTACCAATGTGATCAAGCATTTTATGCCATATCTCCAATTCAGAGAGTGTTTGGGATCCATAGCTAAACATTTCTATGTTCTTTGTATTCTCCACTTCTTCCACATATGCTCCATGTCTTGTAAACCTAACCTACAATCCTTTCTCCACAATTTGTCCAACACTTATCAATTTCTTGGTTATTGTAGGTACATACAACACTCTTCTTAGAAGATTCATATTGCCATTTGATGCCTTGACATTACCTACTTTCTCCACTGAGTGTCTTGTATCATGACGTGTCTGCACTTCATGTTTGTTCTTGCAATCTTCTAAATCAGAGAGCAATACTATTCCCTGATACATGATTTGAGCACCCTGAGCCAATATAGACGACATGGTCATCATCCTTACCCTACTTCAATGATAGGTTCATGAGGAGTAGTGAGTCCTCTTGACTTTGATCTTTAGTATAGTTTTTGTAGTCCTTCCTTCCTCTGTATCCATTTTGATGGTTGTTATTGTTGTTGTAGTAGTTGTATTCTCCATTGTATCTACCGCTATTTGATCCATAGCCACCTCTATTGAATCCTCTTCCTCTCGAATTCCTTGGGTTCTTGTAACATTCCTCAATAATGTGATTAGAGTATTCCTAGATATTGGAAGGTTTAGATGCTTGGGGTCTCCCCCTGCCTTGTTTTGATCCTCTGCCTCTTCCTCTACCTCTTCCTCTACCTGTGAAGATCCATGACAATTGTAAATGATTCCCATTTGTCATCAACTTTGATGCCATTGATGATTTGCCTTATGATTTGATCTTCTTCAATTACCTCTCCCATGCGTCCTAGATGATTAGAAATCTCCTTCATTTTGGTGACATAATCAGTCACACTTTGCTTGGGACTTTTGTTCAAGGTGATGAACTCCATCCATATCTGGTTCTTCCTTGCTCTAGTATTTGAAGAGAAGAAAGAAGCAAGAGCTTTTCAAGTATCTCTTGAGGTCTTTCATCCTTTCACATGAGGTAAAATAAAGTTAGAGATTGAGTTTAAGATGTAGGACCTGGCTAGTGCATCCTTTGAACACTAAGTTGAAAGCCTTTCTTGTTCTTCATGTGATAGTTGTCCTTTGCTTTTGATTGTTGGCATGACTTCATCCTCAGATATGTATCCAAATAGATTTCTTCCTTGAAGGTAGGCCTCCATCCTCAAAGACCAAGCTGAGTAGTTGTTTGTATCCAATTTGTCAATGGTGCAAGGAAAGCCATCTCCCATATTGGTTTAACTTTGCTCTAATACCACTGTGAGAAGAGATGGTAGATACACTCCAAGGATGTGCCTAATGCTACAAAAACCTACTCAACACTTCCCAAGATAGCTTCAAGGATGCTAAGCAGACACCTTGAGCTTGCTAAGGATCATATAAACCACCCTAGTGCTTTGGTGCATCAATGTCAAATCTATTCATCGAGACAGACTACTTGACACAAGACAAATGTAGCAAAACTTGCTATTTTTGGATGAGATGCACTCTGGAAATTCACTTAAAGCTCACAACCTACTAGCAACTGAACAGAGATAGTTTGCACATCTCTAACTAGATATATAATGAATCTAAATCAACAAATTTGATGAATTTTTATGAACCCTAGTGAGAGAAATTAGTTTAGCAACATAGGGGGTGTAATCTTGACATTTTAAGAATCATCTGCCAGAATACATAGTTGACTTAAATGAATGTAGTTCAAAGGAGGATGCACCAATGATGATGAAAATTGATATGATGTAGATAGAATTACTAAAATATCTATAACAATTTAAATCATATAAAAATATTAACTATACACAAAGAAATCAGTGATTGAAGTTAACTGAAAATATGAACATAGACATATAGTAGTAGATGAGAAGAGCTCCAAGATTAGTTTTGAAAATCAATCTTTATTGCACATATGATACATGAATTGAATGGGCATGAAGCTTGGGAAGGAGAAGCACAATGTGTGCTTCAACAATAGCTTGGTGCTTGATTAGAGTCTCCTCATAATGAGCTTGAAGTGCTCTCTATTCCACGACTACTCATATGTGTACATATAGAAGTTTTGGAATTCAAAATTTGGAGGGATTGTACCTAAAAGTTCCCTCAAGTTTGGGGCATCTCATGCTAATCAATCTCTTCTAACATTGGCTCGTGATGCATTCCTAACAAGGCCATGACTTTCTTAATTTACATTTACTTTTGATGTAGTTACTTTTCAAGTAATAGCGATTACAAGAGTTTCATTCTATGGCTTCTCTCATTGCGAGTATACATAACTAATGCTTTTCATTAATAAGTGATCAAGCACTAGGCTTGGATGAAAATACACCAACATGGGCCACCAAAGTCTTGAAAATCATGCTCGAAATGTCCACGTGCAACACCACTATGTGCAGTTTCTAAGATTGTCAAATAGTCTGATTCGTGAATGCACAATCTTAAGTAAGCATCTTTTCCTCTTTGGTATAGTTTTTCTGTTAATAAGGTGTAGTCCTACGCCTCTTGCTCCATGCTTCATTTTCTTGCTAGACTAGACTTGCTAGGTAGTGTTCCCGATCTCATAAATTCTACCAATGGAGCACTCCATTTTGGAATTAATGACACGTGATAAAGAGTACCATACTCCACTAGGGGTCTCTTCTGGCACACTGGAAAATTTGTAATCCTCTCATGTATTTCTTTATGCATAATAGGCCAATACACTCCTAAACGTTTCATATTATGCAATGTTCGTTGTTTAGAATAGTGATTTCCTAGCAACCTACATGGGCTTGTGGCAACCAACTGCTATGTTCATCCTCCTTGATAGAGCAAGCTAATACACCCTCTGTTTCTTGATTGTACATACTTCCCACCCATATTGGATATTTTTGTGATTTTATAATTCCATCTTTGTTCATTTTCACATTCGTATGTGTGGGTCCAAAGGTTAAGACAGATACCAACTTATTTGCACATTTAGGAACAACTTCTAAATTGAATAGATAAGTGTCAAACAATTAATGAGACACTCCTCGTAGTGACTCTCTTGAAGTGATGCAAGAAAGGTGATCCGCCTTGAGGTGGGTCCTACCTTTATTGACAAGCACTTCAAAGTCGTATTCCATTAGTAAGAGGAATCATCTTTCTAAGCATCTTGTATTGCAAGGTTTATTGACCAAATATAATAAAGCTTGATGATAAGTGAAAAACTTGAACTTTTTGGCCAATAGATAATGTCTAAACTACTTCACGGCATATACCATGCCTAAGCCTTCTCTTTATGTTATTGTTTAGTTTCATTCAGTCGTGTTTGGTTGCCTGCTAACATATGCTAAAGGCAAATCCATATTTCCTTCACCTCTGGGTTGTGCTAGCACACATCCTATTGCATAAGTGGATGCATCTATATATACATGGAATGGTTTATTCCAATCAAGAGTGCTCAATATTGGTGCTATGCATAAACATCTCTTCAGCTCATTGAAGGAGTTTTCACATTTGTCGTTCCACTCAAAATTTTTCAACAGAGTGTAAAGAGGTTTAGCTATGATGACATACATGTGGATAAACCTATGGTAATATCCATAATGGCCCATAAAGGCTTGTACCTCTTTAACATTCCTTGGCCTTGACAACTCTACCATGGCTCTTGCTTTGTCCTCATCCCTTGATATTCTATTCTTAGAAACAATATGACCTAAGACATTACCTTGACATACCATGAACACACATTTTTCTAGGTTTAGACAAACTTGATATTCTCTACACTTGTTGAAGATCTTTCAGAGCTCTGGGATGTGGTGTCTTATTTCTTGGGAATGAGCATATAAATCTTCCACACATACTTCTAAGCCTTTTTGCAAGAACTCTTTGAAGAAATGACATATGAGCCTTTGGAATGTTGTAGGTGCATTGGTGAGCCAAAAGGGCATCACAAAAAATGCAAAGATTCCCTACTTTGTGGGGAATGTCCTTTTGTGTTGATCATCTAGGGCAATGGCTACTTGGTTGTAACCTAAAATTCCATCAAGCAAGCTATAAACTTCCTTGCCTACAACATGCTCCAATAAATGTTTGGTAATCAAAAGAAGATAGCTATCTTTGATCATAGCTACATTAACTTTTTTAAGGTTAATATGCACCTACAACTTTCCGTTTTTCTTGGGCACCACTATGATGGGGGACACCCATTTAGTATTCTCAATCTCATAGATAAATCCAGCTTCAATCAGACTATCAATTTCTTCTTTTATTTTGGTTGCATAAGTGCCATTATATGCGTAGGGTTTGTGTTTGGTGGGCTTGACATCAACCATCATTGGGATCGTATGAGAGCATATTTCCGAATCTACTCCCTTTAGGTCTCTATAGGTCCATGCAAAAATGTTACTATAATCCCTTAATAAAGCTACAAGTTCTACTTCTTCTTCTGCACTTAGGTCTTCTCCTATGTACGTACATCGCTCTTCATTCTCTTCAACGGGTACAACAATTCCTTTTGGTTTTTTCTTTATTATCATATGCTTCTCTTGTGATGGACTCTCTCTTAGGCTGTCATACCAAAATTGTTTGATATTCAATTTCATATTTCTTGAAATTCTCTAGTACTTTGAACAATGATTCCTCCTCTGATTATTTCACTAGCTTTCTTTTCTTTTACCTTCACTTTCATCCTTGAACTTATAGTTTTAATGCTTATGATAGCTTCTTCTTCTTTTGGGTAAATACTCCTACATTTTCTAGATGTTGCTCCTCTAAGTCAAAGCATCTATCCATCACAATGGAATCTAGATCATCGCCATTGATATATTTAGGTAGTGATGTGTGTGAACGCTCTATGACTACCGGGGCACTTTTTTCCCTCTTTAGGAGGTTTTTCTTCCAGCTTGTATATACACCTATAGCCCTAATGGGTCACATATCTTTCTATATTTCTAATGGTAATACATTCAATATTGTGTGTTGTGCTCCAATCTTCTTCTTCTTCCTTGTGTTGTCGCATGCTTCTACAGACCTCAAACTCCAACAATTGGTATCATAGCAGGTCATTGCTTCATCTAGGGCGTCATCAAAACCCCTCTGGTCACACTCTTAGAATCACACAAAACTTGGTGAGCATACTCAGGGTGATTAGGAGTTCAGAACAACTTCAGCCTATGTTGTTAAAATTGCGATCTGAACTCATTTCGACCTCCGAACACATTAGCATAGTGCTTATGCAGGCAATTTCATCTTTTTGTGCCAAAGATATATACAAGTTTTGATTTTCCAATATAAGCATCTCGAAGTCTACTATAGGTTTAGCAGAACTGGACAGGTAGTTCTGTTCAGCTTTTTGAGATACAACCATTTTTCTACATTATGGTATTTTACTTAGTGGCCATGGCTGAAAGTAGTGATGCATTCTGTATGTTGGTTGTTGAGATAAGTTGGACGGTACCAATTACTCATTATGGGCTTATATGATGTGTTATGTGTTGGTTGCAGAAGGATTGTGGAATATTGTGCAAGGTGTTGAAAAACATCCTATTACACCTACAAACATAGTTGCTGAAGGTGAAGCAAATGACATTGAAGATAATGATATTCTTAAAATTCCTGTTTGTGTTACGGTTTCTACTACGCCTACTATAGAGCAACTTCATCGGGATGGTAGAGATGCTTAGGCACATGCATTGATAGCCTTGTCAGTCAAACGTGCCATTATTCCCCACAGTCACTCTTGCAAAACAACAAAGGATGCTTGGGATACATTAACCAATTTGTTCCAGGCAAGGAATGAGGCCCGTGTTGCTTATCTTTGAAAATAGTTGGGGAGTGAGCACATGAATGAAGGAGATTCCATGGATAATATTTTGACAAAGATCAAAGATTTGAAGGAGCAATTAATTTCTGCTGATGAATGTTGGTGCATGACAATCATCAATTGAAGAATTATGAAGGAATGAAGTCAAGGAGTCAAGAAGAGAACAAATTCAGATGGTTGAAGGAAGGGCATATTCAGAAAATCCAAAGACATGTACACAGATGTACATTAGCTGACTTATACCTTTGTCTAGTCATACACTTGTATATATTCATCTATAAATATGTTGGAAAATGTCGGGCAAATAGAGCAGAAGAAGATTAGAGAATAGGGAGAGAGAAATTAGTGTCATTAGACACATTGTAAGTGAGTGAATTATCCATCCTCACTAGTATGTAATTTTTCTGAAGAAATCGAGAAACTTGTGCCCGATGTTTAGCAGTCTGCTCCTTCTGTGTTTAATCTTTTGAGAAATCCTTCTGCACGTGTCTAAGTCCATAGCTAATCTATCTATGGCTAAAATTTGAGAGGTTAATTGTAATCAGGCTGAGAGAATTTTGATTAGGAACATTCATATGTAAGAATGTTCTAAGAGTCGTAAAATCTGGCGCACATTTCATCTTCAATGAAATGATCATTGCTCAGTCCACAGTGTAAAGTTTTACACAAATGAGGGCTTAAAATCTAAGTTGGAAGGTAAGCCATCTATGGCTAAAAGATCTTGATCAAACGGGTTCAGAGCTGGGAGAACCAAAGCTAAGAAGTTGCAGGTGTCAAAGTCGCCATTGCAAGGAAGCAGTTTCAGGCATAGGTAAAGTGTTTCACACATTTCTCACAGTATACTCAATCATTTTGAGAGATTTAACTTGGTAAAGTTGCGCAACCTTAAGGCGAAGTATTGTGCAAAGTTTTATCAAAAACTTTACAGGATTGATTAGTCAATGAGTG
Organism: Ceratopteris richardii; assembly: GCA_020310875.1. Lineage (NCBI taxonomy): Eukaryota > Viridiplantae > Streptophyta > Polypodiopsida > Polypodiales > Pteridaceae > Ceratopteris > Ceratopteris richardii. Next base: position 128,772,387 of record CM035434.1, on the reverse strand, counting down.
ATTAATCTGTAGCAGACTTTTCTGAAGAAGCTGAATTTTCATAATAATCAATTTTCTGATAAATTGGTGAATGACCTCTAAGTTTGGTGGAGTCTAAAGTTGATCTTGATATAGAGGTGATCTAAATTCAAGGTCAACTTGTTCTTTTGGAGATTAACACTCTCCATCAGTGGTATCAGAGCAGGTTGTGTCAAAATTGAAGTGAAGAAGACTCCGACTATTGCAGAAATACAAAACTTTACATTTCGAAGGTGCAAAAGGTTAAAGTGTGAAGAAAGATTGAAGGAAGACATACAAAGAGCATCAAAAGGATCAGAAGGAGCAACATTCGAAGTAAAGGTACATTCATTATCTGTAAAGGTTAAAGATTTGAAGCTACAGGTGAAGTAAAGATGGGAGATAGTCTCCAAATTGAGAAGCTGGATAGAGAGAACTATCCTGCATGGTCTATGAGGATGGAAGCTCATCTTATGAGCAAAGATTTGATAGGATATATCACAGGAGATGAAGAAAAGCCAGAATTCAGAGATCCTAGTGTTCCAACTAGGGAGGAGCTTGCAGATTTGAAGAATTGGATGAAGAAGGATGCTCAAGCAAGAAGCATCATCTACATGGCAGTCAATGACTATTTGCTTCCTCACATTAGAGGACTTGAAAGTGCATGTGACATTTGGAATGCTTTGGAAGAGCATTTCCAAAATACAACCAAATCAAGGAAGGCTTCACTATGGGCAGAGTTTACTACCTTCAAGAAGAAGGCCTCACAATCAATCTCTGATTATGTGACAAAGATGAAGGACATTGCAGATTCTTTAGGTGCAGTGGATGAAGATATTGAAGAAGACAAATTGGTAAGACAAATACTCACAGGGCTAAGAGGAGATGAGAAATGGAAGCCTTTCATTTTATCTACAGAACTTTCATTAGATCACTTTACTCCTCACTTGAATCAATTGTTAGGTCATATGCTAACTTTTGAGAATGATGTCAAAGGAGATGTTGATAAGAGTGCAGGTCATGCAATGTATTCTAAAGACAAGAAGAAAGCCAACAAAGGGAAGCAACAATCAGGTGAAGAAGAAGGTACTTCAAACCAAGCAAACTTCATAAGAGGAAGAGGAAATGGCAGAAGTAGAGGAAGAGGCAGAAACAACAAAGAGAATGCAAGAGCTTGTTGGATATGTGGTAAGACCAATCATCTATCTCATGATTGTTGGCATAATAATCAAAACAATGGTAATTATCAGAACTTTAATCAAAGAGCAAGAGGTGGTAGATTTCAGAGAGGAAATTTCAGAGGTAGAGGTGGTAGGAATTCTTTTGGAAGAGGTGGAGGAAGAAGCTTCCAAAATCAATCCTATAATAACACCTACTACAACTATGCATCAGATCAAAAGGAGGACTCGACTCTCATTATGAATACATGTGAAACCTCACATGAGGACATGAGAGTGTTTTATATTGATTCAGGATGTAGTAATCATTTGAGTGGAAATATTGCTTTGATGACTGATCTAGATCATAATGCAATTAATCATACAGTTCAGACAGGTGATAATACAAAGCATAAGGTAAAGTCAATTGGTTCAGTCAAAGCTAAGGATGGGAGCACTCTTCTGAGTAAGGTACTTTATGTTCCCACAATTCCAAAGAATTTGATCAGTGTAGGTCAAATTGTGGAAAAAGGTTATGAAGTAAGGTTTACCAATGATGGAGTTTATGTGGAAGACCCTAGTCAAGGGTATAAACAAGTTATTGCAGGAAAGAAAGAAGGAAGGCTCTTCACATTGAAGGTACAAGGAAATGTTGGACATGCTATGTTCACATATGGAGAGCAGAAGGTGTCAGAATTGGATCTTTGGCACAAAAGACTTGGACACTTTAATGAAAGAGGTATCAAAGAAATGATTAACAATGATTCAGTGCTTGGAATGCCTAACATTGCAGGTCAACACATGACATACAGATGTGAGGCATGTCAATTAGGTAAGGCTCATAAGCAATCCTATTCCAAGCATGGGTTTATGTATTCAGAAAGACTTGAATTGGTGCATACAGATGTGTGGGGTCCTTCAAAGGACTTTAGTATAAATGGTTCAAGATATTATGTCATATATGTTGATGATGCTACCAGGTGGATCACAATTTATGTGATTAAAGAAAAGTGAGAAGTGTTTAATACATTTAAACACTATCATGCATATGCAGAAAGGATTACAGGTCAAAGATTGAAGAGACTAAGGTCAGATGGAGGGGGAGAGTATTTTTCAAATGAGTTCAATGATTATTTGTGGAATGCAGGTATAAAGAGAGAAGTTACTTGCGGGTACTCTCCTCAACAAAATGGGGTAGCAGAAAGAAGAAATAGGACTCTTGTTGAATTTGCAAGGTCCATGATGAAAGAGAAGAATTGCCCAAATTATTTGTGGGCTGAGGCTGTTAATACAGCTACATATTTGGTTAATAGATTGCCTTGTAAAGCTTTGCAGGGTATGACACCATATGAAGCTTGGTGGGGTAAAAAACCTACCTTGGATCATTGCAGAATATTTGGATGCTTGGCATATGCATATGTGCCATCTCAATTGAGGCATAAGTTGGAGCCTAAGGCAGAAAAGTATGTATTCATTGGTTATGATGATAAGCAAATGGGATACACGTTGTGGAGTCCATCCACAAAGCAATTTATTGTATCCAAGGATGTTACATTTGATGAGCAAGGTACTTGGTATGCAGGTAAATATAATGTACATGCAGATGATGAAGAAGTAGTCGATCAAAGAAAAGGTAAAGCAAAGATTCAATTACTTGATGAAAGTGAGAGCAATGAAGTACAGATTGAAGTTGAAGAGAGGCCAAGGTTTGATCCAGAATGTGATGAACCAGAGACCTCAAGAAGTGCAGAAGTTAGGAGGTCATCTAGGCACAAATGGCAACCTACAAGGTATAGCTATGACACTTCATTCTTAACTACTAAAGATTATGCTTATTTGGTAAAAGCAGATGAAGACCCTTCTACATATGAAGAGGCCAAAGGGAAAAAGAATTGGGAAGATGCTATGCAAGAGGAGTATGATGCATTGATAGAGAATCAAACATGGGATTTGGTTCCTAAACCTAATAGTCAGAAGATCATTGGATGTAAGTGGGTTTACAAAACAAAAAGATTTGCAGATGGAAGTGTGTCTAGATATAAAGCTAGACTTGTTGTGAAAGGGTATGCACAGACATATGGAGTGGACTATGATGAGACTTATAGTCCTGTGGCAAAGATGACAACCATCAGGACACTCATAGCAATTGCTGCTTGCAAAGGTTGGAAGTTATCTCAATTAGATGTAAAAAATGCTTTCTTGAATGGTTACATTTCAGATGAAGTCTACATGGAGCAACTAGATGGGTTCAAAGATCAAGTGAGTCCAAATTATGTGTGTAAGCTCAAGAGAGCTTTGTATGGGTTAAAGCAAGCCCCAAGGGCTTGGAATTATAGGCTTGTAAAATTCTTGAATGATCTTGGATTTCAAGCATCAAAGGCAGATAGTAGCTTGCTAGTCAAAGCAAGTGAAGATGGGTTCATTTATGTTTGTATTTATGTTGATGACATAATACTTACAGGAACAAATGATAAGGGAATACAAATGATCAAGAAGCAGATGGAGAAAGAGTTCAAAATCAGTGATTTGGGGAACCTATCATTCTTCTTGGGAATGGAGATTTCTTATACTCAACATGGAGTATATGTGACCCAAGAAAGGTATCTTAAAAATTTGCTAACCAAATTTAAAATGGAAGATTGCAGGGTTGCACCTACACCTTTGGAAGTAAACCATAAATTGTCTAGGTTTGGAGGAGAAGAGTTCAGAGATATGAAACTCTATCAAAGTTTGGTTGGTAGCTTGATTTATGCTACATTAACAAGGCCTGATTTGTCATATGCAGTTGGTGTGCTTTCACAATTTATGCATTGTCCTAGAAAGGAACATTGGATTGCAGGACAAAGAGTACTTAGATACATCAAGGGTACACTCAGAGAAGGGTTGTACTATGGATTTACTTCTGATACAAGAGTAAAGATATATAGTGATGCAGATTGGGCAGGTAATGTGGATGATAGAAGATCAACACATGGATACTTGTGCTATGTAGGAGACAAATTGATTTCATGGTGTTCTAAGAAGCAACATACAGTTGCTTTGTCATCTACAGAAGCAGAATATAAAGGTATGGTGGAAGCTGCAAAAGAGGTAATATGGCTAAAGACACTTATGAAAGCTTTTGATGTGATTCAGAGCACTCCTATTATTTGTGGAGATAATATGAGTTCATTATACTTGGCAGCTAATCCTGTATTTCATGCTAGAACTAAGCATATTGAAATACAGTATCATTTTCTGAGAGAGAAGGTCATTGAGAAGGAGATTGAAGTCATACACACTCCCACAAAAGATCAAGTTGCAGATATGATGACAAAAAGTCTAGATGGACCAAAACTACAAAGATTCAAGGATATGGCTGGAGTAAAGAAGATAGAGAAGAACCTCAATTAATGATTGAGGGGGAGCTGTTGGTGCATGACAATCATCAATTGAAGAATTATGAAGGAATGAAGTCAAGGAGTCAAGAAGAGAACAAATTCAGATGGTTGAAGGAAGGGCATATTCAGAAAATCCAAAGACATGTACACAGATGTACATTAGCTGACTTATACCTTTGTCTAGTCATACACTTGTATATATTCATCTATAAATATGTTGGAAAATGTCGGGCAAATAGAGCAGAAGAAGATTAGAGAATAGGGAGAGAGAAATTAGTGTCATTAGACACATTGTAAGTGAGTGAATTATCCATCCTCACTAGTATGTAATTTTTCTGAAGAAATCGAGAAACTTATGCCCGATGTTTAGCAGTCTGCTCCTTCTGTGTTTAATCTTTTGAGAAATCCTTCTGCACGTGTCTAAGTCCATAGCTAATCTATCTATGGCTAAAATTTGAGAGGTTAATTGTAATCAAGCTGAGAGAATTTTGATTAGGAACATTCATATGTAAGAATGTTCTAAGAGTCGTAAAATCTGGCGCACATTTCATCTTCAATGAAATGATCATTGCTCAGTCCACAGTGTAAAGTTTTACACAAATGAGGGCTTAAAATCTAAGTTGGAAGGTAAGCCATCTATGGCTAAAAGATCTTGATCAAACGGGTTCAGAGCTGGGAGAACCAAAGCTAAGAAGTTGCAGGTGTCAAAGTCGCCATTGCAAGGAAGCAGTTTCAGACATAGGTAAAGTGTTTCACACATTTCTCACAGTATACTCAATCATTTTGAGAGATTTAACTTGGTAAAGTTGCGCAACCTTAAGGCGAAGTATTGTGCAAAGTTTTATCAAAAACTTTACAGGATTGATTAGTCAATGAGTGATTAATCTGTAGCAGACTTTTCTGAAGAAGCTGAATTTTTAGAATAATCAATTTTCTGATAAATTGGTGAATGACCTCTAAGTTTGGTGGAGTCTAAATTTGATCTTGATATAGAGGTGATCTAAATTCAAGGTCAACTTGTTCTTTTGGAGATTAACACTCTCCATCAATGAACTCTTTCTTAACAATTCACTTGTGTAAACTATTTTGAATGGTCTTCTAGATTCATAGTTGAGTTTTGCTTCTACTTTTTGATTGATGATGAAAGGCAATCTAAATGCCTTAACATTTGAGGATTTAGTCTCTATTTTGTTGTAGGAAGATCAGTCTAGGTAGAATAGGTCCATTATGTGTGTTTTAGATCAAGCTTTCCTGGCTAGTCAGAAGGGCAAAGGTAAATGGAGCTCTTCTACTAGTAAGTAGAAATTTGCTAAGTTTGCACAATCCAAGAAGGATGAGAGAGGCAAGAAGAAAATACAAAAGAAAAAATTGTTTTGCAAATATTATAAAGGAAATGATCATTTCATAAAGAGTTGTCCAAAACTGACTACTAAAGAGGCAAGGAAGAAAGAGACAGGAATGGTTGCTGCAAAGGCCTCTAGACCCAAAACATGGTCTGCGAATCTTGTGTAGAATGAAGAATGGGCATTTACCACTATTTTTAGTTATGAACCATCTTCTCATCAATAATGTATGTCTATTGTAGACTCATATGTTGGTATGATAGTCGGGCAACCAAACATATTACCTCATAGCAAAGTTTCTTGACTTCACTCGAGCTGGCCCCTATAGGGAATACTGTCACATGCACCAACAAATCCTCTTATCCTGTCATGGGAGTTGGTAAGATCATTTTGACTACTACTGAAGGTAGTTCTTTTACATTATCAAATGCTTTATTTGTGCTAGGGATCAAGTAGAATCTGTTATCAGTTTCAGCTATAGCCTTGATTCTCTTGGTTGTGGAATTTGTTGATGATAGATGTACAATTCATGATCTGTCAAATGGCGATGTCATCATTGCTTCTAGAATTTTATGCAATGGGCTATATAAACACATAGACAATGAAAAATCTGTGAATGATTCAACATGTGCAGTACTTGATTCTCAGACTTTGTCAGATGCAAAGCTTTGGCATGCATGCGTTGGTCATCTGAATTTTGCTAGTTTGCTATGCTTGCAGAAATCTAAAATGGTCTCCTCTATGCCCAAACTTGAGACAATTGGTAAATATGTTTCTGAAGATACACCTCAAGAAAATGGAATTGCTGAACAGAAGAACAAGTCACCCATGGAGATGGCAAGGTGTATGGTTAAGAGTCAGGCTTTACCGCATAGTTTTTGGCTTGAGGCTGTTATGTGTGCAGCATATGTACTTACATGTCCCACTAAGGCATTACAGTCTATCACTCCATATGTGGCTTGGCATGGTCGCAAGCCATCTGTTGCTCACCTGCATGTTTTTGGTTGTGTGGCATATGCATTATTGCCTTACAAAACAATGCAGGAAATTGGATGATAAAGTAGTGAAATGTATTTTTGTTGGCTACAATTTTGAAGTCAAGGCTATCATCTGTATCATCCACAAACTAAACACATTTTGGTTAGCTGTGATATTGTTGTTGTGGAAGATGCTATTCAGCCATTACTTTCATGTACTAAGGAGACATCAACTAGCTCCAAAGACATCTGACACATTGTTGCCTCTTTTTATAGGTGGACAGTCTAGTGTTGGTCCAAATGAGGCAAATTTTTAGCCTTTATAGTTTTCATGTGATGATGCAGATCATTCCATTTCTGATGTAGATTAAGATGTACTTGTTGATGCAAGAACTAATATAGAGGAGGCAAAAACTATTATTAAATGGCTGGTACAGAATTTGTGAGATAGCAAATAAGATGTACCTTTGACATATCGTACTCGTTCAGGCTCTCATAATGCTTCTTTTGCATCAAATTGCTATGCTATGACTACCTCTAGTCTCTGTGACGAGAATGAGCATTTTTCCTTTGATGAAGCACAAAATCCCAAAAATTGGATGGCTGTTATGCAATCAAAATATGATGCTATTATGAAAAATGGTACGTGGTCTTTATGTGACTTGCCTCCTTGCAAGAAGGCCATTGGCACTAAGAGGGTATACAATCTAAAGCATAAGCCATATGTAACAGTTGACAGGTATAAGGCTAGGCTTGTTGCAAAGGGTTATGCTCAAGAAAGAGGCATTGATTTTGATGAGACCTTTGCTCCTACATTGTGAATGACTACTGTTCATAGCATCTATGCACTTGTAGATCATCATGGTTGGAATGTACATCAATTGGACATTAAAACTTCATTTCTAAATGGTGACTTGCATGAAGACGTGTATGTTTTTCAAAACCATGGCTTTATGCAGAAAGGGCATGAAAACAAGGTGTGCAGATTGAAAAAGGCATTATATGGTTTGAAGCAAGCACCACGTGCTTGGCATGAAAAGATACATGCCTACCTGATTGCACATGGTTTTGAGAATAGTCCAATTGAGAGCACCTCATATGTTAAGCGTGCAAATGATGTGCTTCTTATCATTGTTGTCTTTGTTGATGACATGCTGCTCACTAGTCCTCATGAGAAGCATATTGCTGATTTTAAGGCTCATTCGCATTCCTCATTTGAGATGTCTGATTTGGGGCATTTGCATCATTATTTGGGCATTCAATTTATGCATGTTGATGGCATAATAGCTTTCTATTTGACAAAATATATTGACACATTATTGTAGTGTTTTGGCCTTGAATACTATAAACCTATTGCCACTCCTATGGAGATAGGTTTATGATTGAGTCTTCATGATGTTAGAGATGTATTTGATGTTGTTCTCTACCAGCAGGCTATTGGATGCTTGATTTACATAGGCATTACTTGGCCAGATATTCAGTTTGTTGTCTCACAGATGAGTAGGTTATGCATTGCCCAGGTGTCACGCATTGGCAAGCAGTTAAGTGCATCTTTCGCTACTTGAGTGGTACCTGACTACTTGGATTGTTTTATCCAAAGGGGGGAGCACTACCACCAGATTTACATGTTTTTTTTGACTCTGACTGGGCTGGTAAAAAAAACTCATGCATCCCACAACTAAAAGTATTTGTATTTATACACATGTTCTAAGCTTAATTTAAATTTTTTCCCTCACCTAAAAGTGATCCTACACTTTAGGGACATGATTGATTTGATTCCTTCACCAAATAAGTCATGGTTTCACTCTCCTAACCTCACGAGATTCCAACTTCTTTTGACTTTTACATTTAAAATTCTATATGGTTAGTCCTAGCATGATAGACAGGGTTAGTAGCATGAACTAATATTATCTTGGAGTTGAAGTGTTCCATAAATAAGAGTATAGGGTTATAATCCACATAGCTTATTATGTAGCATTTGCAAGTCCTCTATATTCAGCCTCTGCTAATGAAAGAGCAACTATGGATTGCTTCTTTGAGGACCATGAAATCAACTTTTTACCTGCAAAGGTAAGAGATCTAGATGTGCTTCTTCTATCATCTTTAGAGCCTTCCCAATCTACATAAAAAAAGAGTTTAACATATATATCAGATGTATATGGATAATACAACCCTTCATTGATTGTACCCTTAAAATAATTCAAAATTCTTTTAGCTATTTCCATGTGAGGCTTCCTTGGATTGCATATGAACTCACTCAGCACACTTACTCCATAGCATATATCTACTCTAGTTATAGTTGCATAATTCAAGCTTGCAACTAGACTCTGATAGCTAGTCACATCTTCAATTATTTCACCTTCATGAGAACTTAACTTCAGATTTACCTCCATGGGTGTACCTAAAACCTTTGTATTTTCCATTTTTAACTTAGAGAGCATGTCTCCAATATACTTGCTCTGATTGAGGAACATCCTTTTCTCTGTATAGACCACTTCCAAACCTAGGAAGAGCAATCGAAGATAATTGATCTTGAACTCTTTCTTCATTTGAGCTTTGATCCTCCTAATTCCATTTGCATCATTTCCTATAATGATTATATCATCCACATATACACAAATGTATATTACCTCTTAATGATTCCTCTTAATGAATAGGGAAGGATCTGCCTTGCTTACAATAAAACCTTTATCTTGCAAGTAAGTGTTGGTGCAGGGCAATCAACAATTGATGTTTTTGATGAAGAATTGAAGTCAAGGACTGAAGAAAAGATCAAGTTATGAAGTATGAAGGAAGTGCATATCCATAAGATGAAGATGTGTACACATATCTACATTATTTTAGAGTCAGTTCATCTTATACTTTTGTATGGTCATGAGCTTGTAAATATTTGCCTATATATACAAAGAAAATGTCAGGGCAAATATGAGAGAATGTGTAAGAACAAGATTTGAGGAGAATTAGATGTGATTAGACACTTGAGAAGTGTGAAGATTTGCTCTCTCATCCAGATGTAAAGTTTTTCTAGTAAGGAAGAGAAATTGCACACGATGTTTCTGTGTATTCTCCTTCTATGCTTCATCATTTCAAGAATCCTTTTGTAGACGTCTAAGTCCATAGTTAATGAGTCTATGGTTAAAGTTTGAGAGTCTAATTGTAAACAGGCTGTGAGAATTATGAGTAGGAACATTCATATGTGAAGAAGTGTTCATTGTTTCCTGAAACAGGTGCAAAATTCAATGCTAATGTTTTGGTCCGTTCTCCTTCCACAGTGTAAAGTTTTGCACAAGCAAGCACTCAATCTTTAAGTTCGAAGGTAAGCTACCTGTGGCTAAAAGCATTTGCATAAACGGGTTCTAGATTGAGAGAACCAAGTTTTAGAAGTTATAGGTGTCTGAATCGACTTCTCAAAAGAACAGTTTTAGACATAGGTGACTTGTTAAGTTCATTTCTTAAGATCTACTAAATCTTTTGAAGTGATTTAACTTGGAGGAGGTGTGCAAACTATAGACAAAACCTTGTGCAAATTTTTATAAAAAACTTTACACATTTGATAAGTCAATGAGAGAGATATGTGCAACAAACTTTTTGTAGAATCATCTTCTTCACAGTTTATCCAAAATCTTTATAATTGATCATTAATCCCCCAAATTGGGAAAGGTCTTGAGTTACTCTTGATATAGAGGTGCTCTAATTTCAAGAGTAGCTTGTTCTTTTGGATATTAACACTCTCCATCAGTGGTATCAGAGCAAGAAGTATTAAAATTGAAGAAAGGAGGACCCCGACTGCTGTAGCTGTAAAGAAATCAATACTTGAAGGTTCAAAAGGTGAAAGCTTAAGAGCAAAGCTTGAGAAGGAGGCCATACGACATCAAGAAAGACAAAAGGAGTATCATTCGAAGTAAAGGTACATCTATTACTCATAAAGTTTGAAGAATTCAATACACAGGTGAAGAAAGGATGGGAGATTCTCTTCAGATAGAGAAGTTGGATAGAGAGAACTATCCAGCATGGTCAATGAGGATGGAAGCTCATCTTATGAGCAAAGACTTGATAAGTTATATCACAGGTGAAGAAGAAAAGCCTCAGTTCAGAGATCCTAGTGTTCCAACTAGGGAGGAATTATCAAAATTGAAGACTTGGATGAACAAAGATGCTCAAGCTAGGAGCATTATCTGGCAATTAATGACTACTTGCTACCTCACATTAGAGGTCTTGAAAGTGCAAGTGATATATGGAATGCTTTGGAGGAGCATTTCCAAAACACCACAAAGTCTAGGAAGGCATCCTTGTGGGCAGAATTTACCACATTCAAGAAGAAGGCCTCTCAATCCATCACAGATTATGTAACAAGAATGAAGGACATTGCAGATGCATTAGGAGCAGTTGATGAAGATATTGAGGAGGATAAATAGGTAAGGAAAATCCTCACAGGTTTGAGAGGTGATGACAAATGGAAGCCATTCATTTTGTCTACTGAATTATCACTTGATCATTTCACTCCTGATTTAAATCAGTTGCTAGGACATATGCTAACCTTTGAGCAGGATGTCAAAGGAGAAAGTGATAAAAGTACAGATCATGCAATGTATTCAAAGGATAAGAAGAAGAATAGCAAAGGGAAGCAACAAGCAAATGAAGATGAAGGTACAACTAGCCAAGCTAACTTCCTAAGAGGAAGAGGAGGTGGCAAAGGTAGAGGAAGAGGCAGGAGTAATAAAGATGGAGTCAAAGCTTGCTGGGTTTGTGGTAAGACAAATCACTTAGCTAATGATTGTTGGCATAATACTCAGAATAATGGTGGATATAATCAGAATTTTAATTCAAGAGGAAGAGGTGGCAGAAATCAAAGAGGTAATTTTCAGAGGTAGAGGTAGTAGAGGTTATTTTGGAAGAAATACAGATAGAGGATTCCAAAGTCAACAATACAACAATACCTACTACAATTATGCTTCAGATCAGAAGGAGGATTCGACATTGATAATGAATGCAACTTGTGAAAGGCAAAGTGAAGACCAAAGAGTGTTCTACATTGACTCAGGGTGTAGCAATTACATGAGTGGTAACATAGCTTTGATGACTGATTTGGAGAATAAGGTAACTAATCATGTAGTTCAAACAAGTGACAATACAAAGCACATGTGAAGTCAATTGGATCAGTGAAGGCCAAGGATGGTAGTACTCTCTTGAGTAAGGTTTTGTATGTTCCTACAATTCCTAAAAATCTGATAAGTGTAGGACAAATTGTTGAAAAAGGTTATGAAGTTAGGTTCACTAATGAAGGAGTGTTTGTGGAAGACCCTAGCAATGGATATAAACAAATTTTTTCAGGGAAGAAAGAAGGAAGATTGTTCACATTCAAGATCCAAGGCAATGTTGGTCATGCCTTGTTCACTTATGGAGGACATAAGATCTCTGAGTTAGATCTTTGGCACAAGAGGCTTGGACATTTTAATGAAAGAGGTATCAAAGATATGGTTAACAATGGTTCAGTGCTTGGGTTGCCTAATTTTGCAGGTCAACATATGACATACAGATGTGAAGCATGTCAATTAGGTAAGGCTCATAAGCAATCTTATTCCAAGCATGGTTTTATGTATTCAGAGAAGCTTGAGTTGGTACACACAGATGTGTGGGGACCATCAAAGGATTTCAGTACCAATGGTTCAAGGTACTGTGTGATTTATGTTGATGATGCTACCAAATGGATCACTATCTATGTGATCAAAGATAAATCAGAGGTATTCAATACATTCAAACATTATCATGTGTATGCAGAGAGAATTACAGGTCATGTGTGCAAACTCAAGAGAGCTTTGTATGGTTTGAAGCAGGCTCCAAGGGCATGGAATTATAGACTTGTGAAGTTCTTGAAAGAGCTTGGTTTCCAAGTATCTAAAGCAGATAGTAGCTTGCTTGTTAAAGCAAGTGATGATGGGTTCATTTACATGTGCATATATGTTGATGATATAATTCTTACAGGTACAGATGAGAAAGGCATTCAAAGCCTAAAGAAGCAAATGGAGAAAGAGTCCAAGATCAGTGAATTAGGAGACTTGTCATATTTCTTGGGCATGAAGATCTCATACACTCAACATGGAGTGTATGTAACTCAAGAAAGGTATTTGAGAAACTTGCTGATCAAGTTTAAAATGGATGATTGCAGGGTAGCATGTACTCCAATGGAGGTGAATCACAAATTGAGCAGATATGGAGGAGAAGAGTTCAAGGATATGAAGTTATATCAAAGTTTGGTTGGTAGTCTGATTTATGCTACATTAACTAAGCCTGACTTATCATAGGCAGTTGGAGTATTGTCTCAATTCATGCATTGTCCTAGGAAAGAACATTGGGTTGCAGGTTGTATTATGGTTTTACATCAGATACAAACATCAAGATATATAGTGATACACATTGGGCAAGTAATCCTGATGATAGGAGATCAACATATGGATACTTGTGTTATGTGGGAGATAAGTTAATTTCTTGGTGTTCAAAGAAGCAACACATAGTTGCTTTGTCATCTACAGAAGCACCGTACAAAGGTATGGTTGAAGTTGCAAAGGAAGTGATATGGCTTAAGACTCTTATGAAGAGTTTCGATATCATTCAGAGTACACCCATTATTCATGGAGATAACATGAGTTCTTTTCATGCCAGGACTAAACACATTGAGATTCAGTATCATTTTCTAAGAGAGAAGGTGATTGATAAAGAGATTGAAGTAATACATACTTCAACAAAAGATCAGATAGCTGATATGCTAACCAAAAGCTTGGATGGACCAAAGCTACAAAGATTCAAAGACATGGCAGGTATAAAGAAGATAGAAGAAAACCTCAATTGATGATTGAGGGGGAGCTGTTGGTGCAGGGCAATCAACAATTGATGTTTTTTATGAAGAATTGAAGTCAAGGACTGAAGAAAAGATCAAGTTATGAAGTATGAAGGAAGTGCGTATCCAGAAGATGAAGATGTGTACACATATGTACATTATTTTAGAGTCAATTCATGTTATACTTTTGTATGGTCATGAGCTTGTAAATATTTGCCTATATATACAAAGACAATTTCGGGGCAAATATGAGAGAATGTGTAAGAACAAGATTTGAGGAGAATTAGATGTGATTAGACACTTGAGAAGTGTGAAGATTTGCTCTCTCATCCAGATGTAAAGTTTTTCTAGTAAGGAAGAAATTGCGCCCGATGTTTTTGTGTATTCTCCTTCTGTGCTTGATCATTTCAAGAATCCTTTTGTAGATTTCTAAGTCCATAGTTAATGAGTCTATGGTTAAATTTTGAGAGTATAATTGTAAATAGGCTGTGAGAATTATGAGTAGGAACATTCATATGTGAAGAAGTGTTCACTATTTCTTGAAACAAGTGCAAAATTCGATGCTAATGTTTTGGTCCGTTCTCCTTCCACAGTCTAAATTTTTGAGCAAACAAGCACTCAATCTTTAAGTTGGAAGGTAAGCTACCTGTAGCTAAAAGCATTTGCATAAACGGGTTCTAGATTGAGAGAACCAAGTTTTAGAAGTTATAGGTGTCTGAATCGACTTCTCAGAAGAACAATTTTAGACATACATGACTTGTTAAGTTCATTTCTCAAGATCTACTGAATCTTTTGAAGTGATTTAACTTGGAGGAGGTGCGCAAACTATGAGCAACACCTTATGCAAAGTTTTATAAAAAACGTTACACATTTGATAAGTCAATGAGAGAGATATGTGCAGCAAACTTTCTATAGAATCATCTTCTTCATAGTTTATCCAAAATCTTTATGATTGATCATTAATCCTCCAAATTGGGAAAGGTCTTGAGTTACTCTTGATATAGAGGTGCTCTAATTTCAAGAGTAGCTTGTTCTTTTGGAGATTAACACTCTCCATCAGTAAGTGATAAGTCTATGATTCCAAGATGTAGGAGCTTGATTCAAGCCATAGAAGGCTTTCCTTAACCTGCACATATGTCTAGGGTATGTTTGATCTTCAAAGCTTGGAGGTTGAGCCATACATACCTCCTTTAAAATCCAACCCTTCAAGAAAGCATTTTTAACATTCATTTGATATATCTTCCAACTCTTGGAAGATGCAATATGCATAAGTATCCTAATAGTAGGCATTTTAGCAACACATGAAAATGTTTCTCCATAATCAATGCCTTGAGTTTCTGCAAACCCTTTGGCTACAAGCCTTGCTTTGTACCTGTTGATTGAGCCATCAAAATTCTTCTTTACCTTGTATATCCACCTTGAGCCAATGACTTTCATAGATAGTTTCTTGGGTACCAATTCCCAAGTTTGATTTTCTTGTAGAGCTTCTATTTCTTCTTCCATGGAATTCCTCCATTATGGCTTCTTCTTGGATTCTTCATATGTAGATGGTTCTTCAGAGTTTGAGTCATGTGATTTGTATGAAGACAAAAATCCCTCAAAGATTTACACCCTAGAGGTAGAGTTTCATAACCTATCCATTAGGCCCCAGGATCCTATTTCGAAAGTTATCACCATATTTGGGGACTATCAACATAAACTAGAATTATGTGCTCACCAAGTTTTTAGTGAATCTATGGCCATCCGTGTTCTCAATAAACTCCCTAGATCATATGAGACATTTGTAACCACTGTTTATAATTGCGATCAATTCTAAATTGGGAAGAAGTTCGTCCACTTTTTATCCTCCATGACTCGTGAGAAAAGCCGGCTTCATCACAAGAGACCACAATGAAGGCGAAGAGACCCTTCCATAAGGGCAAACATGCTAGTTGTAACACTAGCAACTCAACCAAACAAGGTTCCAACACTTCAACAAAGACGTTTAGTTGCAATTTCTATGGCAAAACAGGGCACATCGAAAAATTTTGCTACAAAATTAAGAATAAATCCAAGCCCTCTAGCTCGAGAAACCTATCAAAACCTTCTCAGCATAGGTCTCACTATTAGTGAAGACATGTTTAGTTCAATAGAAGCCAATGCCCTAGTAACTTCAAGTTCATCTCAAGAATGGATCTTTGATAGTGGAGCAACATCACACATGTGCAAAGATCGAGCAAAAGCAACCTACATTTGCTCTTTCATCCATTAAGGCCAAGTATTGAGCATCCAGCTCCACAACATGTGAGGCCAACTGGCTTTGATGATTATTATTTGACATTGGTATTTTGTAGGTTACTCCGACATGCATCCCCACGGACAACTAGTCAACCTTGGCCATTGCCAAGAATCCAGTGTTCCACGCTCGGATGAAACACATCAAGATCTAGTACCATTTCATCCGTGAGAAACTCGTATCTTAGGAAATTACTCTAGAGCAGTGTACCTCTTAGGAGATCCTAGCGGACATGTTCACAAAGGCTCTACCTCCAATTCCGCTCTAGTGCTTGGTGGTCCTCTATAGCACTCAGCCACTCCAAAATGGAGCTGGAGAGGGGATGTTGATGACATGAATGCTTCTACATTTCCATTTGTATCCCCATGAGTGCATCTCCATTTTGTATCGAGGAGGTAGTCCATTTCTAGTTTATTTCCATTTTATATTGTATCTCTTTTGTATTCGGATACCTTGCCATTGGCTTCTACCATTGTATCATTCTCCTTTAAGGGGAATTATCCCACATGAGATGTACTTTGGGAAGCCCCTCCCAAATCTATATCAGGAGGGCCTCTCCCACCATTCACACTTGGTTAGAAGCTTGAGGAGCCTACTCCATGCTCTTGGTAATCTCATTTCTAATCCATGTGAATTTACCCATTTCTTAGTCTATTCACTTTGACTCTCTCACACTCTTTCTTTTGCGATTACACTCTTCTTTTCATTTTGCTTCCGTTTTTGTACTCTCTATAGCCTCATCTTCAAGAATAAAGAGATCTAGGACAAACAAAATAGAGAAGGAAATGAAAAAGCATCAATTTATGGTTTTTGTACTATTTTCAAAGCGCTCGAGTCACTCTATTCTCAACCTCTTCCATCTTTGAAAACCCTTGTACTTATCCAAAAAGTGATGTTGTAAACTATTTGATTTATTGAATATATCTCTATGCTTCTCCTTTCAGAGAAATTGATTGCTCTTTGTATATCTGAAAATTTTGTCTTCTTTTTTACTACAAGCTCTACAACTTTTTTCTATACAACCACTCGAAACGTTCTTGAAGATTATTGGCCTTGGATGCACCACCAAAATGTTGTGTATATTGTACTCTCTCCATGCTTCCTTCATATATTTTCCGAGTATATTCGATTGTTCTTCAATCAATTGGAGGTCTTTCTTTGAGAAGTTTTACTTTTCACAATATGTGAAAACATTTTCAAGTCACTCCAAAACCTTTACCTTTGTTGTTTTGGCAAGGCCGTCACTTTTGTGGTCTTCTATTGAAGTGTAAATTGATCTCCAACGTGAATATGTTAGATGTGAAAAAGTTTATGTAGTAAACAAACGAGGACATTGGTTAAAGGTATTGGTGGAATAACTTGAAAGTTTAGATCCTTGGTTTCTCTATTTTGTGGAGGCTTCCATGTCCACCACTTGACGTCAAGCTTAGAAGTAGGCTCCAATAGTAAATACACAAAATGTTTTTAGTTTCCTTCTTTACTGTTGTACATGAACTTCAATGTCTTTAAATCTCTAGCCAATTTCCAAATGTCTCTAAAATTTGCTTTTGTAGGAACTTGTAAAAGCTCTTTAGATAATTTCACTTGAATTATGTTTGGAATACTTGTATGACTAAAGACCCCCTTCAATGAATGAAATTCCTCTGCTCTTACCTATAAGCATGCAATAAGCCAATATCACAACTAAACATTCAAGGATACTATCAAATGAAGATCAAGTACTGCCCTATTTTAACTACCAATAGCAAGGTTATCAAGATAACTACTCAATCAACTAATGAAATCACTCAAGAGCTTGTTCTAAGCCCACAAACGGTGAGAGATGCACCTATCCACCCAACCAACTCCATCCATATATATATAACTGCAAGCCAAGGGGGGAATTTCGAGGAGAGCTTTCCAAGTGTCCCACCACATGAATTCTGATCCATAGCTCTCTAACCTTGGAATTCACATAAAAATTGCATGGCTCTTACAGGGATTATAAGGATTCCTCCCAAGCTTGTATGTTTAGGTCCAAAGGCTTAAGGATCCTCCCTAAGGGTTTCATACCATACCCTTAGGAAATACAAATCCTAAGGATCCAAAGCCTTCAAATGGGAGTAAATAAATCCACATAGCCCAAGGGCTCAAACCATTGCCTTGGAGACACTTTCTCAAGGGTTTCTCAAGAAATTCCAAGGGTTCTACAAGTGAATTTGGACCTCAAAACCCATGTACTTTGCCTCCTCAACCCTTATTTTACAATATTCTTCCCACCTTTAAAAATTTTCATCCTCGAGAATGTGTAGAAGTATATTGTGTGAAGTATTCCTCCATGCCCCATGATCCACATTCTCAATCATGGTCTGCATCTCTCAAATTCCCTTTTTTATTAGAAGGGGGTTCTATTCCCGAATAGATCTCAAAAGAAGGGAACCCGTGTGCAAACTCACCCCTGCCCAAATCATTTTAAACACTACCTAACTTTGTAGGTGAAACACTAAATTAAGTGCAAAGTATGGAAAGACCGATAAGGGTGCTGTTTGTTGTTCTTTGGAGTTGTCCTCTCCAATCATTTAGCATAAAGAATCAACAATACATCTTATACTTGTCAATCCTGGAAGTATATATGAGACCACATCCCCTTCTAGATGATAGAATCCAAGAAATAAGAGAAAACTGGCTGGATTTCTGAGAAATAGTGAAAATGAAGAGGAATTTCTAGGGTTTGGATTATCTTGAGCAATACTCCATCATTTTCAATAATCTTGGTGTCTAAAGTGTGTTATTTTCTCAGTAGAACACAATCATAAAGTCAAAACTAAAAAATGATACCTGTAACCTTCTGACGAGACAATCGTGATTCTGTAAAATCTGACGATTTTCATCTCCAGCACCATTCTTCATCAATTTCTCACTCAACACATCAGTAATCAACTCTCTTCATACACATTCATCAGAAATACACAATAGAAGCTTGCAAATCTCCATGGATACACATAGAATAGACTCAACAAATCAAAGAAATTCACACAAAAGGAAGAATCACAATTTTCTGCAGGAAACTCTCTCTCTTTGCTTGGATAACATCAATTACAAATAACCAACCCTCTCATAATAGAGGAAATTGTCTTTTATACATTTTCAAGTGTCCCTTTTCACACTTGAATTTTGATCCTTTCTTCTTCTAATCTAAAAATATGCTATCTAGGAGTTTCCAAAAATTCTAGAAAAAATACATATGATTCTAATCTACATGAGGAAGACTCTTCCTCATTTTTACATCATTTGCATAAATATTTTTACAATTTTTTGGCATTTTACAATTATTTTCCATCAAAAATACTTCAAAAATGCTTCTTCTAACATTCTTCCCCTCCTAGACCTTTTGGCTCCTGATAAAAGACATTCTTGCTGATATTCCATGAATGCTTCCTTCACTTCTTTTTTCTTTGATACACCTGTGAAAGTAGGTCATGGCTTTTCCTTTCAGTAACATTCAAGTTGTTTACCATCTCAAATAGTGCTTTTCTCCATTGCACAACAACCTCTGGTTTATCTATTACATCTTTCTTCAAATATTCTGTGTATGCAGCTTCATAGGCAGTGAGTCGAGACTTTGTTATTACTGACAAGTTTCCAAATATCTCTGATTCCCTTTCAAAAAACCCATAATCAAATGCATCCTCAAAAATATGAAGATAATGGCTACCCAAAAATATTGTTCTACTATAGTAAGCCATCAAGCATATCCTGTCTGGGGTTTCACTGAGGTCAAATAATAAAGCATCAGTCAGTGAATTGAATCCAATGTAATTGAGAACTCTGACATCTGTATCTGTAAAGGTCTCTATACATGCCAAGATGAGTCTCATTACTCTGATTAATAAAATACATGCTGGGTCATTAACATCTTTGTATGTGGATATAACAGACTCATTTGTGTCCACCATATACTTCTTTGTGGGCCATGTTCCTGCCTTCGAACTTGCTATCTTTGGAAAATTCAACCATTTGGATGGAATCTGTCCTTCTTTCCTTCTTTCCCAAAAAACTATCCACTCTCTTCTCCTTGCTACTGGGCAGTATGCTGGATTGATCTTCAGCTGAATAGGTGCTTCTTTCCATATTTTTCTACATTCTTTATTAGCATCCAACCATCTATTTCTCCATTTTGGATTGGCTTTTTCAAATAACTCTTTTGTCACATAGATATCCTCTTCATATTCTAAATACTTGTTAGGAGGTAATCCCACCCTTGCCAACTGATAGTTTTTAATGCTTTCCATGATCATGCATAAGGGTATTCCTAGACCATCTACAGCCCAATGATGTTGATCCGGATTTATCCCTTTATTCAAAGCAAAATTAACAATTTGTTCCTCATATTCATCATGCATTTTTCTAATGAATTCCATTCTGGATTCTCTGTCTGTCAGAAGTCTCTTAACAAACTCTTCTGAGTATTCTTCTTTTGGTGCTTTGTTTTCTTGTTCACCACCATGTTGGATTCTGTCACCATCTCCTACTTCATATTCTTTTGTTTGTGTAGCCTCTGCCTGCTCTTCTACCTCAGTTTGTGGTTTTTCCAATTTTTTCTGTAGTTCTTCTATTGTCAACTTTAAACTTCTATTTTGGGAACTCTCTTTCTGATTTCCATTCATTTCTTTCCTTTTCCAAACTCGACTGCCAATCACTTCTCTCTTTTTCTATGTCTATATGCAACTTATTATATCCCCTTATAGAAGTAGCAGCATGTATACTGGCTTGTTTTTCCAACTCCTTGGCTTCTTTCAACTCTGTTTGCAATCTCATGATTTCCTTGTGCAGATCTTCCTTCTCCTCTTGTGTCACCTGAACAGTCTTGCTTTCTTCCTTCAACTGGCCTTCTTCCATTAATAATTTGTTGATTTCCTCGTTTGCTTTGACCATAATTTGATATGAACTCTGTAAAGTTCTGTATCTCCCTTCTATTTTCTTCAGTTCCATCTCCATTTTACTACTATGCTCTGTCTGTTTTGCACACTTCTCTTCAAGATATTGGATTTTGTTTTGTTGCTGAACCTCCAATTCCTCCAAAGAAATTATCTTGTGTGTTAATTCCTCATTTTTCTCCTTTACAATCCTCAATTGTTCTGCGAGTTGTTCTGTTTCCTTTTTGTGCTCCTTAATGATATTACTACATTTTTCAAACTCCGATTCTGCTACCATACCTGATATAATCATGTTTCTACTCGATGGTCTGAACTGCTCTATGTTGCTCATAATGATCTTGCAAGCAGATCTTATATTTTTAGGTATCCTTTCCAACCCAACTTCTATTTCCATTTGTTTGACTTCTATCTTCTTGTTTTCTTTGCACTCATTCTCTTCTTCATCTTCTTCCTCATACTCTATGACCTGAGTCTTTTGTTCTTCATGGCTCTTATCTACTTCCATTTTTTCTTGGTCTGCAACATCTTCCTCATATTCCAATACCTGATCATCCTTATTCTCATGTCCTGATGTATCTTTAGTTGTCTTTGTTTCCTCTGCCTTCTTGTTCTCCATCACTTGTTGTTCTTCTTCAAAGAGATGTCTTTCCTTTACCTGCACTTCCTTTTCCTGAATTAGGGTTGATTCAGTTTCCTTAGTAAGCTTTATCTGATCATTACTTATCTGCTCTCTCTGTCCTTCCTCTTGCTCATCTATATCCATGAGATCCAGCTCTTCCTCTTGTCCTTGATCTTTTGTAATTGTGAACTCCTCATTATGATTCAAGTCATATAGTATATCTTCTATGCTTTGGTTGATCTCTTTTTCTGTAATTCCTTCTTCTACTTCTTGAGCATTCTTCTTTTCCACTATTTCCTCTTTTGTTTCCTTGATTTGATCTGTATCTTTTTGTTTATTGGCTGGACTGCATAACTGAACTCCCTTTTCTTCTTCTACTTTTCCTTCATCCAATTTGAAATGGGTTTGCTCGAAAGATTTTGTACATATTGTGTTCAATCTAGATTCCACTAATCCACAGCTGAATGTCTTCCTAACTTCAATCTCTTCCTCCATCATCACTGCTTTTCCTTTTAGTAATCTTCTCTCTTCTTCACGACTAACCTGCTTTACTGCTTCTTCCTGAACTTGCTTTCCTTGGGGCTTCTCACTCAAGTCTTCTGGTGTTTTATTTTTCCTAGAGGCTTGTGTTATCACATTGGGTGTACTAGGCACTGATAAATTCAAACGTTTCAACAAAAAGTTTTCAATATCACTTTCAGAGTCTGAAGAAAATTGTGAAGAGCCTGCTATTCCTGATTTTTCCAGTCTTGACTCTTCCACAGTAGCAGATTCCTTCTGGTTTCTTTCTTCTACTACCACTTCTTCTCTCTCCATTCTTTGTACAGGTTCTGCTATTGATTTTCCTTTACTTTTCTTGGTTAACTTCTTCTTCTCTACAGGTTTCTTCTGAACCTTCTTCTTCACTACAACTGTAGTTCTTCTTTTAGGAGGTCCTTGTAGCTCTTTGAAATATGCTAACGGTTCTACTTCTTTTTTGACAAACACTTCCTCTGTCTCAACTGCCATCATTTGATCATGTAGCTCTTCATAATGTTCTACTTCCTCTTGAATCCAATGTGTTGCTTTGTAAGAGTAGTCCTCCAACATCTTTTGATATTGAGCTTCATATACTGCCCTTTTATTATTTCCTTGAGTCAAATAGGTATACAACTGCTCCTTGCTTGTCTGAGGTGGGTGTGGGTCATTTGAAGACTGCACCTGCTTCTGAGCAGCTTCATGCTCTTCCTTAGTTGCTTCTACTTGTTCCAACTCCACTTTTCTTGGATCCAATCTTCTCTTCTTTACTGGAATGACTTCTTATTCCTTTTCTTTTCCTTTCTGCTCCCCTCATGCTTGATTGGCCTTCTGATTCTTTTACAGATATCTTCCTTGAAGGACTTTTGATTCCTGCCATCAAATTTCTGAAATATTGGGCTGCTGGAGCCAGTTGTAATTGATCCTCCATCCCTAGAACATGATATATAATCCTCATTAAGAATTGGGCTCCATTCATATACTTCTTTTGCTCCCAATGTTTGGCTGCTTCCTTTAATTGCTCATGTATATATGGTGATACATCAATTATTCCAAAGGGCTTAGTTCTATCCTTATTATTAAACATAATCAATGTTACTGATTTGTGTGGCATGGTGTATCTAGGCAGTTTTGGGAAACAGAAATATTGCAAAAACATTTTGATGGCATATTCCTCAATTTCTCTTCCCTTAAAATCAAAAAATTTAGAATATCCTGTATATGTTTCTTTATTCTTCTTGACAAAGCTGTTATCCAACTTAGTTCCCATTGGATAAAACTGAAGGGCTGCCCTGATATGCTCTGCTTTTATTGTGATGTTCACTTCCTGATTTTCTTTGTTCTTGAGAGTACACCTGAAATACGCCTCATTGCCCCTTCCAACTTCCAACAAGCTGTTCATCACCTGTGCCACTCTTTCAAAATCTATGAAAAATATAGGTTCATCCAGCAACTTGTGTAATCCCACTGCTTTCCATCTTTTGTAATTGACTGCACTTTTCTGGAATTTGTAAAACTCCTGACAGAGCATAGTGTACTTGTAACCTCGAACTCCCACTGTAAATATGTGCTGGCCAATAATACCTAGAGTTTCCTTGAGTTCCTTGACTATCTTTTCTGCTTCTGGAATCTCCTGCTCTTCATCAGATTCTAATTCTACTGTCTCCATTGTTGCTTCATTGTCTAAGAACCAATGTCCTCTAGACAGAGTGACTAAGTCTGCTTTGAACTCATGGATTGGTAGTTCCTTTGGATTCACCATTCTGGAGAAAATATAGCATCACACAAAAAGAAAAAAAAACTCCACCCACATGAGTCATAAGAAAAATAAAAAATGACATTTGTTGTGATATGACATGAAAGAAGAATGAAATAAAATCTCAACTAAATCCTGACTTCCTCAAAAACTCAATTAAAGTGATCATTACATGTGTAGCAAGATGTCTAGTGCTCTTTTCTCTTTTGACTGCTCTTATCCACGAAGGAGATATTTAAAAGAAAAATGAATAAAAAATAAAAAATCATAAAAAATTAATAAATATAAAAATTAATAAATAGAAACCTGCTACCTTTCTACCTATATCTTGCTTTGTGTTATATGACTTAAAAAAGGAAAAATGGATAATTTTTTCTCTTTTTTTCTTTTCTCTTTTTTTCTTTTCTCTTTTTTCTTTTCTCTTTTTTCTTTTCTCTTTTTTCTTTTCTCTTTTTTCTTTTCTCTTTTTTTAATAATAATTTCTTCCATTTTTTTTCTTCCCCTCCTAATTCTTTTCTTAGAAAAAGGATAAGGTAGAATTATCTATCTTAATTTCCAATAGGTCATGATTTCTTTTCTGTAACATTCTGCTTTTCTTCTTTAAAAAAATCTAAATACAGATCATATATGGATGGTCTTTTTCCATTGAATCAAATATGATTTTTTTACCCAACAATATTTAACCCTTGCTGCCCTTGTCTTAGGGAAAAATCCATCTCCTTCTGGTAAGCTGTTTTTGGAGTTTTTTGGCTTCCATATCCATTTTGTCCTGGAATTTTGTGTTGATGAACAGGGTTTGTGTATACTTTGTTTCCACATCCTTCTTGTTCTGATACTTTGATGCTTCTGACTATGCCATAGTTGCCACCTTGCTTTTGTCTCTTCACCCTCTTTTGCTCCTTCAATTTTTTGCTGGTTTTGATTAAATGAAGCTTGATCATTTAGTAATTGTATTGGTAATGTCTGTTTGTCTTCTAATGAAAAAGTAAATCCTTCCAGGTCTGGGTCATGCACATCTTGTTGATCTTCTTGTTCTTCATTACTCAATAAAAACATTAAAAACCTTTTGTCATTTATTGTCAACTTAAGCTTCAGTTTTTCAAAATCCAAAATTACTTTACCTTGCTTTAGCCATGGTTGTCCCAAAATCAATTTTTCAGTCATCAAGTGATCAGGCCATTCTTCACAGTCTATTCTCATATATTCTTTATTGAACTTGACCTCAATAGACGGTGAAGACATGCTTTGTATTATTTGTCCTTCCAAGGTTTTGATAAAGGTTTTACTTTCAGTCCTTTCTATGCTAAACTTATTCAACAAGGCTGAATTGATCAAATTTACCTGTGCTCCTGAGTCTATCAAAACCTTGATTTTTTCATCCTGAAAATCCATTGTTACCACAGACAAATGTTCTTTTTGTTTTAGAGGTGTGTCACACAAAAGGACTTCTCTAAGATTTTTAGTTTTTCTTATTCTTTCCTTTGCCTCCTGTTGGGCCTCTTTTCTAATGTTTTCCTCTTCTTTTTTCCTGTTTTGAGCTTGATGTAGTCTTCTCCATTCAGAAGCAATTAAAGGAAGATCATACCTTTTAACTCTACATCCACTTATAAAGTTTGGCATGATTTCCCCATCTATGTTAGCTAACTGAATAGCTCCACTATTACTGATCTAATTGATAATATATGTTCCATGTCCTTTCTTCGGAAATTTCTTTTGATGTTCCTTTACAGTGTATGCCAAAACTAAATCTCCTTCTTGTAGAACTTTTTCTTTTATGTGAACATCATGATAAGCTTTTTGCCTTTTCTTGTCTGCATATATACTCATAATTGCTTGGAGTCTAGAAGCTCCCAGTTGTTCCAATTCCATTACTCTCTCAGATAATTCATGTCCAGTCCAATTGTATTGACTACCTACTTTTAGTGTTGGGATGAGGAATTCCAAAGGTAGAATTGCATTTTGTCCATATACCAAATTAAATGGTGTGGTTCCTAATGCAGTTTTGTATGCCACTCTATAGGCCCATAGGACATGATTAAGTTGTAAATCCCAATCATTTGTGTTTGTGTTTACCAATTTTGACAATACAGTACACAATACTTTATTAGTACTTTCTGCTAACCCATTGGCTTGTGGGTGATATGGGGCTGACTTTCTATGACTAATCATGAAATATTCAATTATGCTCTCTATGATTTGGTTCAAAAAATGAGTCCCCCTATCACTTACCAATTCAATTGGTAGTCCAAATCTGGTGATGATGTTTTCATAGAGAAATCTGGCAGTAGTATGAGCATCGTTCTTTTTTATAGCTCTAGCCTCTGCCCATTTGGTCAAATAGTCTGTGGCCACTATGATGTATTCAGCATGGGATTGTTTTGTTGGAGGATGTATAGGTCCAATGAAATCCAACCCCCATTTACTAAATGCTCTTGCTGAGATTAATGGAACTAATGGCATATTGTCTCTTTTATTTGGCTGACTCACCTTCTGACAAATGTCACATCTTTTTACATATGTTCTTGCATCAGGAAATAGAGTTGGCCACCAAAAGCCAGAATATAATATGAGTTTAGCAGTTCTGTCACTTGAGAAATGCCCTCCTGCCACTCCGGAATGTGCCATTTCCAACATTTCCAGATATCTATCTTCAGGAACACAAATTCTTAAATATCCATCCATCCCTCTCTTATACAATTGATCTCCTATCAGTTGATATTCCTCAGAGATCATTTGTAGATTTTTTGAGTCGACACTAGCTCTTACTTGTTTTCCTTTCTTCTTCCTTTTCAACTCTTCAATGATGTTCTCACTCCATTCTTGATTTTTTTGAAACCAATATAGAGTTATAAGTTCTGAATTTTGCAAGGTTTGACATTCCTACCAGTTAGCAACATATTTTGTTACATCTTGAATCTTATTAGGCCAATGTACTCCCATCCTATTGAGATTACTTAGGGTGACTATTATGGAAGCATGTGTACAAGGGTTCCAACAATGAGCTCTTCTCAAATATTCATGTTGCTCCTATTCTGGACTTTCTACTTTGAACAGATATGTACCTGGAAATTCATCATCTAAAGGTGAACTTGGTTCTTTAGCCTGGATTCTAGACAAATGATCTGCCCTCAAATGTGTTTTTCCCTATCTGACCACCACCTCAAACTCAAACTCCATTAGTAAAAGAAACCATCTGACTATTCTACCAGTGTGACAAGGTTTGTTTACTAAGTAGAGTAAAGCTTGATGATCCACAAAAAATTTAAACTTGTTGGCCAACAGATAATGTCTATATTTTTTCACAGCAAATATCATTCCCAACCCTTCCCTTTCAGTAGTTGTGTAATTTTTCTCTGCTCAATTTAGTTGCCTACTAGCATAAGCAACTGGAAAAACTAATTTGCTCCCTTCTATTGGTTGTGCTAACACACATCCCAAAGCATAGTTTGAAGCATCCACATGGACATGAAAAATTTTATCCCACTGGGGTGTTTTCAGAATTGGGGCTGTAACGAAACAAGTTTTTAGGGTCTCAAAAGCTTGGTCACACTCTTTGGTCCACTCAAACCTTGTAATCAAAGCATATAAAGGTTTAGCTATGTCAGCAAACTTGTGTACAAATTTTCTATAATACCCGCAATGTCCCATGAAAGTTTGAAGTTCCTTTACATTTGTTGGTCTTGGAAGTTCTACTATGGCCTTTATTTTTTTCTCATCAGTTGAAATTCCATTTTTGGAGATTATGTGACCTAACATTCTTCCTTGTCTTACAAAGAATACACACTTCTCTGGATTTAAACATACTCTGTATGTTCTGCATTTCCTGAATATGTTTTCTAAATCTTTCAAATGATCCTGTCTTTTTAATGAAAAAGTACACAGATCATCTACATAAATTTCCATTACACGGAATTCTTTGAAGATATGAGACATCAATCTTTGAAAAGTTGTTGGGGCATTGGTTAACCCAAAGGGCATAACCCTAAAAGCATAAATTCCCCATTCTATGGAAAAGGCAGTTTTATGTTGGTCCTCCAATGCTATGGGTCCTGATTGTATCATGAAAAACCATCCAAAAAACTATACACCTCCTTCCCTGCAACTCTTTCTAGAAGATGGTCTGTTATAGGCAATGGGTATCTATCCCTTATAGTTGCAACATTCACTTTTTTCAAATTAATGCATACCCTAAGTTTCTTATTCTTTTTTGGTACCACAACTATAGGAGATATCCATTCTGTATACTCAATCTCATAGATGAAATTGGCAGCCAGCAGCTTGTCAATTTCTTCCTTTATTTTAGCAGAGTATTTATCATTGAATGTGTAATGTCTGTGTTTGCTAGGTTTTGCATCAGGTGTAATAGGAATCTTATGCCCACAGATTTTAGGATCAATACCTTTCAAATCTTTGTAGCTATAAGCAAACACATCCCTATAGCTTTTGGCCAAATTTCTTAATGCCTCCTCTTCTTGTTTTGTCATGTCATTAGCTATTACAATATGTCTTTCTTCCCCATCTTCCTGAGTGATCATAACCTTCTTAGTTTGTTCTTCATTGTCATATGCCTCCCCTTTTCTCTTTTCTCTCTTTGGTTTCATTTTTAGAAGTAATCTGTCTTCTACTTCATAAGTCTTGAAATTTGCTGGTACATCAAACTGTTGATCTTTGTTTGTCATTTCCTCATTTTTTTCATCCTCTTGGTCTTTTTCTATTTCCTTGTGTTTGTTTTTCTTATATTTGCCTGAGATTTTGTCTTTTATTGCATCTTCAGCTTTTACTTCTTCCAAATATTGTGCTTTCCCATTTTTCAATATCATTTCTTTTTCCTGGTCCTCTTCTGTTTTTGATACCTTTATCATTTGTATTCCTATGTGAAAAACATCATATCCTTCTTCATTTTGAAATCTCACTCCCACATACTCATCTTTGTCTAGATCCATGGTAGCCAAAATCTGGTTCCAACCATAAGGCTCAAATTCTTCATCTTTGAATTTTTGGGGTATATAGCTCTCATCTTGTAATTTTCTCCCTTCTACACAATCTTCTCTTCTTAATCTTCTTTTTCCATTTATAAGGTTTCTTATCACATTGCACTTCCACATTGATGATTTAGTTTCATTCTGATCTTCCAACTCTGATTCTTCACTTAATTCTTGATTTTGATGTATTTTGAACCATTCTTGAGGGGATATGTCACAATAATGACCATTTCTTAGATTCACTCTGGTTATCCTTCCTTTGCTCTGAAGGTATAGGCAATCATTACCCCAATCTTGCACAATTTGCATTTGTCTCATAAATGGTCTTCCTAGGATAATTTCATATGACGTGGATTGTGGAAATTCAACTGTGGCAAAAGTATGCTCTATTTCTATTCCACATATGTCCACAATCACCTTTTCCCATATTCCTAGTGGTTTTTCTATGTGTCCATCTGCAAGTTGCAATCTCATTTTAGTGGGTATTAATTCATTTTTTCCCCATTTTTCCCAAGTCTGTTTAGTCGTGATAGCCACACCTGATCCACTATCCAATATAGCTTTGGCATAATTTTTACCAAATTGTATTTTTAGGGTTGAGTTTCCCTCTTCTCCTTCACAATATCCTCCTATCTTATCAATAGGAATGTACCACAATTCCTCCAATTCATGTGGCTGTGGATCAATATTCTCTGGTATTGCTTCCCATTTTTTCATTTTGTATTGTAAGTGAGGATTCTGTTTTACCAATTCCTCCATTGTGGTGTGGTATAAGATTGTACATTGTTTATCTATATTTACCTGGAATGTAATTTGTGGGTTATCTCCTTGACTAATAGTTTCTCTTGTTCTTGTTGCCTTTGATTCCCCAATGGTTGTTTGAGAATTGTCTAATTCCTCCAGTTTGAGTTGTGTTTCTTGTATGATTTGTTTGCATTTTTGCATCCTTTCATGTTCTATTTCTGGCATAGGATAAGCCATTACATGGTCTGTAGGATTTGGTTCCTCTTGAATTCTTCCCTTGTATGCTTTTATCAGGGTGTCTAGACTCTGTGAATTTCTTATCTCTGATTGGGTTTGTGTCTTTTGAGGAGGAGTATGGTTTGACTGTTCCATACTCTCTTCTTCTAAACTTTACCTATTCTCATTTTCCTTTCCCATTTCCCCTTTTGTCTGTTTTTCTTCACCTTTGAAACTGAACTCTTATTTTGTTCTTTAGTTGTTTCTTGTTGTTTAGCTTGTGCCCTTGTTATACCATTTACATTTACTTGGTCAAGGTCACTCAATTCTTCTTGCTCCATGATGTTGAATATTTTCAATGGTATGTTATTAGATGTGTTTTGTTGTTTTTGAGGATTTCTTGGACAATCCTTTATTAAATGTTCCCTGCCACAATCCTTGCAATAGGCTCCTTCTATTCTTAATGTAGGAGGTTGTGGACAATCTCTAATGAAATGTTCTCCCCCACATCTATAACAAGTTATCTTTTGGCTCCCTTTGAACTGGGATTTCTGATTGGACATATAATTATTGGTTATATACATGAATGTGGCTGTATCCATCTCAATTCTCCCATTTCCCAAATCTAGGGCTTGTAGTTCTGGTTCTCTCATCTCATAACCTTCCCACTCTTCCTGATATCCTTCATTCCAGTGATATTCTTCTTTGTATGGTGATCTTATTCTTGAGTTTCCCTCCTCTATTGGTGTGTATTTAACTGGTACCACATTTGTTGGTAATGGAGGTTGTTGCCCAAGTACAGGTCTTGGTTGTTCAGTAAATCCAAATTCTCTTTGGTTTGCATAATCTCTCTCCTTAATGGGTTGTTTATTGTGAAGCATTCTTCTCTGGTATGATTTGTCCACTTTCTTTCTAGTGTACAATATTTGAGTGTTTTTCTATCTTGCAAATGTTGTGGTTTTTGATATGGACATTGTTGTACCAAATGATTTTCTCCACAATTATAGCATTTTTTATTTGTTATTATCTTAGTGTTTATCAAATTGGTTTTGGTGCTAACTTCTAGGGCTTTAGCAATGGCTTGTGCCAATTCTTCTGTTGGTGGAATTTTATCTTTATTTGTCATAGATCGAATGCTAATAGATCTTGTCCCTGGTTATCCTCTAAGTCTATTGCTTCCTTAACACATGCTCCTAGGTCTGGACATCTTCTATAATACACCAAGGTTCTCAATTGTGCACTTCTCAATCCTTCTATGAATAGGGATACTTGTCTTACCGTGGATGGTACCTCCTCTCTGGGACATCTATCAATATACTACTTGAATCTCCTGGCTGCCTCTCTAACATTTTCATCTTTTTGCTGTTTAAAGCTATGTATCAAAGTAGCTGTCCTATGTTTTATTCTAGTTTTTGAAAATTCCCCTATGAAGGCTTCTAGGAAAGATTCAATATCCAGGTACATTTCCTTTCTCAAGGGAATGAACCAAGATAGTGCAGGTCCAGTTAGGGTTAGACCAAATGCCTCAAATTGGACTTTGTAATCCTCTACTTCTTCTGCTCTAATTAGTTGTCTAAATTCTGCAGCATGGGCATGAGGATCAGAATATCCTTCATATTGATTTTTCATGCATTTGGCTACTTGATAGGGTCTAAGCATTCTGCCCTGATTTTGCCAATTATGTCTTCTCAATGGAAAATCACTAAATCCTTCTGCTTCTTTTTCAAAAGGATTTGGGGAAGTATGTGTTCTCCTACCTTGTTGTTGTTCACCATTATTGTGAATTTCATGTGGTCTTGGCAATTCTGATTGCCCTAGGTTCTGTTCCCAAGGTCTCTTGTCTGCACATTGCCCTAGGTCATTAGAATTTTCTGGGTCTTGTGAGAAGATGTATACACATCCTTGCCTATCCTCATATCTACCATCATTGAATTGTGCTACTGGTGTTATATTCAGGGGAACCTCTAAGTTCCTCAATCTAATGAGAAACTTATGCATTCCATCCTGATATACATAAGTTCCAAACCTATTTGTATACATGTATTTGAGAATGTTTCTATAATCACCAGTTTCAGAAGATTCATTGGTTTCATTTAAGTTCTCCATATTAATTTCCTGCCCTAAATCTTTCTCTTGCAATTCTCCTACCACTGGCTCTACCTCTCTCCTTCCTAGCTCTTGTTTAGAATGTGTATTTACTTTATTACCAGACCTAAGGATCATTCAATTAATTTCACGATTCTGTGGTGAGAATCGCGTTTTTCACGATTTTGTAGTGAGAATCGTGTTTTTCACGATTCTGAGGAGAGAATCGTGTTTTTTAACGATTCTGTGGAGGGAATCGTGTTTTTCAAGATTCTGAGGTGAAAATCGTGTTTTCCACGATTCTGTGGAGAGAATCGTGTTTCTCACGATTTTGTGATGAAAATTGTGTTTTCCACGATTCTGAGCAGAGAATCGCGTTTCTCACGATTTTGTGGTGAAAATCGTGTTTTCCATGATTCTGAACAGAGAATCGTGTTTCTTACGATTTTGTGGTGAAAATCGTGTTTTCCACGATTCTGAGCAGAGAATCCTGTTTTTCACGATTTTGTGGTGAAAATCGTGTTTTCCACAATTCTGAGCAGAGAATCGTGTTTCTCACGATTTTGTGATGAAAATCGTGTTTCTCACGATTCTGTGATAGGAATCATGTTTTCCACGATCCTGTTGTGAAAATCGTGTTTTCCACGATTCTTTTCTCAGACAATCATGATTGCTCACAATCGTTAGAAAACATGATTTTCAACTTCCTGTTTCTTTAATAGAATCGCCTTAGTAAATGTTTAACATGCAATGAAAGAATTTAATCAACATCATTATTTTTTCCACTGAAAACTCAAAACATCGCGATTCCGTGTTTTTGCTATTTTGTGTGTTTTTGTGCTTTAATCTTCCTATAAAATTTGAAGAAATGCAAAAAAATGTACTAAGGCTTCCTTACCTTGCTTGCTTGATACAAGAATCTCCAAAAGCTTATGGTTGCAGACGATCGCGATTCGGTCCTTGCTCTCTCTCTCTCTCTCTTCCTCACTCAAATGAGTTTTCTTCTAAGATTCCAGGGTTTTATAGTGTTCACACAATCGCGATTTTGTTCAAAATTTTCAAAATCTTCACCTTTCACTTGTTAAAATTTTTTCCCTTTATATTTTTTTTGATTTAAGTCCAATTCCTAACTTTTCATCACAAATTACTCCCTTTATCCTTCTGGTGAAAATTGCGATTCTGTACTTGTTTTCCACTTTTCCCTCTTGATACTCAATCCTCTCTGATTTTTGGAATTTGACTTCCTTTACTTACTCAACTTAGTGAAATCTCTTACAATTACCTATTTCGAAACCCAAATATGCACAAGATTCCAAAAATTTTTCTCTTACAGAAAATCGCAATTTTGTGTAGAGAATCATATTTTTCCTGTACTTCCTGTTTTTTGCAATTTTGGGTCTTCTTTCTTCTTACTCCTCTTCCAGATTCTTCACCACTCCAAGTCACTTGTCACCTGCAATTTTACATCATGAACAAAGAATTAACTAGAAAATCGTGATCCTGTGAAGAAAATCATATTTTTCTGATTTTCCAGTTTTTAGCAATTTTTTGCTTTCCTTCCACTTGATCTCTTTTACTCTTTACAACAACACTTCAATCCAACTTCCTAAGGAGAAAAGAAATTTGTTTGAATGTTTTAATGAATTTTATGATTTTTTTTAGTATTTTGCCCTAAATTAAGGTAAACACTTCACTTAGGGTTTCTTGTTTGGTGATCTATTGATCCTGTATTCCTTGATTGGTTATACTCCTTTATGCTTTGCTATCAAAACAATTCATGAGCAAAACTTCCCAAAGAAAAATGTGCTAAGAAGTGCAAATATCAATTTTTGCAAAGATAAACTCAAACATTTTTCTTTTCAAGATGCAAATAAACTTTTTCTCAAGATTATTGCTTTGACTTGGTTAACAAATGGATCCTATCTTCTTGCATCTAGCTACTTACTTGACTTTTCTCAATGCAATCATGTCATCTTCCCAAGATCAACAATTTTTCTTGGTACTTGGTCAAAAAGCACTCTACAATTGCAAAGATAGACTCATTTTACCTTATCTTCAGCTTTCTTGATTCAGTTTTTTTTTCACACACCTGCACTTTACTTCCAAAAAATTAACAGAACACAATCATAAAGTCAAAACTCAAAAATGATATCTGTAACCTTCTAACGAGACAATTGCGATTCTGTAAAATCTGATGATTTTCATCTCCAGCACCATTCTTCATCAATTTCTCACTCAACACATCAGTAATCAACTCTCTTCATACACATTCATCAGAAATACACAATAGAAGCTTGCAAATCTCCATGGATACACATAGAATAGACTCAACAAATCAAAGAAATTCACACAAAAGGAAGAATCACGATTTTCTACAGGAAACTCTCTCTCTTTGCTTGGATAGCATCAATTACAAATAACCAACCCTCTCATAATAGAGGAAATTGTCTTTTATACATTTTCAAGTGTCCCTTTTCACACTTGAATTTTGATCCTTTCTTCTTCTAATCTAAAAATATGCTATCTAGGAGTTTCCAAAAATTCTAGAAAAAATACATATGATTCTAATCTACATGAGGAAGACTCTTCCTCATTTTTACATCATTTGCATAAATATTTTTACAATTTTTT
Organism: Ceratopteris richardii; assembly: GCA_020310875.1. Taxonomy (NCBI): domain Eukaryota; kingdom Viridiplantae; phylum Streptophyta; class Polypodiopsida; order Polypodiales; family Pteridaceae; genus Ceratopteris; species Ceratopteris richardii. Next base: position 128,737,958 of record CM035434.1, on the reverse strand, counting down.
GGCATTTAATAATTATTTTCCATCAAAAATACTTCAAAAATACTTCTTCTAACAGGTGCATTGAAACATCCCTACCTAATTCATTGTTTTATTATGTGCAGATTGGGCATCCATGACACAAACATAAGAAGCAGGTAGATTCTAAGACTCTTCAAATAATTTGCTATGTGGGTCCATTTCTATAGACTACTTTTGCATGGCCCTAGAAAAATAGATGGGTCTCTTACTAGTTCAAGACTTTGAGAAGTTTCCTTAAGTTGATCATCTCAAGGTCTCATGTCCTATACCATCATTCTTACATTAATGTGAATATAAAGCATAGTGTCTCATACCACGGTACTTTATATTTAACACTAATGTGTGGATGATATTTATTTTAAATTCCAAAATCTTTATCGATATATAGATACCTTTTTCCTCAAATTCTTCTTGACTTTGAAATCACTCATAAGTTTTCCATTTTTCTTATGTTTATAGTGCTTCCAACATAAGATCATTCGATGATGTTTATTATCCCATGCTTATATTGGAAGCTCCAAAGCTTTTGATGGAATAAACTTCCATACTTCCTTTCTAAGATTTTGATTGTATTTCCATGTATCTTCAATCATATTCAAGACTTAGTTCTTATGCAACTAACTTTTAGGGACAAGCATTTATTCTTGTCTTTTGGATTCCTTTCTGACAAAAGCTATAAATAGTTATCCTATGACTTTTTCAGGAATATCTCTACTTCTTATGTCCAAACATTTTGCTAATGCTTTTGAATTTCTCCCAAGATCCCTTTAAAGATAGGTGAATACAAGTTTCACCTTCCACAGACTTAATTATTATTTATCGTGGTTGCATATTACATACTTGTAAATTGAACTTCTATCTTCTGCTTTCAAATTTTTTTAACTTTGGCATGCCCTATTCAACCTCTTGGTTTGCAACCACCTTTTCAAAATCTTTTTTTGATCTTGATGGGATACCAGTACTAGCATTATCATGCCATGAAGTTGCTCTCTGAGGAAATAATTCTTTTCCAAACTTCTTATGTCCTAAAAGATGTTCATCTATTCATCATCTAAAGCCATAAATAAGTTTGGTACTTTCTTCACCCTTTTTTATTAGCTTTTGTCCTAAAAAACTATAATCTTTATTCAAAATTATAGATTCATTTTTATGACTCATCCATCATTCGACTACTTGAACCATTATTATACTTGTGTGAACCTTGAAAGTATCCAAAAGATGTACTAGAAAAGGATTTATAGATCTTTTATCTAATAAAACATCTTTTAAAGGTAGCTCAATGATCACTTGACCTGACATATTTATGTACCTTTGCTCCATTTTGGCAAAGGTCATGAATTCCAATGTTCCTCGAAATATGAGTTCATGTTTATCTCTATTAGGAGGAGTGTCTTTATCTTCAAGGCTAATCAAAGCACAATAGTACAAACTTTGAGGAAGTTCCAAAGGTACATATTTCCATTCGGTAAAAGAAAATTGCGTTCAGATTGTCTTTCCATCAATGTCTTTGATGGCATCAACTTAGATCTTTACATCATGATACTTTTGAAACCATTTTGGGGTGTCATCCTATTAAGCATGTGTCATCCAAAATTCCTTTGGAACCATCTCTAAAGTATCTTTTACACTTAGAGTTAGCATTGAATATGCTAGGTTCTTCTATAATAATGCATATATGACATTGGGCCTATGTCAAAACAAGAAAGATTTCTCCTAAAACCTTTCTAAGTTTTCCAATAACTTAGACTTTTTTAGGTACGTTTCCTTTTATGGTATTTCTTTCTTCGTTACCATTTGTATGCTAAGGGAAGTATTTCTTTCTTTCTTATGGAGCAAGATATAATTAATGTAAACTTCAAACTAAGTGTAAATGTATTTTCAGTGGAGGAATCTTTTGGCATTTAACTTGAAAAATCTAGCTAGCATGATTTTGCAAACTACCTTGGATTTCTTTTTCCACAAAGGTCTTGCTTATCATTAAAAAATAACCTTAAACATTCCCAACTTGTAAGAAAGTCAATTCTTAACAAATTTACTTTTCATGCAAATATATGTATCTCTGGTATCACTTATCCAAGAAAAATTATTGCTTTTATTATGTTTATCATCCATCATTCTTGTTTATATGCTCATTTTTGTGCACAAACATGTGTTTTCTTTCCAAGCATCTTCTTGCCAATGCACACGTTTTCATATATTTGGAACATTTTTAACAGAAAGAAAAATTGTGATGTGCCAAAGCAAGAAAATCTCTAGGTTTGAACTTTGTGCATTAGAACCATCCCTTGTTAAAAGGGAATGCACGTACAATCTTTTCTCTTCATTACGAAAATGCACGCAAGAGGTTGGAGTGCTCAATTGCTTCTTAATGCATAACCTTCCAAACGTTGAAGCCTTGACTAATGCTTCAATAATGTGTTATTACAAATGAAAGATATGGCAAAGAGATATTGAAACCAAAAACATTTGATGAATACATAGCTTTCAAATTAAAGTCCATCATTCCCTTGATATTGGAGAAGAGCCACCATTGATCCTTCAATGTTGAATGCGAATAGAAGTTTAAAAAGAGTTTCAAAATATTTGAAGTAATCATAAGTCTAGAAAGGAGAGTAGATACTAGATTCTGAATGTAATAGAAGCCTTTGGGCTACTTCTCTAGTAGAGAGAAGAGGAGAAATGGATGGGTTTTGACTAGAAATTGAAGAAAGAGTGTTTGTTCTACTTTTGAGTTTTCCTCTCCAATGATTATAGCATAATGAATAACAAACTACAATCACTAATTTTCATTTCCCGAAGTATACTAGGTGTTGGTACTAATATCAAGCCTAACTGCATTGCTAAAAGTTCAAGACTACACATTCATTTATCTCTTCACAAGTTGTCACTTTGAGCATAGCTACCTTGGATAAATGTAAGAATCAAAAGAAAGCTTCTTGAAGTTAGGAGTGAGAACCCACGACGTACTTATTCAAACTTAGAACATGTATATAAGTACACACACTTTTAGTCACATGATGTGTGAGTCTTTTCCAAGAGGCATTGAGCTACAAACTTGCACATACATCGAGCTCACACTACCTATGTGTAGTCTATTACACTTCCCTTGTATTATATGTTCATTAGCATACACATTTTGATACATTTCTTCAAGTACATTTCTATCTACTATCTGCTATTACATCTTCATCATTCCAATGATCTTGTGAAATTGATTTCTCTATGTGTAATTAATCATTTACTCTAATTTTACTTAGGATACTTATATTGAAGTTTCTACTATGTTCATATCCAGTTTCATCAAGTTTGGTTTTGGAAATCTTGAGATGTGAAGTAAGGAAGGTGACTATGTCTGCACACCTTCTAGATCCTGAAAAGTCGGGATGACTCCCCTAACTTGTTAAGTTTTTTTCTCAAAGTATGATACAATTGAATTGATGAGATAACTTGCTTCAATTAGCTATACACTCCAACTAAATGTGTGTAAAAGCTCTCTGGTCAATTCATACAAGGTTGTGAGCTCTGAGCATAATATTGTGACCTTCTATTCTCAAAATAGAAGCTTCTTCACATTTCTTTCATATTCAAATTATCTGTTTTGATGCAAACAATTGAGGATGATGCTACAAAGGATGAGGTAGCTCTAAATGCATCATTGTGAAGCTAAATGAGTCTATTAATCATCCCTAGAGTTACATTGGTAGTTGTAGAGCTGGTTTTGTGTAGCACTAGCTCATCTCTAGAACCTATCTCTCCATCACCTCACAGTGGTATAAGAGCAACAGATCAACATGGGAGATGGATTTCCTTCATCCATAGATAAATTGGATAGAGGTAACTACTCAGCTTGGTCACTTAGAATCAAAGCTTATCTTCAAGGTAGAAACCTCTATGGTTACATATTTGGAGATGGGATGATGCCAATCCTCAGAAGCAAGGGCCAACCGACACATGAAGAACAAGAAAGATTAACCATATGGTGCTCAAAGGATGCTCTAGCAAGGTCATACATTCTTAACTCAATCTTTGATTTTTTACTTTCACACGTTAGGAGCTAAGAACTTCACAAGAAGCTTGGAATTTCTCTTGAAGCATTGTTCTCATCAAGTACCAAGGAAAGGAAGAATCAACTATGGATGGAATTTACCACACTCAAGAAGATGCCCAAGCAAAGTGTGACTAATTTTTTCACCAAAATGAAGGATATAGCAGATCAACTTGGAAGCATTGGAGAAATCATTGATGAAGAGTAGATACTTAGGCAGGTGATCAATGGAATAAAGATATATGACAAATGGGAAGCTTTCACCACAGCCATGGGCCTCTACATGGATATGCACGATCTTGATTTCAACACCCTCATGGGAAAATTGTTCACGCATGAGGCAAAGCTTATGAAGAATGGAGACAACTCAAAAAGTAATCAATTCTTTGATCTCTATATAGATAAGAAAAAGAATAAAGATAGCAAAGGAAAACATAAAAATTTTGATGATGAAGGCACCACCTCTCGAGAAAACTTTGCAAGTAGAGGTAGAGGCTCATGAGTGTTGGAGGATAAACACTCCTATGTGCACAACAAAAGCAAATGAACCCTCCTAGGATCCTGAAATTGTTCAGACATAGGTTCTGTATTTTCTGAGTTTCTCTGAGTATATGCAGAGACTGAAAATGAAATTTTGCAGGCATAGACTATACTTTAAGAGCTTTCAAATGAGAGTAAAATCACTCCATTTGGATACTGGATGATGCCTCAACCAGCTGCAACAAAACAGATAACTTGATCTCTTCACAGAGTATGAGCTAACTGGACAGACACTGTTCTGGACATTTCTCTGCACATGTGCAAGCACTGAACCTGAGACTTATACCAGACAAAGTAGAACTCATAAGCTTTCCAACAAGACAAAAATCATTGCAAATGGATTCCGGATGAAGGAGAAACAACAATTACAAGACCGGGGGGTCTGCCAAAAACATCTAGATAGATAGAGTGTGTAAAAGTGAAATTTCTGCAAAATATGCAGAGAACAGCTAGTAGGGGGTGTGCTTAAGCAAGGGGGCAGCTTGGGCATGTATTTCCACGACTCTAAGTCATAATACAACTCATTAGAGGTTTTAAAGACCTCATACTAACCTCTTTAACCAATCAAAAGCATATACATGTCAAAAGTGAGGTCCAATCACATCAAGAGGTGAGCTAAATCTTCTCTAATCAAATTCTTTCCATTATGGGCATGATTTGATGCCTCCAACTCGTGGAAATCAGCCTCCTTTGATTGTGGATGATGTGGAAGGTTCAATTTGGGGCATGTTCCCACACTCTTGAGCTTGAAAAACTTTCAACACTCCCCCTCAAGCTCAAGTCTTTTCCTTTGTTGCTTCAGCCTATGTCACTTATGTTGATAGCTTCCTTGAATCCTCCAAGCTTTGTACCTTCAAGAAACTTTGTCATCATGTCTGCAACCTGCATTTTAGTGTTCACATACCTTATATCTAGCTCTTTTGCCATCACCTTTTCTCTAACGAAGTGGTACTGAACCTCTATGTGCTTGCTCCTTGCATGAAACATGGGATTGTTAGCTAGATAGATGCTTGAAATGTTGTCTCCATAAAGAGGAAACTCCTCCACTTCCACTTCCAAGTCCTTAAGTATCTTCTTAAGCCATAATAGCTCACATGTAGCCAATGCTAAACCTCTGTACTCAGCCTCTGTGGATGAAAGAGCAACAGTGGGTTGCTTCTTAGAGCTCCAAGAGATCACTTTTGTACCTATCATGAAAACATAACCCGATGTACTCCTTCGATCATCCTTGCTACCTGCCCAATCAGCATCACTATATCCTTTGACACTTAGATCAGCATCATATGAGTAAAATAGACCTTGGTTGATGGTGTGCTTGATGTAACGAAGCACCTTTCTTGCCGCCATAAGATGATCATGAGTAGGTGCATGCAAAAATTGAGAGAGAACACCTACTACATATGCAAGATCAGGTCTAGTGAATGTAGCATAAATTAATGAACCAATTATGCTTCTATATAGTGTAATATCTTGTATAGCCTCTCCTTGACCTGCAACCAACTTTGTATTGGGCTCCATGGGCTGAGAAAGTGGCTTACAACCACTCATACCAAACCTGTATAGCACATCCAACAAGTATTTTCTTTGAATCAAGAAGATGCCATTGTGTGCATAGATTACCTCTATTCCCAAGAAGTACTTTAGTGTTCCAAGATCAGATATCTTGAACTCCTTCCCTAGCTTTGATTTGATATCTTTAATACCTGCAATATCACTTCCTGTGATGATCAAATCGTCCACATAGATGCATATGTATACCATCTTGTCTCCTTGCTTCTTCATGTAAAGTGATGGATCTGCAACACTTTCTTTGTATCCACAACTTATAAATAATCCACTAACCTCTGATTCCAGGCCCTTGGGGCTTGCTTTAGTCCATATAATGCTTTCCTTAGCTTGCAAACATGATTTGGGTACCTCATACTAGCAAATCCTTGAGGTTGGCTCATGTAGACTACTTCTTCAAGCTCTCCATTGAGGAAGGCATTCTTCACATCCAACTGATATAAGCTCCATTTCCTTGATGTGGCCACTGCAATCAAAGTCCTAATTGTTGGCATCTTGGCTACGGGGCTGAAAGTTTCATCATAATCTATCCCGTAGCTTTGGGAGAAGCCTTTCGCCACCAACCTTGCTTTGTACCTAGCAATGGAACCATCTGAATTTCTTTTAATTTTGTAAACCCACTTATTACCTATCACCTTCATGCCTTCTTGAGCTGGTACCAAGCTCCAAGTATGGTTCTCATCAAGTGCTTTGAGCTCTTCCTTCATTGCCTCTTGCCATTCCTTGCAATCCTTAGCTTCTTCATAACTAGTTGGTTCTTTGTCCTTGATTACCTGAGTCATGTATGCATAATGCTTTGCAATGAAATTATCATATGTTAACCTTTGTACTGGATATCTTACTCTTGAAGACCTTCTTTCACTTCCTTTTGGTGTGGTTGCCATCTTCTTTCTTTGTTTGGCCACTCCTGGAGTTTGAACTTCTTCTATCTCTTCATCTTCCAACATGCTCTCGTCCACATAGCTTCCTTCTTCAACTGAAATCTTCTCTTTGCCTTTGACTTTGCTTTCTTCAGAGCTGGTCTCTCTTTCCCTAAGCCTTCCACTCCATGGTGAGGGTGTCCTTGTGTTGCATGAGTTGCTTGGACCACTCAAATCCATGCTTTCTTGAACTCTATCATCATTCTTCAAATCTGTCTCACCTATGTCTTCAACCTGCAATGAACTTGTGCATGCATACCAAGGCTTCAACTCATCAAAGACAACATCCCTACTTACCTTCAGCTCCTTGGTGATGGGATTATAGCATTTATACCCCTTTTGTTCCATAGAATATCCCAAAAAAATACACCTTTCAGATTTGGCATCTAACTTTGACCTCAACTCTTGAGGTACATGTACATAGCATATACAACCAAAGATTCTAAGATGTGAAATGCAAGGTTTTCTTCCACTCCATGCTTCCTCAGGGGTTAGATGATGTATACCTGATGTAGGACATCTATTCATGATGTATGTGGCTGTATATGTAGCCTCTCCCCAATAACAATGCGGCATATTCATTTCATTGAGCATACACCTTGCTACCTCTGCTATGTGTCTGTTCTTTCTCTCTGCTACCCCATTTTGTTGAGGGGTATACCTGCATGTAAATTGTCTTTTGATGCCATTGACCTGCAAAAATTCAGAAAATTCATGGGAGAAGTACTCTCCCCCTCCATCGGATCTCAAAGTTTTGATAAACTTGCTAGATTCCTTCTCCACCTGTGCTTTGAATTTCTTGAAGTAGTGGAACACATCTGATTTGTTTCTAATGCAATACAACCACACTTTCCTTGAAAAGTCATCAATGAAGGTTACAAAATACCTATTTCCAGCAAGGGATGCTTCTCTTGTTGGACCCCAAACATCCGTGTGAATGAGGTCTAAAACATTTGCACTTACATAGGTACTCTTCTTGAAGGGCAGCCTTGATTGTTTTCCTTGTTGGCAAGCTACACAAATTTCATGCAACATTTTAGATGTAAAATTTGGTAGGCCTCTTACCAAGCTCCTCCTTTGCATGTCCTTGAGCTTTTGTAGGTTGATGTGACCTATTCGTTTATGCCATAGATCCAAATCTGCTATCCTCTTGTCTCCATATGTGACATACATTGAATGGTGTGGCTGATTTATGTCCATTGTGAACATTCTCCCTTGCTTTTTTCCTTTTGCTATGAGCTTGAAACCTGCCCTTGGATCCTCAACAAAACATCCTCTTTCATTGAACCTAACTTGATAGCTTTTTTCTACCATTTGGCCTACCGAAATCAAGTTTTTGGTAATAGTAGGGACATGTAATACCTCTGATAAGCACTTTGCTCTTTGATTTCCTTCCAAACTGATATCTCCCACATGTTGAATGATATGCTCTGAGTTATCACCTGTTTCCACATGCCCTTGATGCTTTGGGACTTGCAAATTACCAAAAAACTCCTTTCGACATGACATATGATTGCTACATCCACTGTCTACATACCATACATCTTCACTAGCTTGACTTGTATCTTCACCATACCTCATGGCAAGTAAATAATCATTCCCTTGGCTGGATGATGTGTTTGCATAATTACCTTGCCCTCTATAATTGTTGTTGTTGTTGCTTTGATTCCCTTGTCTTTGAGCTCTATGATAGCATTCATTTGCAAAATGACCGGGCTTACCGCATACAAAGCATCCATTTGAAGTGGCTTGTCCTCTTCCACCAAATCTTGCACCTCTTCCTCTATTTGTGGCTCTTCCACCTCTTTGACCTGCATTTTCTTGTTTTCCTTGACCTCCTTGGTTGCTTTGATATCTTCCTCTTCCTCTTGAAGCACCTCGGTTGTGTCTTCCTCTTCCTCTACCTGCATACAACAATTGCCCTTGGCTATCCTTGGCGTTATGACCACCAAGGTTCATCTCCTCTGTCACCATGAGAGTGATTAGTTGATCAAAATCAGGAAGAGAGTCCCTTACATACACTGAAGTTGTGAAAGCCCTCCATTTTTCATCATCCCTAAGTCCATTTAGGGTGTGGGCGACAAGATCGTCATCATCTAGGGCACAACCGATTGACCCTAGTGCATCTGCAAGCTCTTTAACCTTTAATATGTAATCATTAGCACCTTGAGAGGGGCTTTTCCTAAGATTATGTAGCTCATTCTTGAGCTGAATTTTTCTAGCTTTTGTGGAGGTTGAATACAATCTCTCCAAGCACTCCCACACCTTCTTCGATGTATCCAAATCTTGAATATGCCCTACCATAAAGTTGCTAATATGCTGAGATAAAATGAAAATGACCCTTTTGTCCCTTTCATCCCACTCTCTTACTGCTCTTCTCTGATCATTGGTTGGATTTACCTCATCTATGTAGGGTTTTGGCTCTCCACCACTCACAAGTCCCCACAAACCTTTCCCCATCAAAAAATTGCTTATTCTAAATCGCCACGGTTGGTAGTTTCCTTTTTCGAGCTTCTCAATCTGAGCATTGAGATCAGCCATGGTGCCTCCTAACTCTTTTGAACCTCCCCCTTGATGCAATGAAGTTGAAAAGGATGGCTTTTACCTCAAAAAATAGAGCTACTCCTCTTGATGAAGCTTCGTCTTTGATTTGATGATGTATTTGCTTCCCCTTGTTGTTGACGTGCCCGTTCTTTGCTTCCTTCCTTCAAACTTTGATGAAGTCTTTACTTCACTTCAGTAGCTCCTTCTTCTCTCTTTGATACTCCACTTATAGCTCTGATACCACTGTTTAGGATAAACACTCCTATGTGCACAACAAAAGCAAATGAACCCTCCTAGGATCCTGAAAGTTTTCAGACATAGGTTCTGTATTTTCTGAGTTTCTCTGAGTATATGCAGAGACTGTTGGAAAACAATGTCCTAATGACAAAATGGTCTAGCATCCAACTCCTTGTATACATTTACAAGTTGCTCTTCAAAATCTACGGGCGGTCACAGAGATTATAGCTACGGGTTTAGTACTTGGTACAACACAACAGCGTGGGCATGTGGATAGAGCATATGGCTTCTATAGAACCCACCCGGGTTCAAATCCCGCGACGGCCAGCACGAGTCTATCAAAGTATTTTGGTGTTTTTAATCTATTAAAAACACATGCGAACGCGAAGAATAAAGGCGACGGACGGCGTTTCAAAATTGGTGCTTTATTCGTAGCTTTATTAGAAGCGATTGCTTTTGGAGGGGTGCTTTTCAAGTACACAAACTACTATATAAGAAGCACCTTGGGCTCATTGTAATTATCCTTCACCTAGGATCAACACAAGCTTTCTAGAGCTTGGACCTCAGTAGAGGTGGTGTTTCTTCTAGCACATGGGGCAGCCATGGTGCTAATTTGAAGCATGTTGAGGAGCAGCTATGGAGTTCTTCTTGGTGATTCTTCTTGGAGAAGATGAAGAGTGTGCTCACACTCTACCTCATGGAGAGGAGGGTATCTCTTATTCATGGCAAGAAGACTTGGTCATTAGCAGCTTGATGGTGAGGATCGCCCATCTACAGGATGTATTTGAAGATTGTCTTCTACAGGAAGATATTAGGTTGAAGATTATCTTCTACAAGAAGATGTCTAGCTACTTCAAAGACATTGGATGGGACCATCTACATGGCGTATTTGAAGATCATCTTCTACAAGAAGATGTTAGGTTGAAGATTGTCTTCTACAAGAAGATATCTGGCTACTTCAAAGACATTAGATGGAGTTTAACATAAGATTCACATCTTATGTTAAAGTATTCAGGTACATATTCTCTTTATGCACACAGGTACTACTTGAAGTTTATGGAGGCTGTGGCGTTCATATCAGGAGGAGTCCTATTCGGCATAGGTACAAGAGAAACAGTACGTATATGCTTTATGCATATTTTATGAGGTGTTTAAGAAGGTGTGTTCACATGAGTTTGAGGATTTCCGTTCACACTGATCCTTCCTCTTTCAGTCACTCATATTCACTCTTCTATAACCTATAAGGTCACACATCTCATGTATATTCAGATTACTGCCCACACATCTGAATATGTTTGTTACATTGTACATTCACTCACTCATCTATTTCTCATCACATAGAGTGGTTGAGAATTTTACTCCCACATTGTACATTGAACAATGGTATATATGATACTATGAGTAAGCGCTGGCTTACGTAACACCTTACACATGACGTCTATTCTTTCTCTATCTTTATCTCATCATTTGTATGATTAAGTTGTGGTATGTTCATGTTTTGTCAATATGGAAGATTGCTGGAATTAATGTTGTACATGACTGGAACTATGGAACCATGGACCTGTGACATGAGCCTAAGGGCCTACCTCACTTCCAACATTTGGTATCAGAGCACTAAGATTTTGGTTACAGAACTTTAGATCTTTGGCATCAATGCATTAAGGCTCATTCATAATCCTAGGTTCCCAGAATTCCAGATTTACAACATTTGATTTGAAAGCATCTTCTAACATTTGACATTTGACATACACACTTAATCTAGATGAGTAGAGATTTGAGAATTAGACATTTCAGTTACATGTGTATTCATCAGTGCGGAGTATGAAGTTGATGATCTGTTAGCAGCCGAATATTTTTGGAAGGGTATGCAAATACTTTACAAAAGTATTGTTTGAAGACCCAGACTTGATGAAGAGAAGACTACTTCAAATTCAAGGTGTATGAGTTATGTTTTAGTTGAAGCTTTTAAGCAGGCAGCTTATATGTTACCTCAAAGAATTCTTGGAGTGTCAATACAGAGCTACTTGGTATATGACAAGTTGCAGAGAAGTATATTTCTTCTTTATCTAACTCTAGAGGTAAAAGAGTTTTTTGTAGCAGATGTTGAAGACTTGGGTTGAGGTTTTATGTTTGGAAAAGGATACCTCATATTCAGTACTTTCAGAAAACTTCAGAAAATTCAGACTTGTTGATGTACCAGTCAGTTGAAGAATCTACTTTTTATGATTGTCTAGACTTTTGGATACATGTTTGTATTCAAAAAGGTGTTCCATCATATCCTATAACTTGATTGAAAAGTGGAGTTAGCCAAAAGAAAATCAAGCAGGTACTATCACATTTCACCCGGGTAAAATATGAAAGTTATGAAGTATCAACTTGCAGCTTTTGGAGTTCTCAAGGTGAGAAGTTTGTCCACTTATGGTTCAAGTAGGAATTTCAGATTCCTTAAAGGATTTGTTTGAAGAAAAGTTTTACAACTTTTTGAGAAGCATGGACACTTGGAGACATTCAGGAAGTAAATCAAACATTCAGTCATGAAGGTTTGATGACAGCAGATTCTACACAGGAGAGATCATTGATCTTGAATAGATCTTGTATGATCTTGAGTATTTATGATTCAGTTGTCTATCCTTTGTTTGTAAAGATTCTTAGCATTGGAAGAAGCAAGTCAAAGATTCAGATTCTATCAGATTTGTGTTGCAGAGAAAAAGAAGATACTTGTTATGTTACAGAAGATTATGGATCCTAAACTTTTGTTTCAGATACAAGTATGGATTACTAAAGATCAGATTTATTGAAAGAAGGAAGACGTTCCACATTTCATAAATTCTGATATATTTGAAGAATACTGGATACTAGTGTTAAGTCATCCAGGGGGTGATGAAACATGAAGACTTATTTTCAAGCCATATGTAAAAGAATGCAGAGTCATACCTACAGGTATTCCTATTTCAGGTATTCCTATATTTCCTTTGTCAGGTTCTCTTTATGTTCCAGCTTTGAAAGAAGAAGGAAGAAGAAGAATGTTTGGAGAAAGTTCCTGTTAGGATGTTCCTGTTCAGGAAAAGGTTCCAAAATTCTATTGAAGAGAAGCTTGATATTTCAGAAAGGTTTATTTCAGAAGTGCGCACATATATGGTTATACCAAGTTCTGAAGGAAAGAGGTATGAAGGATTTAAAGGATGAAGACATGATGATATCATAGCTTCTTTGACTCATATTTCAGTTGATTTCAATTGAGTTGAGTTGATTTGACTTGAGTACAGTCAGAGATGAACTAGCAGTGTTCATAATACACTAAGTTATGAGTTGACAGTCACAGGTTCCAAGATTCAGTTCTTGATTTGTTTAGTGTATTTACATGACGCAGCAGAAGTACGTTGAGAAACCTTTTTTGGAAGGTAAATGCAAATATATGGATCCTAGTGTATGTTTTCAGGTTTTTGAAGACAAGAGATAGCAGGTTCAGAGTCAGTACATGCTACATTTGTTGTCAAGCAGTGATTGCTTGATGTGTACACTATTGGATATCTAGTTTGCATATTTTCTCAAGTATTATGGTTCATATTCAGCAAGTTCAGGTTCTTTTGAAGGAAAGTCAAATTCAGTTTTGAAGTGCGGGAGTACAAGCTTGAAGCTTGTGGTTGTTTGCAACTTTGACAGTTTGCAGCTCCAGTCCAGATTGTACCATTGTGACATTGCAGGGGGGATTGTTGGAAAACAATGTCCTAATGACAAAATGGTCTAGCATCCAACTCCTTGTATACATTATACAAGTTGCTCTTCAAAATCTACGGGCGGTCACAGAGATTATAGCTTTGGGTTTAGTACTTGGTACAACACAACAGCGTGGGCATGTGGATAGAGCATATGGCTTCTATAGAACCCACCCGGGTTCAAATCCCGCAACGGCCAGCACGAGTCTATCAAAGTATTTTGGTGTTTTTAATCTATTAAAAACACATGCGAACGCGAAGAATAAAGGCGACGGACGGCGTTTCAAAATTGGTGCTTTATTCGTAGCTTTATTAGAAGCGATTGCTTTTGGAGGGGTGCTTTTCAAGTACACAAACTACTATATAAGAAGCACCTTGGGCTCATTGTAATTATCCTTCACCTAGGATCAACACAAGCTTTCTAGAGCTTGGACCTCAGTAGAGGTGGTGTTTCTTCTAGCACATGGGGCAGCCATGGTGCTAATTTGAAGCATGTTGAGGAGCAGCTATGGAGTTCTTCTTGGTGATTCTTCTTGGAGAAGATGAAGAGTGTGCTCACACTCTACCTCATGGAGAGGAGGGTATCTCTTGTTCATGGCAAGAAGACTTGGTCATTAGCAGCTTGATGGTGAGGATCGCCCATCTACAGGATGTATTTGAAGATTGTCTTCTACAGGAAGATATTAGGTTGAAGATTATCTTCTACAAGAAGATGTCTGGCTACTTCAAAGACATTGGATGGGACCATCTACATGGCGTATTTGAAGATCATCTTCTACAAGAAGATGTTAGGTTGAAGATTGTCTTCTACAAGAAGATATCTGGCTACTTCAAAGACATTAGATGGAGTTTAACATAAGATTCACATCTTATGTTAAAGTATTCAGGTACATATTCTCTTTATGCACACAGGTACTACTTGAAGTTTATGGAGGCTGTGGCGTTCATATCAGGAGGAGTCCTATTCGGCATAGGTACAAGAGAAACAGTACGTATATGCTTTATGCATATTTTATGAGGTGTTTAAGAAGGTGTGTTCACATGAGTTTGAGGATTTCCGTTCACACTGATCCTTCCTCTTTCAGTCACTCATATTCACTCTTCTATAACCTATAAGGTCACACATCTCATGTATATTCAGATTACTGCCCACACATCTGAATATGTTTGTTACATTGTACATTCACTCACTCATCTATTTCTCATCACATAGAGTGGTTGAGAATTTTACTCCCACATTGTACATTGAACAATGGTATATATGATACTATGAGTAAGCGTTGGCTTACGTAACACCTTACACATGACGTCTATTCTTTCTCTATCTTTATCTCATCATTTGTATGATTAAGTTGTGGTACGTTCATGTTTTGTCAATATGGAAGATTGCTGGAATTAATGTTGTACATGACTGGAACTATGGAACCATGGACCTGTGACATGAGCCTAAGGGCCTACCTCACTTCCAATAGAGACTGAAAATGAAATTTTGCAGGCATAAACTAGACTTTAAGAGCTTTCAAATGAGAGTAAAATCACTCCATTTGGATACTGGATGATGCCTCAACCAGCTGCAACAAAACAGATAACTTGATCTCTTCACAGAGTATGAGCTAACTGGACAGACACTGTTCTGGACATTTCTCTGCACGTGTGCAGGCACTGAACCTGAGACTTATACCAAACAAAGTATAACTTATAAGCTTTCCAACAAGACAAAAATTATTGCAAATGGATTCCGGATGAAGGAGAAACAACAATTACAAGACCGGGGGTCTGCCAAAAACATCTAGATAGATAGAGTGTGTAAAAGTGAAATTTCTGCAAAATATGCAGAGAACAGCTAGTAGGGGGTGTGCTTAAGCAAGGGGGCAGCTTGGGCACGTATTTCCACGACTCTAAGTCATAATACAACTCATTAGAGGTTTTAAAGACCTCATACTAACCTCTTTAACCAATCAAAAGCATATACATGTCAAAAGTGAGGTCCAATCACATCAAGAGGTGAGCTAAATCTTCTCTAATCAAATTCTTTCCATTATGGGCATGATTTGATGCCTCCAACTCGTGGAAATCAGCCTCCTTTGATTATGGATGATGTGGAAGGTTCAATTTGGGGCATGTTCCCACACTCTTGAGTTTGAAAACCTTTCAACAATGAGGGAGAGGTAGAAAAGGAAGACAAGGTAGGGGGAGAACTCAAAGCTCCTCTCCATGTGCCATACATGGCTTAAGTAATCATATTACTTAGGATTGTTTCAAGAATCCTAGAAATCAAAGAGGCAGAGGTTACAACAGAGGAGGCTATGAAAGCTCAAGAGGTAGATTTGACAACAACAATGACTACAACAATAACTCATACAACAACAATAACTATCAAGGAGGATACACAGGAAGGAGAGACTACAAAAATTTTGTGGATGATCAAACTCAAGAAGATTCACTTCTTCTGATGAACATGAACATGAAGCAAGGTACACTAGATAAACATGCATTCTATATAGACTCAGGTTGCTCGAATCATGTAGGAGGGAATGTAGCTCTACTCTTAGACTTGGAGGATCCAAGGAATAGAGATGAAGTCCAAAAAGGAGATGACACAAGGCATCTAGTGGAGAAGATAGACAATGTGAAGACTTAAGATGGATATATGAACCTTTTGAGCAAGGTATTGTGTGTGCCAACTATCACCAAAAACCTCATAAGTGTAGGTCAGGTTGTTCAAAAAGGATTGCACATCATATTCACAAAGAATGGAGCATTTGTTGAAGATCCACATCAAGGATTCAAGAAAATAACAAGAGGAGAAAAATCAGGTATATTATTTACATTTGAACTCCAAGATACTAGAAACATTGCATTATTTAATTATGGTAGCTAAAATCTATCAGAGTTGGAAATTTGGCACAAGAGGTTAGCTCACATAGATGAATGGAATTTGGAGAAAATCAATAGGGATCAAAGTGTACTTGGCCTACCAAATATCTCCAAACAACACATGATCTATAAATGTAGTGCTTGTCAATTTGGTAAGTCAATCTAGCACTTGTAGAAATTCAAATAGGGAAAACCTTGAAGACACTAAGGTCAGATGGAGGGGGAGAATATTTCTCCCATGACTTTGATTCTTATCTCCAAGAGAGAGGAATCAAAAGAAGGATGACAACCAGGTATACTCCATTGCAAAATGGAGTGGCAAAAAGAAGAAATAGGACAATTGTGGAGACTGCAAGGTCAATGCTAAATGAGAAGTTACCAAACTACTTATGAACAGAGACTATATCCACAACCACATACCTGATCAATAGACTCCCATCAAATGCATTGGATGGGATGACACCATATGAAGCATGGAACTGAAGAAGACCTAGTCTTGGTCATTGCACGATTTTGGGTGCATAGTATATGCACTCATGCCTTCACAAATCAGAGGGAAATTAGATCCAAAGGCAGAGAAATGCATCTTTATTGGTTATGACCTTAATCACAAATGTTATAGGCTATATAATCCAAGAAATAAAGTTTTCATTGTAAGTAGAGATGTGTAATTTGATGAAATCAAATCTTGGTTTGAAGATGATTGTAGGAAAATCAAACTTCCCTATGACCTAGAGGAAGACTTTCCATCATTGTCAAAGAAGAATGAGCTTACACTTGAAGCATCAAGTGATTTTGATGATGACTAGAAGACTCCAAGAAGGGAAGTCAATTCTTGGAACTCCAAAGGCAAAGTCAAAGTGCAAGAATTGAGGGATGTGGTAGAATCATCTCAACAAATGATAAGAAAATCTACTAGAGAGAAAAGGAAGCTAGAAAGGTATGGTTATGATACTTTTATGGTCACTAAGCATTCAATGGATCTTCCAAGCCTCATATGAAGTTTTATAGGAGGTTGTATGGCCTTTGGTTAACTCCTCATAAGCTAAACGTAATTGGCCTAAGGCTCACTTATCCTTTACATTCCACACATTCCAAGCTCCTAGATGGCTTTCCTTATTGGGCTCTCGTTTGGTTCCTTCAACTACCTCCTATAAGAGGTTTGTATAAAGGTAAGCCCTAATGTTGTCCTTCTACAGATTGTAGCTTGTGCCATTGAGTCTCTCATCTTTCAGCATGAAGATTGGCATAAAGGAGGGTTACCATACTTGCAAAAATGAAGTCAAAATTTGCACAAAAATTTGTGTTGGGGTAGAGGGAGCTTAGAGTAGCCCTACACTCACACCAAAAATGAGATGGACACCTTGGAGAGGGGGGTTTTAGAATAGCTCTACACTTCTTGATGAGAGAGACACCTTAGAGAGGAGGGGGGGGGGGCTTAGAATAGCCCTACACTTAGCACCAAAATGAGATGAGGGCTTACAGTAGCCCATTGCACACAGAGAAAGTCACACTTGGGGGCTCAAAGTAGCCTCCCAAAGCACACACACAATACTCCTCTTTCTTATGTTTGAGTTACAAGGTTGGGCACTTAGTGCCAAAGGGAGTGTGCCAAATGTTGGGGTGTGCTACCTCAAAAACCCTTTGGAGGATACAAATTATCCCTTTACAAAATGTGTACTTTGAAAATTGGAAGCTCCAAGTCCACAACAAATTCGGTACCCTTACAAAAACAAAAAGTAACCTTACACTAGACCCCTTAGATTTTTTATGTGTTTCAACATGAGTGATGATAGCCAGTGTGCTACACATGCGTTCTTGAATTCAATTCATGAAGCAAAGAGAAAATGGTATTCAACTATGCATATGTAATGGGGCGGAGCATTCATTTGGCTAAATTTAGATAATGGACTCCGTTGACCTCATTGATGAGGTCACTAATTCGAGAGAATGCAATTTTGGAGCAAACTTGATTTCGTCTTTGCTCTTTCTTCCTGAGAGAGAATTAGGGGGTCTCTTTGTCACTACAGAGAGCTCGACCTCAAAATGGTTCAACCTTGGGCACATAGAACTCTTCTCTACAACAATGAATCGGTGCAGGTTTCTCTCACTGAATCACAGGCTGAGACTAAGACTTAATATTAGGGCCTATTCAGGAAAAATGGGAATTACACAAAATTTTGAGACAATTCTTTGTGTCCCAATGTTTTAATTTTTGATTCATTCACACACTACAACATGTTATTATCTCTTGATTGGAGTATATTAAATTGACACTTTAATACTAAGGATAACTTTATTATATATGGGGTGTCAAGGTCGGGCTCAAACTTAAGAGGTTAAGATAATAAGTAATATAAATGGGACTTGAATAATTCCCAAATTTCTTGAATAGGCTGATATGGTGCAGTAGTTTTAGCATGCTTCTGTTCTTTCTTCTTTGTTCAAGCATGTTCGAGGGATTAAAGTCGAGTGAGGCAATTAATCAACTTGCCTTGTCTTTGGTACACTGAAGCAACCATTTTGGGTGCAACTACACGTGGGTAAGTTTAGACAGGGGTTCTCCTTCACTCTATCTCACTCTCTCTCTCTCTCTCTCTTTCTCTCTCTCTCTCTATGATGCAGTGACATAGCTGATCATGATGGAGATAATTTCAGAGAGTGCTTTTAGAGAGTGCCACTTTAGGGAGCTTTGCTCTTGTCTGTTTGTAAGAGGTAGCAGATCTCCTCGTAGTCTCCATGCATGAGGCTGGTCACTTTGAGCATGGAGCAACACTAGAGTAATAGCAATAGACTTCGGTGCCTTTGAGTATAGATGTGTACTACATAGCTTTCAAGAGAAGATGAAGCTTTATAGTTTTCCTAGGTCAACATGAAAGACTGTGTTCTCGCTCTCAAGCAACCCATGTTTTTTTACACTCCTCCCTCATGGATAGGCTATGCAATGGATTACACCCCACTCTCTAATTCTAGAAACAATGAGGTTGAAGCATATTAATGTTGTTTGTTGATTAAGAAATGGCATAGAGGCCACAAATTGGGCCCAACCTCCACAAATATGAAGAGTCACAGAATGGAAGGGTTCTTTTGGTTTAGTAAGGTACATAAATGATGCTTAACTATGCATAACCGAGTCTGTGTCCATATATAGGTATATTGTTTCTAGGTGATCTTGCACTACAGACGACTCCCTCTTCATGCGATGGTCCTTTCACTTAGGACATGTTGTGTAGACAAAATTTAATAGTCTTCTGTGTTGAGCATTGTGGAGCACAACAAGCCATCCTTATTATCTCTTAGTTGCTCATGTGCTTTATCACATGACAACCCCAACTCCTATTCAAATGCAAAACTTGTCGAAGCACATTCGCTATTGTTACTCAAAGCTGTTCTTCTTGTCTGCAGGTAAAACTTGGCAGCTCCCAATAAGACATTGACAAAATGCATGGAACTCTAACACTATCATAGACTATTATCCATAGAGGATGGAGACCCACTAAAATTGAAGCTACGAGTGTTTATAAACACTTCAAATTGCCTATTCAAAGTGAACATTACAAGGAGTGCTAAAGAGTGTTTAGAAACACTACAAAATCTGAGATCTACTGTGCATTCACCGAAATGCCATATCATATGACAAAACAATATTGAGTATAGAATTGCATAGTGAATAGTATAGAGTCTCCACACAAAGTTTACAATAATGAACCACAAAATGAGTGCAAAGTACCACCAAATGCAAGGGTGGGAGGGAGGGAAATTGGGGTTACAAGAGGTAATAAATAATGAAGAAGAAAGGATGAGAGGGTGGGAAAATAGGTACAATGAGGCTTGCAAGAGTGTAAACTGATGGAAAAAGCTTGTCCAAATGAGTGGAGAGCACCACCACCAAACTCACTGTTATACTTTATGGAACATTGGAAAGTTAAAGGGATTTTAATGCCTTGAGGTTTTTAATGTGTTTTGTGTTTTGATTTTTCTTTTACTTTTGCTTTTGCTTGCGCTTTTGCTTTTGATTTCTTTACAAAAATAACTAGAAATAACTATCTTCTAAAAATATCCTTCTAAATATCTCCAAAGATAATTGAATAATTCCATGTGCATTCACACCCTCATGGATCTTCACCTGCTAAATCAAAACACAAAACACATTAAAAACCTCAAGGCATTAAAATCCCTTTAACATTCCAATATTCCATAAAGGTTTGAATGTCCATGGACTTATTCAAATATCTTTGGAGATATTTAGAAGAATATTTTTAGAAGATAGTTATTTCTAGTTATTTTTGTAAAGAAAGAAAAAGCAAAAGAAAAAGAAAAAGTAAAAGCAAAATCAAAACACAAAAGACATTAGAAACCTCAGGGCATTAAAATCCCTTTAACATTCCAATATTCCATACAATATAACACTCAACCACCACCACCACCACCACCCAAATGACCACCAAAATCACAGGCATGTCCTCCACCTACCGCTCGGACACCATGTAGATAGTACATGCATGGAGGCAAAATGAAATGAAGATTGTACTCACAAAAGAAAGAGTGTGAGAGACTCAAAGTGAGCAGATCAAGAAATGGGTAAACTCACATGGATTAGATATGAGCTTGCCAAGAGCATGGAGTAGACTCCTCAAGATTCTAACCAAGTACAAAGGGGGGGAGAGGCCCTCCTTATATAGATTTGGGAAGGGCTCTCCAAAGTACATCTCATGTGGGATAAGTCCTCTTAAAGGAGAATGAATACAATGGTAGAAGCAAATGGCAAGGTATCCAAATACAAAAGAGATATAGTATGAAATGGAAATAAAATGGCCATGGAGCCTCATAGATACAAAATGGAGATGCACTCATGCGGATACAAATGGAAATGATGTGAAAGCAATCATGTCGTCAATAGAGGCTCCTATGACACAATCGTCTTCCTTCAATCCCTCTATTTCATGGCATAACTGCGTTAAAGCTAACACATGTTTCTTTTGAAGGGGACACAACAATGCATCAACATCAACTTCGTATATGGTTCTATATATGTTACATCCTCTATACTACTTGACAACAAGAAATGATGCATAGTTTAAAAAATATGTAGTACAAATTTCTTGGATACGAGGACAATATCCAAAATAACCAATGCAAAGTTTGACATGACTCTATCAAAATTACAATTACTGTTATTATTATATGAGGTAGGTTGATGTGATGGTGGAGATATTTTATACATTAGGAGATTGTAAGGTTGATGTGATTGTGGAGATATTTTATACATTAGGAGACTATAAATTATGGGGCATATTTGATTGGTTCTCGAGTTGTTTAGGCACCGATTTACAAAAAAAACTAAAGGGTCATGAGTACAAGGCTTAATTGTGCATTGAGACTGAGTTTTAAAAGAGGTTTGAATATGAGATGGCTACCTAGGTTTATCTTGATGGGAAATTTGAGTTGTCTGCATGGGGATGTTCAAGCAAGCTTTCAACACCCATATTTAAGACGCATTAAGGAATGCCTTAGCAGGTGCTTAGGTAATAAGATTTTTTGTGTTTTCACTTGATGATTTCCTTTACTTTGAGCAGTCCTTAGAGGTGGTTGGACATGGTGGTGGCTTCCTTAAAGGAGCAGCTCACTGCTTACCTTTCTTTACCCATATCTACTTTGTATTTGATAGGGCTTGATTCGTTCATGAAATTCATGTTCCATGTTGATGTTAATGCTTGTTCATGCTATTAATTTGTGGTTTTCTCTTTACCTAGAGTCTCTCCTTTGTTGTAGCCACACTTGATTTTGGAAAACAAGGGGGACTCTAACACTTGCATGACTTGTCTGCAAGAGGTTGAGGAATTATACACAACATACTTGGGAGCACATGTGAAGTGTGTGTACTTGGAACAGGAAGGTTTCTAACTTTCCAGTCCAATTGTAAGACATGAATTATTAACCCAAGCCTAGAGAAATTATTTCCTAAGGTTTAAGTTTAGTGTGTGATCATATATCCAATCTTGGACTAATACAAAAGCTTTTGTAAGGTATTCATCATGGAAAACAAAGAGTTTGACTGTTAAGGGGATGTCATCTAAGAGGATAGGAACATTCCTCTCACTTAAACAAGGGGTTTTGACACCTCCTAGTCCAACAAGATAAGATTCCATTGGATTCATGTGTATGCACATAATTTGACAACAAGAATACCTGATTGAAATTTTGGCGGCTCCTGAATCACTCAAGGCTCTCATGCTCTTGTGTGTGGTGCCTAGTCCTAGCTCAACTGACATGAATGGTCTCCTATATATAATGATAGGATTGGTGATCATATATATTTTTCACATTTCCATGCGATAACAATGGGCATTGGGATTGGGTAGAAAGCCATGTCATATAAGCTTATTTTTCTAATTAGCTCTCTAGCCTCTACCAGTGCTTCCTCTCTAATCCTCTATTCTTTGACTATTTGTTGGAGATAGACATCTGCGGAAGCATGCGAACAGCACAAGGAAGAAGAAGAAGCTTGGAGCACAAACACACAATACTGAATGTATTACTAGAGAATGTGCAAAGATAAGCAACCCATTCGGGCAATAGGCGTATATACAAGCCGGGGAAAAAAAACCTCCTAAAGAGGGAAAAAAGTGCCCCGGCGGTCCTAGAGTGTTCACACACATCACTACCTAAATATATCAACAAATCCCCCCTGGGAGTGATGCGGTGAACAAGGAGCTGGCACTCATGTATAAGGAAGTGCCAAGTTATGGAAATCACTCCACAAAAGGAAGTAAGCCCAAAGCTTTGCGAAAAGCTTCAAACTTCTCCCTAGGCAGAGCCTTCGTGAAAAGGTCTGCAATGTTCTCATGCGTGGGCACATATGCCAAGCTGATCTCCCAAGCAGAGAACCTCTCCCTGACATAGTGATAATGCACCTCAATGTGCTTAGTGCGAGCATGGAACACAGGGTTCCTCGCAACTGCCAATGCGCTCTGACTGTCAGTGAAGATGGTGGTGGCAGAAGACTGGCCAACACCCAAATCAGCCATAAGGCGTCTGAGCCACACACACTCAACAGTCGCTGTGAAAGCTGCCCTATACTCAGCCTCACAACTGGAAGTGGCCACAGTAGGCTGCTTCTTGCTCAACCAAGATATACATGAGCTACCAAGCATGAAGCAAAAACCAATGGTGGACACACGAGTGTCATAGCAACCAGCCCAATCTGAGTCAGAAAAAGCATGCAAATCTGGCGGTAGTGATCCCCCCTTGGGATAAAACAACCCAAGTAGCCGAGTACCACTCAAGTAGCGAAAGATGCGCTTAACCGCCTTCCAATGTGTGACTCCTGGGCAATGCATAAACCTGCTCATCTGTGAGACAGCAAACTGAATATCTGGCCAAGTAATGCATAAGTAAATCAAGCATCCAACAACCTGCTGATAGAGAACAACATCAAATGCATCTCCAACATCATGAAGACTCAATCGTAAACCTGTCTCCATAGGAGTGGCAATAGGCTTACAGTCTTCAAGGCCAAAACGTTGCAATAATGTGTCAATATATTTCATTTGACACAAAGCCATTCCACCATCAACTTGCATAAACTGAAATCCCAAATAGTGATGCAAATGCCCCAAATCAGACATCTCAAATGAGGCATGCAAATCAGCCTTGAAATCAGCAATATGCTTCTCAATAGGACCAGTGAGCAGCATGTCATCAACATAGACAACAATGATCAGAAGCACATCATTAGCACGCTTAACATATAAGGTGCTTTCAGTTGGACTGTTCACAAAACCATGTGCAACCAGATAGGCATGTATCTTCTCATACCAAGCACGTGGTGCTTGCTTTAAACCATATAATGCCTTCTTTAACCTGCACACCTGGTTTTCATGCCCTTTCTGCACAAAGCCACGGGGCTGAAAAACATACACTTCTTCATGTAAGTCACCATTCAGAAATGTTGTTTTAATGTCCAACTGATGTACATTCCAACCATGATGGGCTGCAAGTGCACAAATGCTCCGAACAGTAGTCATACGGCATGTAGGTGCAAAGGTCTCATCAAAATCAATGCTTCTTTCCTACGTATAACCCTTTGCAACAAGCCTAGCCTTATACCTGTCAACTGTACCATCAGGTTTACGCTTCAGCTTGTATACCCACTTAGTGCCAATGGCCTTCTTGCCAGGAGGCAAGTCACATAAAGACCATGTACCATTCTTCATTATAGCATCATATTCAGATTGCATGGCAGCCATCCAATTTTCTGAATTCTGTGCTTCATCAAAAGAAACAGGCTCATTCTCATCACAGAGACTAGACACAGCCATAACATAGCAATCTGATGCAAAGGAGGCACTATGAGAGCCTGAACGAGTACGATATGACAAAGGTGCATCTAATTTGTTGTCACGCAAAATCTGCACCAGCCATTTTGGCATAGTTTTTGCCTGCTCAATATCAGCTCTCTCATCAACAAGTGCATCATGTAAATCTGCATCAGAAATAGAATGATCTGCATCATCATATGAAACCTGCAAGGGCTGAGAAGTTGCCTCATTAGGACCAGCACTAGATTGTCCACCTGTAAAAAGAGGCATCAACGTATCATACATGTCTTTGGAGCTAACAGATGTCTCCTTAGTACATGAAAGCAATGGCTGAATAGCATCTTCCACAAAGACAACATCACGACTAACCAGAATGCGTTTAGTCTGTGGATGATACAGACGATAGCCTTTACTTTCAGAACTGTACCCAACAAAAATACATTTTACTGCCTTATCATCCAATTTTCTACGATGTTGTTCAGGCACTAATGCATATGCCAAACAACCAAAAACACGCAGATGAGCAAGAGATGGCTTGCGGTCATGCCAAGCCTCATATGGAGTGATAGACTGCAATGCTTTAGTGGGACACCTATTCAGTACATATGTTGCACACATGATAGCCTCAAGCCAGAAACTATGAGGTAAAGCCTGACTCTTGACCATACACCTCGCCATCTCCATGAGAGACCTGTTCTTCCGTTCAGCAACTCCATTCTGTTGAGGTGTATACGGCACTGTACACTGGTGTTTTATCCCACGTTCAGCCAGAAATGCATTAAAATCTGAAGACATATATTCCCCCCCCTCGATCAGAACGGAGGGTGCCCATTTTACATGCTGACAGATTTTCAGCCAAAACCAAAAACTGTTTGAAGCACATGAACACTTCGGACTTTGCTTTGAGTGGATATACCCATGCATGCCTAGAAAAATCATCAATGAAAGTCATGAAGTAAAGGTAATTTCCAAAAGAGGGTGTCTGCATAGGACCACATACATCACTATGTACAAGCTGCAATTTCTACGTAGCCCGAACTGAACCATCTTTTGGAAAGGAAGAACGCTGCATTTTGCCCAAAATACAGCCTTCACAAACATGTTTTCCAGGTGCCTCAAGTTTGGGCAAAGAGGACACCATTTCAGATTTCTGCAGGCGTAGCAAACTAGCAAAATTCAGATGACCAAACCGTTTATGCCAAAGCTTTGCATCTGACATAGCCTGAGAATCTTGAACTGCACATGCCGAATCATTCACAGATCTTTCATAGTCCATGAGCTTATACAGCCCACGACATAAAATGCCAGAAGCAATAATCACATCGCCATTTGAGAGATCATGAACTGTACACCTGTCATCAACAAATTTCACAACCAAGCCAATCTTGGCTAATGCAGAAACTGATAACAGATTCTTTTTTATCCCTGGCACAAATAAAGCATCTGACAAAGTGAAAGAACTACCATCAACAGTAGTCAAAATGATCTTACCAACTCCCATAACAGGATAAGATGAGTTGTTGGCGCATGTAACAGTATTCCATGTAGGGGCAGGCTCGAGTGAAGAGAAGAAACTACGCTGCGAGGTAATATGTTTGGTCGCCCCACTGTCAAAGTACCAAACATCTGAGTCTACTGCAGACATGCACTCATCATGAGAAGATGGGTCAAAACTGCAGACAGTAGTAAACGCCCATTCTTCTTCCTGCACAAGATTTGCATACTCTATTTTTGGTGTAGAGGCCTCTGCAACAACCATTCCAGCCTCTTTCTTCTTTGCCTCTTTAGCAGCCAGTTTTGGACAGTTCTTTATGATATGATCATTTCCTTTACAGTACTTACAAAACAATTTCTGCTTTTCTGATTTTTTCTCATCTTTGTCTTGGTTCTTTGAATGTGTAGCATTTGCAGATTTCTGCTTACTAGTAGAAGAGCTCCATTTTCCTTTGCCCTTCTGACTAGCTAGGAAAGCTTGATCTGCAACATGCATAATGGACCTGTTCTGCCTGGACTGATCTTACTACAACAGAACAGAGACTAACTCCTCAAATGACAAGGCATTTGGATTGCCTTTCATCATCAACCGAAGAGTAGAAGCAAAACTCTGATATGAATCAGGAAGACCATTCAGAACGGTCTACACAAGTGAGCTATCTGGTATAACCTCATCAGCAGAAATCAAGTGTTCCTTCAAATCTTTGATCTTCGTTAAGAAACTGTCCATAGAATCACCTTCATTCATGTGCTCACTCTCCAACTGTTTTTGGAGGTAAGCAACACGAGCCTCATTCCTAGCTTGGTACAATGTGCTAAGTGTATCCCAAGCATCCCTAGCTGTTCTGCAAGAGCGTATGTGAGGAATAATGGCACGTTTGACAGACAAAGCTATCAATGCATGTGCGTGGGCATCTCTGCCATCCAAATGAATCTGCTCTGCAGTAGGTGCAACAGAAACAGCAGCACGAACAGGAATTTGCACAATATCATCTTCGACACCATCTTCATCAGCTCTAGCACCTCCAACACCTGTATTTGTAGTACCTGTAGTTGCAGATGTAACAGGACGTCTTTCAACACCCTACACAATGTTCCACAGTCCTTTTGCAACCAATACATGTCGCATCATATAAGCCAATAATGGGTAGTTGGTACCATCCAACTTATCCTCAACAGCCAACATACGGAATACATCACTGCTTTCAGCCATGGCCGGTGACTAAAATACCTTGATGCAGAAAATTGACTATATCTCAAAAAGTTGAACGAAACTGCCCAGACGAGTTCTGCTAGACCTGTAGCAGACTTCGAGACGCTTAAACTGGAAAACAGAAACTGGTATATACCTTTGGCACAAAAGGACGAAATAGCCTGCACAAGCGATGTGATAGTGCGTTCGGAGGCCGAAACGAGCTCAGATCGCGATTTCGGCACCACATAGCAAAGCTGTTTTGATCTCGGAAACACCCTGAGTATGCTCACCAAATTTCGTGCGAATCTGAGACTGCAAACGGAGGAGTGTCGACGGCACCCTAGAAGAAGCGACAACCTGCTCTGATACCAATTGTTGGAGATAGACGTCTGCGGAAGCACGTGAACAGCACAAGGAAGAAGAAGAAGCTTGGAGCACAAACACACAATACTGAATGTATTACTAGAGAATTTACAAAGATAAGTAGCCCATTAGGGCAATAGGCGTATATACAAGCCGGGGGAAAAAAACCTCCTAAAGAGGGAAAAAAGTGCTCCGGCGGTCCTAGAGTGTTCACACACATCACTACCTAAATATATCAACACTATTACCACTACTTTGATCATTAGTTCCTTGTTTTTATAGGCTTATCCAATCAAAGCTTGTCTCTTTGGCATCCTCACCAAGATTTTCAAACTATTCATCTTATTCTTCTTGTTTTCTAGTACCTCAAATAATGATTCCTCCTCTTATTTCTCCTTTTGTTTTCTTCTCATACTTTGGGGGCTAAATTTTTCTCTCTTGATGACATCTTCCTCTAGGTCCTTGACTCCTATTGAATACAAGTATTCCTCTTTAGATTCACCAAAGGTGTCCATTACTAAGGATTCTTTTTCATCTTTATCCTTTATTGGTTCACACATGAACAATGATACATTATAAAAATCGTTTTTGCAATGTGGGGTCCAACTATGAGGCTCAAATTCCTCATCTAGAAATACCATGAGTGCATATGCTAGGTCTTCTACAGGTCTAGTATTCTTAGATGTTCCCACTTCACTGAATTCTAGGCACTTCACTTTGGCTTTAGCTATCTCACACATCCATGAGTGAGTGTCTTCCTGAATCCATGATGGGTCCAAAGTTTTCATAGACTATACAAATAACAAGTCCTTGTGCATCTTATGGATAGGATTCCAATGTAGCAATGGGACATCTCTAAATGTGTAGCCTTCGAAGTTGACTTTGATTGTTATCCCTAAGTCCAACAAGTATTAAGAGTTGGTACCCCAATATGGCACTATCAATAAGTAGAGAAAAAAAGTGTCTTCCTAGTATCATCTCATACTTGCCACCTTTTCAAAAATCACATACAAAACCAGTATGCTCGAACTCCACACTGCAAATGGTGAGCCTGATCCCTTCTAGCAATCTGAACGACCACACAATATGACCATTGACCACTTGAAGCTTAATTCTCTTAGGTCCCGTACTAACTTAATCATAGATTTTTTTAAATGTTCTAATAGTCCCTAAAAGTGCAAGTATCTATTAATCAAGTTTGAGAGATTGAAAAATTTATTGTCCGTGAACATAGCCCAAGTTAGCTCCACCATTTTAACACATAGTTAGGTTCTTTGAATCTCTAAATATGCTCTTCGATAACTCTTTTCTAGGTTAGCTATGTTTGGCCTTACTTGAAGGTCACACTAATACACCTTGAATATCATGTCCAAGTTTTCAGGGGTGGGGTATGCTAACAGTGATCCTACTTTGGGGATGGAAGAAATGGATGTTGAGGTATGAGTTGGTGAGAGGGGTGGCGGGTTTAAGTTGAGGGAGTTGGAGATCAAAGTTCTAGGATTTTTTCCTTGGTTTCCTTAAGACTTACGCCTAGGTCTACTAGCTTCTTTCAACACTTTCTCTTTACCCTATCTCTAGAGTTTTTCCAAGCTTTAGCCTTATTTTTACTAGGTTCATCTAACTCACTTGATTTTGCTTCCTTCTCTTGTTCTAGGTTATTGGGCTTCTTTAAAATAATTGGGAAATCACCTAAACTAGGGCAATATCTTCTAAGCCTCTATTGGGTCCATGCACTATTCCTACCACATTGAGTGGTGCCACTTTTGAAACATTGGCAGGGTTTTTTGGATGATCTTGAATGGGATGTTCTTTGCCAAAATCTACGCAACATCCTTGAATCATAATGGATTGAGGTTGACTTAGAGATTAGAAATGAGGACTCTCATGAAAAAAATGATCTCCTTGGCTCTAATGCAATATACTCTAGGAGGGTGTGACCCTACTTCTTTCATTTGAGGTCTAGGATTTGGATTAGCAAAAATTGACATTTTTGTAATCTTGCTTCTCGTTAGGTTCTAGTGGGGGGCTTCATATTTGTAAGCATCTAGATGCTAGTGATTTTTTGTAATGAGTAGGTATGTTATTGCCATGTGAAGAGTCAAAGATGTAATCATTGGGATTGTTATCTATTAGCGGTGTTGATTGGTAACCTAAAATAGGTTGAGGTCTCTGCTTGATTGATAAGGCTACTATTGATAGTTGTTTTCAGGTTTATAGAACTATTGCTATTGATATGCTAGAGGATAATGGTTTCGGTATTTATAAGGTTGTTGGTAGGTTCTCTTAATTGCTTGCTTGTTATAGGGGCAATCCTTAGCTAGGTGATGATTTTAATTTCTTTCTCTTTTTAATAGTAAGATGCTTTTCAAGACATAGCTTGTGTGTGCATAGGCCATGCATGTGCCATGTGATCGACTCAAAAAGTATAACAATCATTTTGTGGTCACCCTTTGGGATTGCTTATCCTAAAACTTTCCTCCTAAAATTTGAGCCAGAAATTCCACAAACTCCTTTAGTAATGATGAAGAAGACTTAGAAATGATACTCTCTGAGTAATCGAATGCTTTGTAAAGCTTTCAAAGCTCTAAGTTCTTTCCTAGTTTATCCTCTATGTTGATACACATTCTTGCACACTGATCAAGGATAAGATGCCCAATCTATCATGATAGGGCTGCTCTATCATGATAGGGCTGATCTATTGTGATAGATTCGGCCTCTTGCGATAGGGCCGATCTGTTGCAATAGGGCTAGTCTATCATGATAGGCACCGTCTATCACGATAAGTCAATATATCATGAGTTTGGTTTTTCATGATAGAGTGAAAAACATGGAATTTTTTATGATACATCTAGTGCATTGGGTTCATGTTGGAGAGCTCTATTTCCCTATTTTGAATGCAACTTTGAAAAGCTAAGTTTTTGTCCTATCATGATAGAGCAAATATGTTGTCTTGAGGCATGTTGAGAGGTTTATTGTACCTATGTAACTTGCTAGAGCTGATGATGATCCCAAATCTACAAGAAAACTCAAAAAATACCACATGCACCCTCTATCCCATACACACAAATGAAGAAAATTGGAGAAGAAGATGGAAGAGAGGTGATGCGGGGTAAATGGAGGTGATATGAGCAGAAAGGGGGTGTAGATAAGCGAGAAAATGGAAAGAAATAACAAAAATCTACTTACCAATGGGTCGAATGTCTTCTCTGTACACTCTTACAATCACACAGTCATCCCTTAAGTAGCCCTCCCCGACAAGGATGTCAAAAAGGTGTGTCTTGTTAGAACCATGGAGAGTACCAGTATCGATGAAGCTCCAAATCTCAATTATCAACTATGGAGACAAAAGGTTAATATGAAGATCTTGAGCAAGTGATGCATGAAAATGTGAATGTGAGCGACACAAAAATGCACACACATTCACACACACGCATGAGGAAACAACAATAGACTGTGACAATGGAATCTTACATTCATAAGCATCGAAGTTAGAATACAAGTTCTCCGCTCTACACAATTTAGAACTATCTAACCTATCAATATGATCTACATGCTCTATTTATAGTTTTTAGACTAGCTTTTGGTTCCACATCTAGTGTTTGACATAGTTACAAGATAGATAATAAGGCCCATCATTTACAAAATTGGAATTTTTAAAAAATTACAATGATAAAAATCATTGTTTTGATGATGAAAAAATATGACTTTGACAATGTAAGACTATTCCAACAAGTGCCCAACCATAGCCCCCAAGGGTTGAATGCATGCCCCTAGCCTTGAGAGGCAAAGGACGCAACCAACTGAGCTAACACACTTGGAAAATGTAGGATGGAGATCTACTACACAACGTAATTAGATACATCATCTCATATAGGTATACAATGATTTTTGACTGAGATAAACCACTCACGTTTTACAATAACATTAGATAATCTTATCTTGGAAATATTATCAAGGCACATGAAATTTGGTTAAGCGCTGTTCTCTTAGTCGCTAGGGAAAATTGAATTTCGGTTTCCCCATATGAGAGGTCTCTCAAGCTATGTAGGAGCTGATTTTCGTACATTGCTCAAGGAAAAAAGAGAGGAAATCTCCCTTGAACTTAGTTTTGTCCTTTTCCATCTTTCTTTTTATGTACTTGGTTTCTTGCTTCTCCTTTTTTAAGATGGCTTTGTTTTATGTGAAAGTAAAGGACTATCTCTTTTTAAATCTCCACCACATTTTTAACTTGAGGACTCCTATTTTAGATGCTTTTTGGATTATTCGTGGCTCTCATAAATAGATTCACTAGGAGTTTCCTAGTGAGAAACTCAAGTAGGTTTCCTCTTTAGTACGCCTAGGAAAGGTGTTTTGGTATTTTGTAAGGGTCACTATCTTCCTTTTGGGCTATGGAACTTTCGTCTTCGTACCTTCATCTTACACAAAACTGCGTTCCTTTGGACTCCCCTCTTTTGAGTGCATAAAGGCAAAGTGAAAAGGAGTAGCGGGAGAAAAAAAGATTATTTTATCCTTGGAAAGAGTAGGTGAATCTTAGACTACTCTCTTTGGCTTCAATTATTGGAAGTACACTGAATATTGGACAAGCATATTATTTATAACGTTTATAATATTTATGAATGTTATATTTATAATATTATAAATATAAAGATTTATCAATAGAGGTTGTTGTATTTATAATAAAACACCCTCTATTCCACATCTACAATGTTGGACAAGCATAATGTTTCTAACAACCAGCTACCGAAAGATATTTGATCCAAGGATCTTATTGTAAGGCATGGATGGTTCAAAGACCATGGATTTCTTGGAAAAAGGAACTCATGTACTCGGTGTTCGGAGTAGTGTAGTAATACCATCCAGAGTCCACCTACTTCTGTATGTAAGAAGGCGAAACATAACTTTGAGAATGAGATGTAGGAACGCCACTTTAATAATTATTAAAAGATACGGAGGGCGAAACGAAAATGAAATACGAACTTCAGGGAGATATGTTTGACGACGGTCCGCTATCAGAAATATTAAAGGAAAGCATTTGGGAGTTGACATGTACACACAATGTTGGTGGCGCTTTGCAAAAGCAGAAATACTGATGTGCGTATACTAAGTTGCAGAAGAACGAGAGAGAGAGAGAGCGAGCGAGAGAGAGAGAGATTTGAACTACATTTTGAAACAAAACAATGTAAAGAGGACATTAAAGGGTACATGTCTTGGTTTTAGCAGTTCATTGAACCCTTCTCTTGTACTTTTCTTTATTTAATTCATTAAACCACTAGTCCCCTTCTTTTGTACTTTTCTTTATTTAATTCAAGTCCGGGAGAGTAGGCTAACGCCGAACTTCTTTTATTAAAAAAAAATTCATTGAGAAACTCTTCATACCCTTCGTGTAGAGATCTCTATATCGCGCCTACAAGAGTTCACATTGAATCCATGCATCCTTTTTTACTTGTTTTGCATGTCACGAAGCTTTTAAATACTAGAACTTGCAATTTCTTGTAGATCAACTCTACATTTGTCATCAATAAATTTCACAACTAAGCCAATCTTGGCTAATGCTAAAAGTGATGACAGATTTTTCTTAATGCTTGGTAGAAATAAAGCATCTTGCATGTAAAAATACTATAACCAACATTAGTCAGAATGATCCTACCAACTCCCATGACAAAATAATAGGAGTTGTTGATGCATGTGACAATATTCCTTGTAGGGGCAAGCTCAAGTGAAGTGAAGAAACTACATTGCAAGGTGATATGTTTGGTTGCCCCACTATCAAAGTAGGAAACATCTGAGCCTACTGTAGACACAAACTATTAATGAGAAGATGGATCATAATTGCAAACAGTAGTAAGTGCCCATTCTTCATTCCGCACAAGATTTGTAGACTCAATTTTGGGTGTAGAGTCCTGTGCAATAACCATTCCATCCTCTTTTTTCTTTGCCTCTTTTGTCGCCAGTTTTGGACAACTCTTTATGACATGATCATTTCCTTTATAGTATTCCATCCTCTTTTTTCTTTGCCTCTTTTGTCGCCAGTTTTGGACAACTCTTTATGACATGATCATTTCCTTTATAGTATACGGATGCCTATACACATATACATGCATATACACATATACATGCATACATAGTGCACACATACACATGCATACACACATACATATACATGCATACATATGTACATGTACATATATTGATTTCTAACCCATTTTGTTTTATATGTACAAATATTATGGATCCTAGTAGAGAGAGAAAGGGGAAAATCACTCTAAGAGTTCTGCCTGATACCTTAGGGATCGTCATGCATGAGTACTCAGAGATGCATGATGATGAGTTGGATTTTATAATCCAGATGCTTACCCAGTGATCAGAGGAGGGCTTTTCTACAACTTCACATGCAGGAAGAGAACTATCTCCTCATAGGTATGTTTTTTTTTCACAAATAATGATATTATAAAACATATTTTTATTTATTTTTATCTATCTATTTTCAGGACACATATACCACCTACAGATCATGAGAGCAGAGCACAGGTGCCTATGAGGACATGCATAGGCACCCTTGGGCTGGAGTGCAATATAGAGCTAGAGGGAAATATAGTGTATATAGGGAATGGATTGGAGTTCAAAAGAAGAATGCGAGCATTATGCGACTCCTACCTCCACCTTGGACACTTGTAGTGGAAGTAAGTATAATAAAAATCTTACATTTTATTTACATGATTTTCTTTTGTAGTGAGCATGATGAGAGGGATACAAAATATGTACTTAGTTCACTTGAGATAGAATTTGGGACTCGGTGGTGGCATAAGTGGTGTCTAAAACATATGCGAACACTTATGGCTCATCATCGTGATAATGCACGGTATGCATTGCTTTTCTTTGTTATATTTACATGTATAACTATATACACACACACATAATATACACACATATATATACACACATATATTTATACAAATATTTATATACACACACGTATATACACAAACATACATGCACATCAGGTCACGAGCATACATGTGTATGTGTGTATGTATATATATGTGGATATGTGTATGTGTGTTTATGTATGTATGTATCTATATGAGAAAGAGAGAAAGGAGTGTGATCGGAGGTACACATACATGCATACACACACATACACACACATACATGCACATTTACACACACACATACACATGCACGTAGATACACACATAGACTCACATAATCATATATAAACACATATATAGACATACACACACACATACACATTATATATATATATATATATATATATATATATATATATATATATATATATATATATATATATATATATATATATATATATATATATATATATATATATATTATATATATATGTATATATATAACTATATAACTATATAACTATATATATATATATATATATATATATATATATATATATGTATTTATATATGTGTATATATATATATATATATATATATATATATATATATATATATATATATATATATTTATTTATAACAGTATACATACACACACACACACACATATATATATATATATATATATATATTGTTAGATATGCTCAATGCCTCACCCTTATGTAGCACCACCATTTTTCCATAACACTCTATTTTGTAAGGCCCCCATTATGAGGAGAAGCCATGTGAGAGTGTTGGACATTGGTAGGTTCCTGACTTTGAGGTCAGATGAGGTCTAGTGTAGACCGTAGATGGATAGCTAGGAAGGTTACTTCTAAGCCATTGGATTTGGGATTGATCCGATGTGAGGATCAACCTAAATCAAGGGCTAGAAACAAAAGTAGCTTTCTTAACTTGGGGAAGGGTCTAATTGATGTGGGCCATTGGATCTAGACTTGATCCTAAGTGTGGATTAAGCAAGATCAAAGGTTACAAACAAATGGTTGTTGATCCTACCTTTGTACCATTGGATTTACCCCATAGATCAATGGTGGAGATTATTTTGGGCATGGATCAAGCTACCACGACCCTAGAACATGGGTAGGCCGACTTAGGCTTGGAGGACCTTATAAGGATGGTCCCCATCCCATGTAGGATCATCAGTTTGTGTGGTTGGAACCATTAGGGTATCCATCTTAGTACCCATTGTGTTGGCCTATAGCCCTTCACCTAGCTTCTATCTAGATCACCATCTAAGCTCCATATAGGGAGTGCATGGGTGGATAGAATCATCTATATATTGTTTAGTGTTTGAGTTCCATTGTATTAGAGTTATGAGTTTTAGTTGAATTGAGTTGAGTTCATCTTCTATATCATCTTGAGTCCACTTTTCATTGTAACCAAATCTCTTGTGTTATTCCCATGAGTAGTGATATCTCTCTTTCTATCTAACCTTGATCTTATATGTGTGTTGTGGTAACCTCTACATGGCATTAGAGTTACACCACTAGCCCACCACTCAAATCATTATTCATTTATTTTCTTTTTCTTACATGGTATCAGAGCTCAGGAAGGTATAGAAGATTGCAGAGATCGTGGAGGCCAAGGAATCAACTCTAGCATTTGTGGAAGGAATGCTTCAATAATCAAGCTTGTGAGAGGTAAATGCTTCAACTCGAAAGTTTGTGATAGGTAAAGGCTTCAACATTGGAGTTCTTGGGAGGCAAAGGCCTCAATGCCATAGCTTGTGGGAGGCAAAGGCTTCAATACTAGAGTTCTTGGGAGGCAAAGGCTTCAAGGCTTCAAGTTCATGGGACACAAAGGCTTCAACACTATGGAGGTGTTATTATCTAGAAGTGGAAGTGGAGTTGGTGCAATGGATTTGGAAATACAAACACTATGGGTTCATCCACCGACCTTTAGTGAAGGCAAGTTAGATGGTACAAATTATTTTCTTTGGAAGTTCAAGATTACAGTTATCCTTGATTCTTATGATCTTTTGGAGATGGTGATGGGAAGTGAGCAAGAGCCACAACCTACCTTTGACCCATTGGATCCGAGTAAGGTGATTCTCCCAAATGCAAAGCTTCTACAAGCTTGGAAGATAAGGAATGCAAATGCACTATATTATATAGTGAACAATTGTGTGGAGTCTATTCTACCTCTTATTCAACATACATCCAAGGCAAGTGACGCATGGAGTATGTTGAGGAGTCACTATGAGGTAAGAAACCAAACATGCATTCAAAATTTAGAAAATCAATTGGAAGCAAAGATGTTTGCAGAAGGAGAGAAGGGGAATGCATCCATTACTCAGATCAAGAAGCCATGTGATGGAATGGCTTGTGAAGGGATAGAGAAGAGCGGCATGGACCTAGCTCAAAGGCATCTCCAAGATTCTCCACCAAACTATGATGGAAGGGTAACTACTCTCAACACTCAGGTGAGACCTCAAACTTCGATATTTGAAGAGTTCTATTCACTACCAAGGGAAGAGGATTTGGAGCTCAAAACCCAACGAAGAAGCAACAATGGAGATGCTACATTCTCCAACAATGCATCAAAAAAAGGTGGTTCCTCAACCAAAGGTGAAAGTGAAAAGAAGAGGAGGAGGAGTAGTAAGAAGAAGTTTCAAGGACAATGCTTCCATTGCAAAAGAAAGGGACATACAATTGCACATTGTCATGTCAAGAGGATAGATGAAGTGAAGGAGGAGACAATACATGGAGCCAAAGCAAAGGTGGTATGCTCCTCAACACAAGAAGAATCAATTGTGGATTCATGGGTACTAGACAATGGTGCATCTCATCAAATGACCAATCATATAGGTCAATCTAGTTCTATGCAGCCTCAGCAAGAACCCATCATGGTGACAGGAACAATATGGAAGGAGATGCAAAAGCAAGGTATTGTTCTTCATCACTTACCTACAGTGAATGGAATGAAGGAACCTTATAGAGCTTGTATGATGGGCAAGCTGCACAGAGAGACATTCCCACAAGAAAGCAAGAGTAGGTCAAAGGCTCCTCTAGTGTTGGTATATGCTAACTTGTGTGGTAAGATGTCTATACAGGCCTTGGGAGGATCTTCCTACATTGTGATCGTTGACGACTATAGCAGGAAGATGTGGATGTACTTTCTTCGTGATAAGGCTCAAGCTTTTGGTAAGATTAAACGACAACCAGAACTTGTTGAAAATGAACCAGGGAAAAGTGTGAAGAAGCTTGGAATAGGAGGTGGTGGTGAGCTCAACTCAGAGGAGTTGGAAGGCTTTTGCAAGTGCAAAGGGATAAAGTGTCAATCAGTGACACCTCACACATTACAACATGATGGCATTATGGAATACAAGAGTCACACCATTGTTGAGATAACAATGTGTATGAGAGAAGGCATGGGCTTTCCTTATCAAATCACAAAGAGTCATCATGAAGTTTACATTGGTAAGAATCCATCAGTCTCACACTTTAGAATTTTAGAGAGTGTATGTTATGCTCTTGTCCCAGGTCAAAGAAAGAACAAGTTGGAACCAAAAAGCAAGAGATGCATCTTCCTAGGTCATAATGAAAAGCAAAGGGCTTTCATATTATATGACCATGAGGGAAAGAAGATACAAGGGAGTCGTGATGTGGTGTCTATGGAGCAGCCACATGCAGTGGAGGACAAGAAAAGATCTTCCATTTTATCATCAAGCGAAGGAGTAGTTCACTATGTACCTAGCCCAAGAGTCATCCCTACCTATGAATGGGAGGAAGCATCATCATCAGATGGTGAGAAGAGAGTCTACCAACCTAAAATCACCCAAACAAATTGGTTGTCACTGCAATGGGTGAAAAAGCTCTATGGTCAGAGTAATCCTATGCCAACAACTATCAAAGAGAAGGCAGAAGGACCAAGTAGATCACAGAGAATAGAGGAGCACAAGTGGGCTTCTACTCACATAGTCAATATAGCCATGATGGTTGTGATTATGAAGCAAGTAATGAAGCCATTAATTGAAGATGAAGCACTTGTAGATCCGGCATGGAAGGAGGTTGTGCAAGCCAACTATGATAGCTTAATGAACAATGAAGCATGGGAGGTCGCTAGCACCAAGTGGGTCTGGCAGGTGAAGTACATGATACAAGGGATCTTGGAATGCTATCACCACACATTGATAGCACAAGGACTTTCACTGGTGAAGGGTTTTGGTTTTCAAGACTCTTTTGCTCTAATGATCACTATTTGCAGCATACTAATGTTAATAGCTCATATGAAGTGGGAAGTTTTCACGTTACATGTCAGATCAGAACATTTGAATGTTGACCTCAAAGAGGAGGTACATGTGTTGCAGCCACCAAGGTTTGAGGTTCCACATTCAAAGGACATACTATGTAAGCTGAAGAAGGCATTATATGTGATGAAACAAGCCCTAGGATCATTGTATGAGCAGATAGACATTGGGAGCTACATGAAGGTCTTTGGTAGTCTTATCTACTTATGGAGTACAAGATATCAGTTTTCTAGTAAGACTTTTGAGAAGGCTTGGGAATAGAACTCATGAAGGACATTCAAGAGTTGGCAAGCAAGTACACTTGAGAAGGAAGGTGGAAACAGTCTACTATGCAACCATGAAGAATGCAACAGGTACCCTCACCAAGGTGCTTACAAAGGATCTACTTCAGATACATCTTCGAAGACTTGGCATTGGGCCAAGAAGGTAGTTCACCTTTGGGTGGACATTGAGGGGGGGTGTTAGACATGGTCAATGCTCCACCCTCATGGAAGACTTGGAATTGGGCCAAGAAGGTAGTTCACCTTTGCGTGGACATTGAGGGGGGGTGTTAGATATGCTCAATGCCTCACCCTTATGTAGCACCACCATTTTTCCATAACACTCTATTTTGTAAGGCCCCCATTATGAGGAGAAGCCATGTGAGAGTGTTGGACATTGGTAGGTTCCTGACTTTGAGGTCAGATGAGGTCTAGTGTAGACCGTAGATGGATAGTTAGGAAGGTTACTTCTAAGCCATTGGATTTGGGATTGATCCGATGTGAGGATCAACCTAAATCAAGGGCTAGAAACAAAAGTAGCTTTCTTAACTTGGGGAAGGGTCTAATTGATGTGGGCCATTGGATCTAGACTTGATCCTAAGTGTGGATTAAGCAAGATCAAGGGTTACAAACAAATGGTTGTTGATCCTACCTTTGTACCATTGGATTTACCCCATAGATCAATGGTGGAGATTATTTTGGGAATGGATCAAGCTACCACGACCCTAGAACATGGGTAGGCCGACTTAGGCTTGGAGGACCTTATAAGGATGGTCCCCATCCCATGTAGGATCATCAGTTTGTGTGGTTGGAACCATTAGGGTATCCATCTTAGTACCCATTGTGTTGGCCTATAGCCCTTCACCTAGCTTCTATCTAGATCACCATCTAAGCTCCATATAGGGAGTGCATGGGTGGATAGAACCATCTATATATTGTTTAGTGTTTGAGTTCCATTGTATTAGAGTTATGAGTTTTAGTTGAATTGAGTTGAGTTCATCTTCTATATCATCTTGAGTCCACTTTTCATTATAACCAAATCTCTTGTGTTATTCCCATGAGTAGTGATATCTCTCTTTCTATCTAACCTTGATCTTATATGTGTGTTGTGGTAACCTCTACATGGCATTAGAGTTACACCACTAGCCCACCACTCAAATCATTATTCATTCATTTCCTTTTTTCTTACACACACATATATATATATATATATATATATATATATATATATATATATATATATATATATATATATATATATATATATATATATATATATATATATATATATATATAAAATTGATGGAGTATATCCACTCCTAGTTGCAGGAAAAGAATGATAGGCCCTTCCAAGGACCAAACAGTTCACTACCACAATCCACCAAAATTTGAATTGCCCTCTAGACCTGAGGATTGAGCCTATGGAGTTTTGCACACTACAAATAGACAGTATGGGCTTTCCAACAAGCCAAAGATCACTTAATGTGAATAATATTAGAGGTATTAACCTCCCTTCAAAAGACAAACCAACAATTGTCCAAACTGGTAACTTGCACCTATGTGTACCTTTCAACACACATACACTTGGGAATATGTAGGGATCATACTAGAGAGCTTTCAAGCTCAACATAGTCAAGGATAATGAACACTTCATATCTTACAATCATAGGAACAAAATGAGCTATCTTCGAACTACTACACAAAGAGATATGGGTGATCAAAGATCACTTCCTATGAGAAAATTCCAGCAAGCAAGGGGCTTGCTTATCTAGGGGCTAGCTTAGACCTGGAGTAAACACTCCTAATGCGAGCCTAAAAGTTCTCACATGGTAGAGGAGGATGGGCACGTCTTTGCTCCATGTATTTGCTTATATAATGCTCAAAAAAGTAGTCCTAAATTTGAATTCAAAACTGCCCTCCAAATGGTCTTGAATTTTCTCCATCAATTACGTGAGTAAAGAGCTTTCATGGAAAAGTGATTGTATATCCTACCAAAAAGTGTGAGTGATGTGGCACTTCAACTTAGCATGAGTTCCCACACTTGAGATTTCTAAAATTCTAATACTCCCCCTCAAGCTCAAGTGTTAGTCTCCATTGATCTCCTTCAAGTTGAGGTTGATCTTAAACTTCTCCAAGTTTCTTGCATCCATAAATGTGGTCATGATATCTGCTAGCTGATCCTTTGTGTTGATGTACTTGACATCCAGTTCTTTTGCTAGTATCTTCTCTCTAGTGAAGTGATAATGGATCTCTATGTGCTTGCTTCTTGCATGGAACATAGGGTTGCTTGCTATATGAATGCTTGACATATTATCTCCAAATAGAGTGAAATCTTTGACCTCCACATCCAAGTCTTTGAAGAGCTTCTTGAGCCACATGATCTCACATGTAGCAATTGCTAAAGCTTTGTACTGAGCCTCAGTAGATGATGATGATGCAACTGTAGGTTGCTTCTTGGACATCCATGAAATGACTCTTTGACATATCATGAAGACATAGCCATATGTGCTCCTTCTATCCTCCTTTGAACTGGCCCAATCATCATCACTAAAGCCTTGAGGTTGTAATCCATCTCAATAAGGGTAGTACAACCCTTGGTTGATAGTGTGCTTGATGTACCTAAGCACTCTCTTGGTTGCATTCATATGAACATCAGTTGGTGAATTTAGAAATTGAGAAAGAACTCCTACAACATAAGACAAGTCAGGTCTTGTGATGGTAGCATAATTAAGGCTTCCAATTTTTCTTCTATATGCTAAAATATCTTCAAGAGGTTTTCCTTCACTTGCACATAAATTAATGTTTGGATCCACATGTGTGAGTGGCTTACATCCACTCATACCATACTTATAAAGTACATCTAGCAAGTATTTCCTTTGAGAAAGGTAAATACCATTTTCCACATAAATAACCCCAATGATTGCCCTAATTGTGGTCATCTCTGCAACTGTGTTGAATCTTTCTTCATAGTCAATCCCATAGGATTGAGAAAATCCTTTTGCCACAAGGCTTGATTTGTACCTAGCAATTGAGCCATCAGAAATTCTCTTCACTTTATAGACCCATTTGTTGCCAATTACCTTCATCCATTCTTGTCTTGGAACTAGACTCCATGTGTTGTTTGTCTTCAAGGGCTTTGTACTCTTCTTCCATAGCTTCTTGCCACTCATTTGTGTCTTTGGCCTCTTCATAGGTAGAAGGTTCATGATCTTTGATAAAATTAGTCATGAAAGCATAATGTCTAGCAATAAATATCATAGAAAAGCCTTGAGATTAGATGTTTTACCCTTTTTGACCTCCTTTCTTTGTTGGAGTTAGACGTCTACGGAAGCACGCGAACAAAACAAGGAAGAAGAAGAAGCTTGGAGAACAACACAAAATACTGAATGTATTAGTAGAGAATGTACAAAGATAAGTAGCCCGTTAGGGCAATAGGTGTATATACAAGCCGGGGGAAAAAACCCTCCTAAAGAGGGAAAAAAGTGCCCTAGCGGTCCTAGTGTGTTCACACATATCACTACCTAAATTTATCAACAAATCCCCCCTGGGAGTGATGCGATGACCAAGGAGCTCGCACTCATGTATAAGGAATGCCAAGGTATGTGGAAATCACTCCATAAAAGCAAGTAAGCCCAAAGCTTTGCGGAAAGCTTCAAACTTCTCCCTAGGCAGAGCCTTCGTGAAAAGGTCTGCACTGTTCTCCTACATGGGCACATATGCCAAGCTGATCTCCCCAGTAGAGAACCTCTCCCTGATGTAATGATAATGCACCTCAATGTGCTTAGTGCAAGCATGGAACATAGGGTTCCTCGCAATTGCCAATGCACTCTAACTATCAGTGAAGATGGTGGTGACATAAGACTGACCAACACCCAAATCAACCATAAGGTGTTTGAGCTACACACACTCAACATTCGCTATGAAAGGTGCCCTATACTCAGCCTCACAACTAGAAGTATCCACAGTAGGTTGCTTCTTGCTCAACCAAGATATACATGAGCTACAAAGAATGAAGGGAAAGCCACTAGTGGACACACGAGTGTCATAGCAACCAACCCAATTAGAGTAAAAAAAAAGCATGCAAATCTAGCGGTAGTGATCCCCCCTTGGGATAAAACAACCCAAGTAGCCGAGTACCACTCAAGTAGCGAAAGATGTGCTTAAGCACT
The DNA here is from genome assembly GCA_020310875.1 of Ceratopteris richardii. NCBI lineage: Eukaryota > Viridiplantae > Streptophyta > Polypodiopsida > Polypodiales > Pteridaceae > Ceratopteris > Ceratopteris richardii. The sequence goes on along the minus strand of CM035434.1, from coordinate 128,694,515 downwards.
TGCCAATGCTTGACTATTGGGAAATGCATAAACCTGCTCATCTGTGAGATAGCAAACTGAATATCTGGCTGAGTAATGCATAAGTAAATCAAGCATCCAACAACTTGCTGATAGAGAACATCATCAAATGCATCTCCAGCATCATGAATACTCAGTCGTAGACCTATCTCCATAGGAGTAGCAATAGGTTTACAATCTTCAAGGCCAAAATGCTGCAATAATGTGTCAATATATTTCTTTTAACACAAAGCCATTCCACCATGAATGTGCATAAACTGAATGCCCAAATAATGATGCAAATGCCCCAAATCACACATCTCAAATGAGGCATGCAAATCAGCCTTGAAATCATGCTTCTCATGAGGACCAGTGAGCAACATGTCATCAATATACACCACAATGATTAGAAGTACATCATTAGCACACTTGACATTTAAGGTGCTTTCAGTTGGACTGTTCTCAAAACCATGTGCAATGAGATAGGCATGTATCTTTTCATACCAAGCATGTGGTGCTTGCTTTAAACCATATAATGCCTTCTTTAACCTACACACCTGGTTTTCATGCCCTTTCTACACAAAGCCACAGGGCTGAAAAACATGCACTTCTTCATGCAAGTCACCATTCAAAAATGTTGTTTGAATGTCCAACTGATGTACATTTTGACCATGATGAGCTGCACGTGCATAGATGCTACGAACAATAGTCATTTGAAAAGTAGGAGCAAAGGTTTCATCAAAATCAATGCCTCTTTCCAATGCATAACCGTTTGCAACAAGCCTAACATTATAACTGTCAATTGTACGATCAGGCTTATGCTTTAGCTTGTATACCCACTTAGTACCAATGGCCTTCTTGCTAGGAGGCAAGTCACATCAAGACCAAGTACCATTGTTCATTAAAGCATCATATTAATATTGCATAGGAGCCATCCAGTTTTCTGAATTTTCTTCATCAAATGAAACAGGCCCATTCTCATCATAGAGATTAGATGCAGCCATAGCATAGCAATCTGATGCAAAAGAGGTACTATGAGAGCCTGAACGAGTATGATATGATAGAGATGCATCTAATTTGTTGTCACCCAAAGTCTGCACTAGCCATTTTGGCATGGTTTTAGCCTCCTCACTATCAGTTCTCTCATCAACAAGTGCATCATGTAAATCTGCATCAGAAATGGAATGATCTGCATCATCACATGAAACCTGCAAAGGCTGAGAAGTATCCTCATTAGGACCAACACTAGACTGTCCACCTATAAAAAGAGGTAGCAAAGTATCATACATGTCTTTGGAGATAACAAATGTCTCCTTAGTACATGAAAGCAATGGTTGAATAGCATCTTCCACAAAAATAACATCACGGCTTACTTGAATGTGTTTAGTCTGTGGATGATACAGACGATAGCCTTTACTTTCAGAACTGTAGCCAACAAAAAGACATTTTACTACTTTATCATCCAACTTTTTGCAATGTTGTTCAGGCACAAATGCATATGCCAAACAACCAAAAACACACAAATGATCAACTGATGGCTTGTGATCATCTCAAGCCTCATAGACTGCAGTGCTTTAGTGGGACACCTGTTAAGTACATATGCTGCACACATGACAGCCTCATGCCAGAAACTATGTGGTAAAGTTTGACTCTTCACCATACACCTCGCCATCTCCATGAGTGATCTGTTCTTTCCTTCAGCAACTCCATTTTGTTGAGGTGTATACGACATTGTACACTAGTGTTTTATCCCATGTTCAGCCAGAAATGCATTAAAATCAAAAGACATATACCCCCCCCCCCCCGGATCAGAATGGAGGTTGTCCATTTTACATGCTGACAGATTTTCAGCCAAAACCAAAAACTCTTTGAAGCACATGAACACTGCGGACTTTGCCTTCAATGGATATATCCGTGCACGCCTGGAAAAATCATCGATGAATGTCACAAAGTAAAGATCATTTCCAAAAGAAGGTGTCTACATAGGACCACAGACATCACTATGTACAAGCTGCAGTCTATGAGTAGCCCGAACTGAACCATCTTTTGGAACGGAGGAACATTGCATTTTGCCCAAAATATATCCTTCACAAACATGTTTTCCAAGTGCCTCAAGTTTGGGCAAAGAGGACACCATTTTAGATTGTTGTGAATGCCTTCCATTTATCATCTTCTCTAAGCCCATTAAATGTGTGGGCAACTATGTCATCATAATGTACAACACATCCTATTGAACCAAGTGCATCCGAGATCTCTTTTACTTTGATTATTAAGTCATTAATTCTTTGATTTGATGACTTTCTAAGGTTGTTAAGTTCATTCTTGAGCTGAATTTTTCAAGCCTTTGTAGAGGTAGAGTACAACCTTTCTAAATACTCACAAACCTTCTTAGATGTATCTAGGTCTTGGATATGACCTATCATGGAGTTGCTTATGTGTCAAGAAAGAATGAAGATAACTCTCCTATCCCTTTCTTCCCATTCTCTAATGGATCTCCTTTGATTCTCACTAGATGTATGTGGATCTATGTATGGCTTCACCTCAGTAGCACTAACCAACCCCCAAAGACCCTTTCCCATGAGGAAGTTAGAGATTCTAAACTTCCAAGGTTGGTAATTGCTCTTTTCAAGCTTCTCAATTTTAGTATTATAGTCTCCCATTGTGTATGAGACTATAAGTGGATCCTAATCCCTCCTTGGATTGTTATAGATGTGTGAAATAATGATATGTTACCATCCCACAAGAGTCTCCACTTGTCATGAACTTTCGATGATGATAGAAGCTCCCCCTTGCTTCAAATCCTTCTTCAAATCTTGCTGGTCTTTGCTTCAATCCTTGGCTCTCAAGCAACTTGAAGGCCTCCATGTGATGTCCTCAATTCTCAATGATGAGCTCTGATACCATTGATGGAGTATATCCACTCCTAGTTGCAATAGAAGAATGATAGGCACTTCCTAGGACCAAATAGTTCACTACCATAGTCCACAAAAAATTGAATTGCTCTCTAGACCTACAAATCAAACCTATGAATTTTTGCACACTACAAATGCAGAGTATGGGCTTTCAAACAAGTTAAAGATCACTCAATTTGGATAATATTAGAGGTATCAACATCCCTTCACAAGATAGACCAGAAATTATCCAAACGGGTAGCTTGCACCTATGTGTGCCTTCCAACACACATACACTTGAGAATATACAGAGATCAGAATAGATAGCTTTCAAGCTCAATATACTCAAGGATAATGAACACTTGATATGAAGAGTATATCCAAAAGAAAGCTTACAATCATAGGAACAAAATGGGATATCTTGCAAATGAATTGGACAAAGAGATCTGGGTGATCAAAGATCACTTCCTATGAGAAAATTCTAGCAAGCAAGGGGCTTCCTTACCTAGGGGCTAGCTTAGACTTGGAGTAAACACTCCTAATGAGAGGCTACAAGTGCTCAAATGGTAGAGGAGGATGGCCACGACTTTGCTCCATGTGTTTGCTTATATAATGCTCAAAAAAAGTAGTTGCAAATTTGGATTCAAAAATGCTCTCTGAATGATCCCAATTTTTCTCCATCAATTAGGTGAGTAAAGATCCACAAAAACTTGTGGAAAAGTTGTTTTATATCCTACCAAAAAGTTTCACTGATGTGGCACTTCAACTTAGCATGAGTTCCCACACTTGGGATTGCTAAAATTCTAACTAACTAACTAACTAACTAACTAACTAACTAACTAACTAACTAACTAACTAACTAACTAACTAACTAACTAACTAACTAACTAACTAACTAACTAACTAACTAACTAACTAACTAACTAACTATATATATATATAGTATATATATATAAATTTTTATAATAGTATATATATATATATATATATATATATATATATATATATATATCAATATATATGTATATATAGTATGTTTTATATATATATATATATATATATATATATATATATATATATATATATATATATATATATATATATATATATATATATATATATATATATATATATATATGTGTATGTATATATATATATATATATATATATATATATATATATATATATATATATATATATATATATATATATATATATATATATATCCTAATTCAAAAACACTAATTTTGATATCGAGGTTTTACAAACCCTAATTCAACCTTTTTACCATATATGTACACATTGCATCTATTCCTCCCACCAACTACTAGAGAGATGTCTCTCCTCCCAACCCTATGTCTCTATATATAGCTAATTGAATTAATGAGGACCATAATATATATATAAAGATACATACATATCATGTAGATACACATACATAAATATAAAATGATGGAGTAGATACATATGCATCACAAATACATGCCTACATGCACACATGTTTACATATACATGCATACATATTTTACATGTATACATTTACACATATACACATCACATAAACATGCCTACATTCACACATGTATACTTATACATGCATACACAATTATAAACACACTTGCATATATTACACAAATGCATATGCATACATATATGTGTGCATACTAACACATGTATACACATATCACACACATGCACACACATACATATACATGAAACACACATATGTGCATACTAACACATGTATACATATAATACACATGAATACACATACACATGCATACATACATGACAAAATTTTGCTCCTAAAAAGTAAAGCTATATATATAAAATTTTAGGCATACCTCCGAGCTTCATGTTCTAACTTAAAAGAACATGATTTCATCTCTCTTGTGGGATTCATCCATATTCTAGTTGAATAAAGGAGAATCTATTATCTGATATCCATTCAAATGATTCAAGTTATCGATCGATAACTACAGTAGGATTTACTATCTAATCTACTCATATGTTTTCATTATTTCCATCATTTTGGTAAGACGTCAATATAGTCTCATCTTCATTATCCTTATTGATTTCATTTATTTCTTCTATTGTAAGATCTATGTTCTCATGAATGACATCATCTATTGATGGACTAATATCGATTTTTGGTAATTCCTCTTCATCATCAGTAGAATCAGCATGTAGAGTATTATCCTCTTCATTAAGAACATTAGTATCGTTGTCATGTACAATTATTCTAATTTCTCTTTCACATGTCGATGTATCAGTATGTGATGGTGAATCATCAAGAGGAATTTCTTTGATCTCTGTAATAATAAATTGTTCAAACAATGACCTACCTCTAGGTTGAACATGAATGACTTGACACCAAGGATGAGCATCATGGTTTTTATAAAAAAAATGCTTGTTCAATGCGCATAGGAAGAATATATGGTTCTCTAGTAGATCACATTACTTTGGAAGAATCAATTGCCCAAAACCCAAATAATTCATTTCTCAATCTAGAATTACAAGCTTTATACTCGGATCGAAACTAGTCAACCTTCAAAATGACGTATCAAAATATTAAAAAACAAAAAACCATTATTAGGTTCTTAAAAAAATAATAAACTCTATCATAAAAGATATAAACCTTTTTTTACCTGTTTGAATGTACGAAACGATATTTCATAGATACTAACAATAGCTCCCACGTAACCAGGTTCACCATCTATAAGGTTCGTGTCTTTTGAGCTAGCACATGATGGTTGCTTGAAAGAAGCAACAATGCTAGAATCCTCTGTTTTACATAAACAATCAATAGCTTTAATTCTAATATGATGTCCAAAAGCCCACATATTAGTGAACATTCGAGCCTACAAAAGAAATTAAATTAGTAAAGAGAAACTAATATACATATACGTAAAAAATAAAATATTATTAAAATAAAATTACCTTTCATTCATGTGAGATTTCTTCATTATGTGCATTGGCTCATTGCAGAGGAGTATATAGCAAATCCGTGAAAGAAGATATATTTGTAATCTCATTATTATTGAGACTATGTCTATATCTTTTGTTTCTCTGTCTTTTACTTTGGAGATTTTGAAGTTCCTATTTGTACGCAACAACGAATGCTTGCATGCATTCACTATTATATGCTACAAAAGTAGAAACATCATTTTTTTCTTGAAATGTAAATAAAAGTAGAAGTCCTTACCTGATAATACCTCTTCAGTTATTTTTGAAGAACACTCATTGGTCCATGCACATGGAGCTTCTTCATGAACTCTTTCAAGGTACTCACTAACATAGTACATGCACTCCTCAAGCATCCAACCCTTTGCCATGGATCCTTTTGATTTTGCTCTTTGTCGCACATAAGCTTTTAATATTCCCATAAATTGCTCAACTCAAAACATCCATCGAATTTCGACAACACCTGCAATCTCTATTTCATCCACAAGATGGACTAATGAATGAATTTAAATATGCAAAAATGAAATAGGAAGATTTTTCTCCATCAAATATAGTAGCTCCTTGCATTCACGTTTCTTTTGTGGGATCGCGTTTTTGTCAATCTCTTTTAATGTAATCCACCTGTACACATCATAAGAATAATTATAAAGAAATTATAATTAAAAAATAAAAGATATCAAATATTCATATATATTAAATATAAAAGTATCATAATTACCTTATAAGCGATCCAAGACAATAGATCACATCTCATACTCCTTTCTTTGTACATCCATCAATAACCAAATGTAAAATGTGCTTCAAAAAGTTATACCAATCCTATCCTATATGTTATACCAATCCTATAACCCAAATAAGCTCCATATCCTATAGGATTCCGAATCATATCCTAGAAAGATGCTCCATATCCTGTAAGAGTCCAAATCGTATTGTTGATAGTCTGCATCTCTCTTGTCATAAGTACCCAAGGATCAGGTGCATAACTTGTTTCTTGTCGATGTCTATCAAAAACTGGCCATAACTTTGGCTTTGAGTTTTGGTCCTTCAAATCATTCCTTGATGCTATGGTGTCTTTTAATCCAAGAAGATGCCACCATAATGAATAACAAACTTCTTGAATATATGCATAGGATCAAGAAGATGATAGACTTTTAACTCTTTCCAATATTCCAAAGAATATTATATCGATATATTCTTTGTGAGTGCCAATTTTCCTTTACCTCTCTTCACATTCTCATTATCTTCATCATCATTGAAGATTTTTTATTTTGGATATATCAAAGACCCATTTATCGATTTTCGATACCAATCCGTAGGTGTCATTGGTTTTGGACACTGACCTATTTCAAGCTTTCCATTAAAATGTATCACTTCTCTTTTACATCTTAATGGATGATCATTAGGCAAGAATCGTCGATGTCAAAGATAAATATTTTTTTTGAGATTCTTACCATAAATTGATCTCAACCAATCACCACAATATGGATAAGCTTTATAACCCTTAGTAGATATTCCTGCATCATGAAAACGATAAAAATAGAATTAGATTAACTCACATATATTCGTATGCATATTAAATAAAAATTTTACATCAATACCTCAACAAACACCATATCCTAGAAAATCATGAATAGGCCAATCCACAATACCATGAACCATAATATATCTTTTATTGATGCTTTTCGATTCATCAATGACATTAATGCCTCTCCATAACTCTTGGAGATCATCAATGAGAGGAGCAAGATATATATTCATATCTTTAACTTGTCTTTTTCTTGGGATTAAAAGTGAAAGCATTAAATGTTCCTTTTTAATGCTAAGATATGGAAAAAGATTGTAGTTTATGACTACCACTAGCCATGTTGAACATTTACTAGATTTCATGGAGAATGGGTTAACCCCATCTAATGCAACTCCTAACTTTAGATTCTGTGGTTTTTGTGCAAAATCAAACCATGTAGAATCAATATGTTGAAAAGCTGCACCATTTGTTGGAATTTTGATTATTCCATCAATACTTTTATGATCATGTCCCCATGTCAAAAGCTTTGATAACATATGTCTAATCCATGGAGCCAGTGGAAAATGTCTCAATACCTTTTTTGGGGTTTTACCTTCTTCATCCTTATATCATGGAGATTGATATTTTGGACTTGTCAAAGAGTTTGCATATTCACCTCTATATAAAATACAATGGTTAGGACATGCATGTATACATTGATATCTATACCAAGATTGTTGATTATCTTCTTCATTTCATCATGTGAGGTAGGAAGAATATTCTAACTTGGTAAAAACTTTTGAGATAATAACTTGTAGGTTCATGAGAAAAAGTCATTAATAAATAAATAAATATATATATATATGTATGTGTGTGTGTGTATGTATGTATATATATGCATATGTGTATGTATATGTGTATGCTTATGTGTATGTGTATGTGAATGTGCATATGCATGTGCATGCATATACATATGCATATGTGTATGTGTATGTATGTATGTATATGTTATGTATATGTGTATATGTATGTATGTATGTATACGTATGTGTATGTGTATGCATATATTTATGTATGTGTATGTGTATGTATGTATGTGTATGTATGTATGTATGTGTATGTATATGTGTATGTATGTATGTGTGTATGTGTAGGTGTGTATATTTGATTTTTTTCTAATTTTTTTTTTGTTTATTATGGTATGCAAACTGTCATATAGATATCTAGACTACTAAATCCTTTGGTTGTCTCCCATTTTATAGTTAATCAATTACTTGCCTTGCTAACTAAGACTTACATATTTTTTTTACAAATATAAAGTACCAGTTAGCTATGGAGGTATTAGGTAGTTTGGAAAATAGGAGAAGCAAATTTATCTAGAAGATTTTGAAGGATGGGCAGACCATTCCAAAGGCTATATGGATAGAATATCTTCATTCAATACAGGTATGTATAATTTGACCTTACTTTCATAACATGTGTATGTATGTATATGTGTGTATGTGTATATGTGTGTATGCATTCATGTATATGTATATGTCTATGTATGTATGTAATTATATGTATATGTGTATGCATGTATATATATAAATAGATAGAAAATTAAAAATTATACCTTAATGGTTTCAAAATAGATACATTACTCCATCCAAAACGATTTTGAAGATTGAGAATAAGTAAGTTTGCACTTAGTCGTGTCAAATGACTTCCTTCATATACATGCTTTAGACATTCTTCTCAAAGATATTTCTCATTTTTAGAAATATCAATGTTCTCATTGTCATTTTGATACCAATCCTCAATAAAATCTTCTTGCTATCATCTTCATCATTGTCACATAAATCTTGTACTTTATCTTCTTTTGAATATAGGCACAGGATCACTTTTACATAGACTCCTCATAGAAGCTTCTGATAAACGAGGTCTTACTGGCAACTCTGAATGTTGTGGTGGAATATCATCAACCTCATATGTTGGAATCTACAACATGAATAAAAATCATTAGTATTCCATAACTGAATGAAAAGTAAACTTTAAAAATGAAATTAAATATATAAGTTATTTTGAAAAGTGATTCAAATTAGAGTTTTTAGTGCAACACAAGATAGATGGATAGAAAGTTTTCATTCTCTCTCTAGCTAAAAGGTGCTCTTGGATGTCTATGCCATCCATAATTCACTAATAATTCATCACCAACATGTAATGAAGTAATGGCATTGACAACTATGTATCTTGCTACATCTCTACTCATGTATGGTGATTCATGACTATCTTCATGCTCCTCAAATGTGCAATTAGTTCTTGAACTATCATGTAACCCTTGACTACTATTAATTAAACCTGCTATATTTGAATGCATGTAAGGTCTTATCGTCAATATATAATCTTTCATTTTCTTTATGTGAAATCCCTTTAATAGTAAGGGATGTTGCATTCAAGCATATTCCATAAGTACTCATGCTTTGAACATAACATGCAAGTGGATGCGAATCTCCCCATCCATATATAGGACCACAAAATGACATAAGAGTGACTTCAGAGTCTGGAGGCACATACAAATCCTCTACAATAAAGAGACCACGATGCCACAAGTACTAGTGGATGGAGCAATCATATAGCAATTAGCCCAAAAGTTAAAAACCTCTCCATCTAAAGGAAGTGGCCCTCTATTAGATCCTCCATATCTTCTTCTATCATACGTTTGTACTAGAGAAGGATCACGAGTTGGCAATGGATAATCTCAAGCAGTTTCAGTCTTTAAACTAGGAGGTAGAGGATCTCTAGAAACCTTTGCTTGTAATTGATGAATAACAAGTCCATGATGTGTATGAGGTATATTAGCATTATGAGTATGAGAATTATTATCATCCTCATCATCGAGCAAATATTCTTGTAGTATCAACAATAATTTGATTTTTTATATGGTTTTAAAATAAAATAATGACATTAATTTAAAGAAAGAATACATACCCAAGCATTATCACATTGACCAGGTGATGGTGCATGCTTAAAAGTACCATACTCTACCTCATGTTCAATACATTCGAATCATGCCATAGCAAAACTTACACCAACATATAATATGCTCTTGATAGTAAAGTTCATCATAATTTCTATCGGAGGACACATGTGAAGTTGTTGCATGGGTAGGAGGTTATGGGGTGCCCTTTGATTGATTAGAATCTGATTATAACAATGAAAAAACATATATCAGTTATGTATCTATCAAATATATTTAAAATTAAAAGTTTGATACACTTGCAGTATATAGTCCTTGCACGATTAGGAGATGGTGGTGGAGACCCATCTAATTAATCCAAATTTGTAAATAATGATATTAGATATTAATAATCTAATTAATTACATACATAAACATTCACATATACACATTTACACATACACACATATTCACATATACACAAAATCACCCTTCCTTGCATATAGTGAATGATCTGCATGACACATAGAAAACCTAATAGTGGTTAAGTAATTAGCAATCCTTGCATGCCAAGCATGGGAAGCTTGTTTCAGCCCATACAAAGCCATTTGCAACTTGCAATAGTCTGGATGCTTTGAATCTTCATATCCTTGTGGCTGGTCCATGTACATTTCTTCCTATAACTCACCATTTAGGAAAACATTCTTCACATTCATCTGATGCAAAGTCCATCCTTTTGTTGTAGCGAATGCAACAAGTGTTGTGACATTAGACATTTTAGCCATAGGACTGAGTATGATTATCATGCGGAAATGATGATCTTGATTGTTTACCAAATTGACATGTTGCACATACCTTTTGCATCTCTACAACCTTGAAATTTTGTAGTCCATGGACAATATCCTTTCACTGCATCAATTTTAGCCTTTGCAGATTTGCATGTCCAATTCGTTTGTGCCAGATCTTTATATCGCCAATAACTCCTGCGCCTTTTGCAAACATGGCTGCATTAATTTCAAGAATTTTCACATTTAAGGTGAACATCCTACCCACTTTGTTTCCTTTGGCAATCAATCTTCCATCTTGTTTGTATTCTTCTACATATAACCCATCAGCATTGAACCTGACTTGTAATCCCTGGTCAACCATTTGTCTAATAAAAGCCAGATTCTTTGTTATATTTGGAACATGCAACACATCAGCAAGGTGTTTTACCTTCCCATCCTCCATATACAGTGCTATATTTCCTGTATGCTCAATAGGGTGTGATGTGTCATCACCTGTTTCAACATATCCAAGAATTGGTAATTTTTGCAAACTATTAAACCATTCCACATGATTAGTCATGTGATTTGAATCACCTGAATCAACATACTAGACATTACCATTTGATTTTGAAGCATCAACATGCATCATATTCATCATATGATGTTGGACCATGAACAACTTCTCAGAATCATCTGCACTCGTGGATGCGTAGTTTGTTTACTGCCTTGTGTTATTTTGATTCTTCAACCTACAATCACGTTCAAAGTGTCCACCTTTACCACAATTCTAGCATCCTTTACTGTTATTACTAAATCATTTCTTTGGAAATTTATGCAACCTCTTTGGCTCCCCTTGCCTCAAAATTATCCTCTTCCTCCTGCATGATTCTATTGTTGACCTTGGTCTTGGTTAGTGTTTCCTCTTCCACTTTTGAAACCTCTGCCTCTTCGGCCTCTGCCATAGTAGAATACCTTCTCAGAACTGGGATTTCCTTGGGAGTTTGAATCCTCAACAAGATTCTTTTCTTCAATAATCAGCATGGATATTAAATCATTAAAATTTGGAATATTTTCTCTAGTCTGTATAGAAGTTCTGAATTGCTTATATGAAGCTCCTAAACCACGAAGACACACTTCCACCTTATCATCATCATCTACATTCACGCCAATAGATGAAAGTGACTCACATATGCTTTTGCTTTTCAGGGTATAGTCACTTACCAACATGCCCTTCTTCTCGAATCTATGTAGCTCATTCTTGAGTTGCAATTTTTGTGCCTTTGTATTGGTCTCATACAATGTGACCAAACTGTTCCAAGCCTCTTTTGGAGACTTGTCATCCTAAATGTGCCCAATCATGCTATCCTGTATGCTAACAGATATCCAATACATTAGCTTTCATGCTCCTTGATTCCATTCTTCATATGCTCTTAACTGGTATGTAGTCCGATTCCTTTTTGGTAACTGTGGAGCATTTTCGTTCTCTCCTTCGATGTACTTCCAGTAGCCTTTTCCCATTTGGAAATTCGTCATCCTAAATCTCCAAGCATGGAAGTTGTTCTTGTCTAGCTTATCACTTATAAGCTGACTCATTCCATCTGAGTTTGCCATTTCTGCAGCAATTCACAACACTACAAAACATTACAAGCAGCACTTCTACTTGAACATTGTCGCACTATGAAGTGATAGTTCAATCTCAGAAAAACATAGTTTTTGTGTATCAACAATACACGGAATTACTTCAAATTCTGGATCTGGAATATATGAGTGTCGTTGAACATGATGCAAGTTACAGTTTTGCAAACTGGTTGGGTTTTCTATGGGCCCCACCTTGTAGGCTCAAAACAGAGGTCGAGATGGCTCCGAAACTCTGATCTGACAAGAAAAAGTGATCTTAAAGGGATAACTCTCAAAAATATTTTGAGTTCTTCTACCTTCATGCCAATTTTCATAGCAATCTAAGGTTGTTTGTGAATCACACTTTCTCCATGCCTTCTCGCATACTCTTCACCGTCGACCTTCTCCATGAGCTCTCTACAGCCACACTGGCTCTGATACCATGTCACGAGGAAGGAGATAAGGAAGAGAGCTCACACACACAATCTCCAAATCAAGGAGAAGCACACATGCATGCATATGCATATACACACATATGCATGCACATACACACATATAAACATACACATGCATGTGTGTGCATATGTGTGTCTATTTATGTGCATGTATATGTGTGTGTATATATATGTATGCACATATGTATATGTGATATGGCTTATATGATGCGTCATGCATTGGTTGCAAAAGGACTATGTAATATTGTGTAGGGTGTTGAAAAATGTCCTATTACACCTACAAACACAGTTGCGAAAGGTGATGGAGATGGTGTTGAAGATGATGATATTATTCATGTTACTCTTCGTGCTGCGATTCTTGTTGCACCTACTAGAGAGAAAATTTGTTGTTATGGTACAGATGCTCAGGCACATGCATTGATAGCCTTGTCTGTCAAATGTGTCATTATTCCTCACATTCACTCTTGCATAATAGCTAATGATGCTTGGGATAAACTGACCACTCTATATGAGGCAAGGAATGAGGCTCTTGTTGCTTACCTATGAAAATAGTTGGAGAGTGATCACATGAATGAAGGAGATTCCATGGACAGTTTCTTGACAAAGATAAAAAATTTGAAGGAACAATTGATTTCTGCTCATGAAGTCTTGCCTGATAGTTCACTTGTGTAGATTGTTTTGAATGGTCTTCCTCATTCATATTAGAGTTTTGCTTCTGCTCTTGGTTTGATGATGAAAGGCAATCCAAATGACTTAACATTTGAGAAGTTAGTCTCTCTTTTGTTGCAGGAAGATCACTCTAGGTAGAACATGTCCATTATGCATGTTGTAGATCAAGCTTTCCTAGCTAGTCAGAAGGGCAAAGCTAAATGGAGCTCTTATACTAGTAAGCATAAATCTGCTAATTCTGCACAACCAAAGAAGGAAGACAGGGACGAGAAGAAAATAGAAAAGCAGAAATTGTTTTGCAAATACTATAAAGAAAATGATCATGTCATAAAGATTTTTTCAAAACTGCCTGTTGAAGAAGCAAGAAAGAAAGAGGTTGGAATGGTTGTTGTAGAGGCCTCTACACCCAAAATAGAGTCTGTTAATCTTGTGCAGAATGAAGAATGGGTATTTACTACTATTTGCAGTTTTGACCTATCTTCACATGAACACTGCATGTTTGTAGTAGACTCAGATGTTTGGTACTTTGATAGTGGGGCAACCAAACATATTACCTCCCAGCACAATTTCTTTACTTCACTTGAGCCTACCTTTATAGGGAATACTGTCACATGCGCCAAAAAATCGTCTTATCCTATTATGGGAGTTGGTATGATCATTCTGACTACTACTAATGGTAGTTCTTTTACATTGTCAGATGTTTTATTTGTGCTAGGGATCAAAAAGAATCTGTTATCAGTTTTAGCTTTAGCCAAGATTGGCTTATTTGTGAAATTTGTTGATCTCAAGAGTCAGGTTGTGAAAGGCTCTTAAGCCCAAGGGAACATGATTATACGAGGTTTTATTTTGTTCAAATCCCTCGCAACCGGATTACCTGGAGGCCGCAATTAGCTCCTGATTGACACTCCGTTGGCCTATGCCCTAGCTTCATAAGCATCCCGCTCGCACTTCCTTCCCTTTCTCACATACACATACTCGTGCACTTTCTCACACCTTTTTCCTCTTCTTTTCTCACTAGCTCTCTTTCACTTCCCTTCAGCTTCTTGCCTCGCCCTCATGCCCTCAAAAGTGTGAATTTGCTATTGGCAATGATCGACTAACTTCTTCAATCATTACGTCTCTTGAGGGAAATTTTCTCCCTCGATTGAATCTGAGTGATGACTAGAGCTTCATTGGCCTCCTCTGTATCTCATCATCCCCTACTTTTCCTGGCACAATGAATCTCCAATCAGCATAATCTGCCATCAAACCAAGAGCAATAAACCCATCTCCTCAAGCTACACCAATAAACAAGAAGGCTTCCGATCCTTCCAATTTTAATAGATGACTGGGTTGTTTGACAGTGTGAAGGATCTACTTTTCCCGATCCTTCCCTCAACACATGGATGTAGGCACTCAATCATGTAAGAGCCATCCTCGCCAATTCATCACATTACATTATGCAAGTACAACCACATTTTACACACTTCCAAGCAATATGCCATGGACCTTGATCCCACGCGCCAAGTGTGTCCGCACCATACATGCCTGCAAGCAATATGTCAAGAATCTTGAACCCATGTGTCAAGTGCGGGTAGACATGGAAGCACCTTTAAATCTGGATCCCTCTCCCCACTCTTTATAATCTTCTTCTCTATTAATAAATATCAAAAGTTTTCAAACTGAAAAGGACGACAAGGTTGATGATGATGTTAAAAATCACCATCATGCATTTGTGAGCTTACACAGCACTGCCAGAAAATTGTTCAACTATTGACTGTTTTAAAGCAAATATACCGGCTTTCTATTATATTACTCAATGCAATCTGCAAAATCCTTGTCTACTGTCTTCCTTGCTTATTTTTGCGTTGAACATTTCCTGATTTCAGACACCTCATGAAAACTTGGGTGACAGTGACAATTACACATGAGCTCACGCAACACACCAATAGGAACGAAATAGAATCTTCAGTTACAAACATTGCGTTATACAATCGGCATAAAATTCGGGATACTTACAATCCAAGCCCTGTAATGAAAATCAATATCAAAGGGATCGCCCTTTATGTGACAAGAATGTGGCGGGAACATGCTCTCATAGAATCAACCCATACGTTCGGAATAGCAAGTCCAGTTCTTCAAGGATCGAGCCGAAACTTTGGATATGCAAATCCAGGATTGGGGGATACTGTGTGTTTCGGTGTTGCTATCAATGTTTCTGCGATTACTCCATTCTCCGCGGGCCCAAAAGCCATAGCGGTGCAAAACCACCTCTAAGCAACAGATTGAAAAGCTGGATAGATCTCCCTCCTAAGGATCAGCATCTCGTCCTCTGAATGAGCGCTCCCCTCCACATACCCTATGCGATCTCCAAAAAAGAAAACGAAGAGAGAACTCCTGGTCCGTAATTTTTCCTCCTTATCTATAGCTGGCGGCGCCAACACCGAAGGGCCCCCCAGCTATAAATGAAAAGCTCATTGTGTCTGTTGATGGAAATGTAGAAGGACCTATTGCAAAATGCCCTCCTACGAATGTCCCCAAAAAAGACCGAAGAAGCTCCCTACAGATGTTTCAGCTGAAGCAATTTCTTTCTCCAAGGTGCAGAAACATAAATCTGAGCCCCCAAAAAGGAAAATCCAACTTCAATCCTAATGGTTGTGTTTCTGCCCTTCTCAACGATTTTTTCCTTCACATGTGGTCTACAGCACTCGGATATATAAGAAGATAGATATTTTCACCCAAGATGAACCTGCAGCTGAACTCTGATCCAAACATTTGGTTCAAGAGATCCTTTCAGTTGGTGATCATGGAGACTTAGCACAGTTGATACAGATCCAGTAAGGCCGATGATATCCTTGATCTCTATGCCTTAAAATCGATCCAAAAATCATTGCTGTGTGGGGCCTGACATGTACAGGAACCTTCAACGAATGTATGAAGCAACTAAGAAACTAATTTGTCATGATTCTACTAGCTGCTGCATGTCGTGTCTATCAATGCATTTCCAACAGTAGTACCAAGTTCTTGATCCATTCTGATCATGATGGCGTCATGTAGTTGCAAATACTTCCCTTCAAACATTTGATCACTCTTCAAGTACCTGTAATCAAACATCTTCTTCTGCCAAATACGAACATATTAGTGCCCAAAACCGACCATTTATTGAGCTAACATACTCCCCTCTTCTTAATTGCGAAGTCGTCCTCGACGAGCCAAATTGTTCCTGCGCTCAAATCATCCAACATGTGCTGATCACTCAATCAAATACAAATCTTTACCTTGGATGACCATTCTCTTCTTCCTCAATGTAGCACCTGTAATCACCCTCATACAATCGTTGGTCAGTACCAAAATCCAATCATTTCACTTACCATCTTTGTCCATCTTCTCGCATCTTCATTGACATGTCCACCTGTCTGCAAACTTCATTAAACATTAGAATCTTTTTTCATCAAATCCCAATAACATCTACAACCAAAATGGAAAGACAATCATCCACATCACACATATATACTCGGCACACACATCATGATCCCATATCACACATGCATTCTCGTCACACACAACATACATACATGCAAAAAGAAGACATGTCCACATTCGCTCTCGTCACTCTTCTCGACTACTCATTCAACACGTCACGCATCTTATTCCACATATCGACACACTTTCTACACACAGCTTATATATGTAAGCAAGTACCATCCTTGAATTTCATTTTTCCTACCTTCGAGGCTATACCGCCACCTCCCCCCAATTCTTCTTCCATTTCCAATCGAGTCCTCCTGTTTATTTTTCATGCCTCTTCAACCTAGGGTTTCCTATTCCCACTTGCCTTCCTGTCTATCTCTCTGTTTTTCTTGCTCGTTGACTAGATCATATGCTAGGTCACCACCACCTCTCCTAAATTGATGAACACACGACAAAGACCACTCAAGCCTAACACGAGCTCACTCTAACAAGATCACTCATCGTCGACGCGATTCAGGACTTCTCAAGTTGTCATACCACCTAAGAGCCAAACTGAACACTTCCGGAAGGTTTGCAGACAAACAATGCAACTAGCACGATTGGATTCCTCAAGTCCAAGCTTTCCATAGACACATCGTAACCAAAACCCTAGCCAAGCTTAAGCTTCAATTTGACATGTTTCATCGGGGGCCCACACATAACCCAAATCCCCACAACACAAACACATATATTCCCATCCGAGCATCATGCTCTCTCACCTCTCTTATGTCCCCCCTCGAGCGAGGAATTCTTCTCATTCATTTTTTCCACAATTTTTTTCTCTCTTTTTTCATCATTTTTTTTTCACATATTTACTCACACTTGCCGGCCTACGCCGAAGCTGGATGCGACTCGTGGACTCGACCACCCGATCGAGTTTGTTCCACCCATCTACCAACCCAACGCAGCGCGCGACACACAGACAACTAGCCCTATGTGAAACCGACGTCGATTCGTGGCTTTGACCACCCGGCCAAAGTGGGTCCACCCACCTATCGGCCCACATAGGCACGTAGCCACACTCACACATACACAAACATATATTTTTCTCATTTTCTTTTCATTCCCGCATCTCGAGAATTAGGAGACAAAAGAAAGGATTTTTTTTCAACCCAACCAATCACGACACACACACATATATCCCCTCGTGGACATCCCGATGAGACATATCTCCTCTCTGCTGCCACTCAAGCCAAAATTCAGCCACTAATGCTATGGTCAACCCGTCCTCGCAAAACCCGCACATACTAACCACTTTGTCGACCTGAAATCTCAAAAAGTGTCACTTTAGTTCCTAAGTGTACAACACACTTGGTCCATCCGTCCTCACATCTCAGACTCGTAATCCGCAAAGCAAACCCTAATCAGACTACAGCCGTCCTCACCAACATCCATTGCCTCGTCTATTTTTTTCATCTCCAACCTCTGCCTCGCAGAGATTCCACATGATTCGACAGCTTGCTGATATTGTCCTCTAGCGAGGCGATACGGTCTGAAAGGCCACCATTCATTACTACACCTCTTAATGCCTCGAGCTTCAAAGCTAAATCCCTTATCCCTTCTTCTTTTCGCTCATCACTGCCTTGGAGTCGAAAAATCTCATCATCCACTTGATGGAACCGAACCCACATTTTCTTCTTCTCCTCTTCTAAATGGCTCATCTTTCTTTCTATTTCCAAAGGAACCTCCTCGCTCCTCCCGACTTGGCCAGACAACTTTTCAACCTCTTCTCGAATCGACCTCTCCTCCCAGATTCTACTCATATTTTCTACTTCCAGATCATCCACTTTTTTCGACAACTCCTTCGCCTTTTCTAACTCCACGCCTATCGCCTCTAACTTGTCCAACATCACTTTTAGCTCTTCCTCTATTCTACCTACTTTCGGATCTTCTACTCGTTCTCGGGTCTCATCGTCTTTCTGATTCATCCACCTACCGAGCTTGCTACTCAGTCTTGCATTCTCTTTCTCTACACGTCTCATTTTCTCATCACTCTCCGCTTGGGCACTTTTCATTCTTTCTAACTCGAGGTGGAACTCGTCACATGCCTTACCTGCTTGATCACTATATTGACAGATTATGCTTTGTACCTTCTCAATTTCATGCTCCATTCGTTCGACTCTCCTCATCAGGTCATCCTCGTCTCTTGAGAGCTCTTCTTCGATCGCAACTCCAAAGCAGTCGGCTACCATCAAACCGGATCTCAAGTCCCAGACCACGTTTTCACTCTCGGGCTTCACAAGATTTTGCCTCCAACTTTTGTTTACTCTTTTCCACTCCTTGTTTTCGTTTTTCAACACTCGTACTTGCTTTTCCCAAGTTCCTAGGACCTCGGCCATTTTCACTTGATTTTCCTCTAATTTCGCTATTTTGATCCTCTCGTTATCTCGCTCCACCTGCAACCAATTGACTTGACATTCCAAGCTCTTCACAAGTTCTATCAAGTCTCGATCATGAGATTGAGTGTCCTTGCTTTCACTTGCTCTCGCAGTCTCCGTCGACGAAGTAACTCCACCTTTGTCAACTTCCACATACAAAGAGGATAAGCACCTATCTGGTTCATTCGTTGCGACCTTTAGGTCAATCACCTCTTTTGAGCCACACACGTGCTCGCATAGTCTCTTTTTCCCGCAGTCCTCACATGTGGGGACAAAATCCAACGGGGTGCATACACGAGGGCAATATTTGGCTATATGCCCAATCTGCTCGCAACACCAGCATCTCACATAATTTTATATCGGGCCAAATCGCCACCCTCGGTTCGCATGATCTCTCATGGTCGAATGAGAATATATGCATCTTCTATTTCGTCCAAAATTCGTTTGCCTCATGTTGGTCTTCTCAAAACCACAGGCTTGCCTTTGTTGAGCCATTTCTTTCATGAAGGTCAAAGCAGATTTGGGATCGACTTGGCTGTGCCACACGATTGGGGCACCAAGCGAACTCGTAGCACTCTCGATGAGATGTGCTAAGCCAATTCCCGGCAAACGCACCAAATGAAAGGCTCTTAAGCCTAAGGGAACATGATTATACGAGGTTTTATTTTGTTCAAATCCCTCGCAATCGGATTACCTGGAGGCCGCAATTAGCTCCTGATTGACAGTCCGTTGGCCTATGCCCTAGCTTCATAAGCATCCCGCTCGCACTTCCTTCCCTTTCTCACATACACATACTCGTGCACTTTCTCACAACTTTTTCCTCTTCTTTTCTCACTAGCTCTCTTTCACTTCCCTTCAGCTTCTTGCCTCGCCCTCATGCCCTCAAAAGTGTGAATTTGCTATTGGCAATGATCGACTAACTTCTTCAATCATTACGTCTCTTGAGGGAAATTTTCTCCCTCGATTGAATCTGAGTGATGACTAGAGCTTCATTGGCCTCCTCTGTATCTCATCATCCCCTACTTTTCCTGGCACAATGAATCTCCAATCAGCATAATCTGCCATCAAACCAAGAGCAATAAACCCATCTCCTCAAGCTACACCAATAAACAAGAAGGCTTCCGATCCTTCCAATTTTAATAGATGACTGGGTTGTTTGACAGTGTGAAGGATCTACTTTTCCCGATCCTTCCCTCAACACATGGATGTAGGCACTCAATCATGTAAGAGCCATCCTCGCCAATTCATCACATTACATTATGCAAGGACAACCACATTTTACACACTTCCAAGCAATATGCCATGGACCTTGATCCCACGCGCCAAGTGTGTCCGCACCATACATGCCTGCAAGCAATCTCTCAAGAATCTTGAACCCATGTGTCAAGTGCGGGTAGACATGGAAGCACCTTTAAATCTGGATCCCTCTCCCCACTCTTTATAATCTTCTTCTCTATTAATAAATATCAAAAGTTTTCAAACTGAAAAGGACGACAAGGTTGATGATGATGTTAAAAATCACCATCATGCATTTGTGAGCTTACACAACACTGCCAGAAAATTGTTCAACTATTGACTGTTTTAAAGCAAATATACCGGCTTTCTATTATATTACTCAGTGCAATCTGCAAAATCCTTGTCTACTGTCTTCCTTGCTTATTTTTGCGCTGAACATTTCCTGATTTCAGATACCTCATGAAAACTTGGGTGACAGTGACAATTACACATGAGCTCACGCAACACACCAATAGGAACGAAATAGAATCTTCAGTTACAAACATTGCATTATACAATCGGCATAAAATTCGGGATACTTACAATCCAAGCCCTGTAATGAAAATCAATATCAAAGGGATCGCCCTTTATGTGACAAGAATGTGGCGGGAACATGCTCTCATAGAATCAACCCATACGTTCGGAATAGCAAGTCCAGTTCTTCAAGGATCGAGCCGAAACTTTGGATATGCAAATCCAGGATTGGCGGATACTGTGTGTTTCGGTGTTGCTATCAATGTTTCTACGATTACTCCATTCTCCGCGGGCCCAAAAGCCATAGCGGTGCAAAACCACCTCTAAGCGTCAGATTGAAAAGCTGGATAGATCTCCCTCCTAAGGATCAGCATCTCGTCCTCTGAATGAGCGCTCCCCTCCACATACCCTATGCGATCTCCAAAAAAGAAAACGAAGAGAGAACTCCTGGTCCGCAATTTTTCCTCCTTATCTGTAGCTGGCCGCGCCAACACCGAAGGGCCCCCCAGCTATAAATGAAAAGCTCATTGTGTCTGTTGATGGAAATGTAGAAGGACCTGTTGCAAAATGCCCTCCTACGAATGTCCCCAAAAAAGACCGAAGAAGCTCCCTACAGATGTTTCAGCTGAAGCAATTTCTTTCTCCAAGGTGCAGAAACATAAATCTGAGCCCCCAAAAAGGAAAATCCAACTTCAATCCTAATGGTTGTGTTTCTGCCCTTCTCAACGATTTTTTTCCTTCACATGTGGTCTACAGCACTCGGATATATAAGAAGATAGATATTTTCACCCAAGATGAACCTGCAGCTGAACTCCGATCCAAACATTTGGTTCAAGAGATCCTTTCAGTTGGTGATCATGGAGACTTAGCACAGTTGATACAGATCCAGTAAGGCCGATGATATCCTTGACCTCTATGCCTTAAAATCGATCCAAAAATCATTGCTGTGTGGGGCCTGACATGTACAGGAACCTTCAACGAATGTATGAAGCAACTAAGAAACTAATTTGTCATGATTCTACTAGCTGCTGCATGTCGTGTCTATCAATGCATTTCCAACAGTAGTACCAAGTTCCTGATCCATTCTGATCATGATGGCGTCATGTAGTTGCAAATACTTCCCTTCAAACATTTGATCACTCTTCAAGTACCTGTAATCAAACATCTTCTTCTGCCAAATACGAACATATTAGTGCCCAAAACCGACCATTTATTGAGCTAACAGGTTGTGCCACATAGTTTCTGGCTTGAGGTTTTCATGTGTGCAACATATGTACTTAACAGGTGTCCCATTCAAACATTGCAATCTATCACTCCATATGAGGCTTGGTGTAAGGAGAGATGGTGGATGCAATCTGAAGATGAGTTGGTGCTGCTACAACTAGCTTCACACAAACCAACTGAGACTTTAGAGTTAAACAGTGGATCTTTTGAGCTTCCTGAATCCACAAAAAAATCACCCAAGTGTTTTGGAACAAGTATCTCAAAAGTTTCAATCAAGGCAGACTAGTTGCAAAATGACTAGCTCAAAAAACTTGTTATTTTTGTACATACACCTGCTAGAAAAAATGAACAATGCTCTCAACTTGGTACGAATTAGAAATATTCCTTTTGGGCATAGAAAAAAGTCTTAGATAGATTCCTAATCCAAGTTAAAACACGTCAATTTATCAATTGAGCACTGAGAACAAGATTTATCAAAATCTAGAACATTGCTGCCATTTTTGGGGCTCTATAGAGATTCGACTAGTGAGCGGAAAAACACAAATTTCTCACAAACGGTATGGACAATGACCATGAAATTCTACGATCATACACTAGACTTAGATACAAATCAAGTGCACTTTAAAACTTGGAAAAAGGTTATGTATAGCCTGAGATATGAGCTTTTGAAGTTACTATTCTGAGTGAGTATAATAGAGAATAAAATAGAGAAGAAGTAAATGATGAATGTATAGATTCACATATAATTACAACCACATTAGGAGACCTATGGAGTAAGATTTTCAATCTCTATGAATGAACATGAAGTGGGCAGAAATCAAGCTCTCTCTAGTGGTGACTTCCTTCTTGTTCTTTTTATAGCTACTTTTGGAGGTAGTTTTGAATTTGAATTCAAATAACTTCACCTAAAAGTGATGCTAAGAATTAGGAAATATTCTCTCATCTGATGAATTCGTGATTTTCGGTAGTTAGAGCCACAAATTTCCTTTTTACATCATGGATGACTTAAGCCATTCTTTCTTTCACAATTACAAGAGATAAAATATACTCTTTTACAAGAGGTGTTCATATGTCTAAGGGGACAAAGTGCATTTAATAGGGCACTTTTTAGTAGGCTGGAGTAGGCTTTTTTTAAGGCTTACTAGGCTCCTCTCTCTCTTCTTTTAGAGAGAGAGAGAAAGGGAATCTACTTTCCACATCATCAAACTCGAGCATGTATGGGAATAAAAAATGATTTTTTTTTTAAGTCTCAATTTCAGTGTTTATTTACTTGAAAGGGCTCATTTTTTAATATATATGTCAGAAGTGACCTTTTTTGAGTTTAGTTTTTAATTTTCCTTTTGAAAAAGCAATATTTTTAAAATCCCTCCAAAAGTAGAGTGCCACATCATCAAATCCGTAACTACTCTTCCCCAAAAAATGACTTTTTCAAAATTTCAACATTTTTGGCTATTCTCAGTGGAAAAACACACTGTGACCCATCCTCATCCAAGAAAACAAACTTTTCTTGAGAAAATCATGCTCTAGCATCTCTTCCAAACAAATTTCTGGTCTCTTTCTCAGTATTGTTTAATTGTTGGAAAAGATGGTGTTGACACCTATTACAAACCTCACATTAGGACGTCCTCATGCCCCAGCATCAACAAGTATCCATGTTCGTGTGCCCAGAGAGTTTGCTCCAAATACACAATCCAACAATGATGTGAACTCTCAAAATGAGCGTCGTGAAGCTGGAGAAAAGAATATTGATCTTTGGACTCATGGTTCATTATACCCTCCTGATCCAATGTCTTCTTACCATCCAACATTCCATAACCTCTCAACTTTACTTCAATTCATCGGTGCCGGTAAAGCTGGGCTCTTAGGTTATTGTCAACGATTATCTACACATTCAACTGCCATTACTAAGTATTGGATTCAACAATATCAACTAAATCATACAAGGTTGGTCACTTTTGAAAGCACAATCATATCTTTACAAGAAAAGCTTGCAGAGCTTGAAAAGCATATGGAAGAAAAGGAGAGAACAATTGAGACATTTAAAAACATTGTCCAACACTTGAGAGAGACTCCACTTGGGATGCGACGTAGGAGACGATCATTAACATCCTTTGACTCTCTTTCAATTGGTGGTGGAGCACGCAAACAACGAGTTTTTGCAATAAGGTTTGGCTTGTATTTGTTTCTCTTTTTGGAAGACTTTTATATGTATATATATATATATATATTTTCTTGTTATGTAGGTCGTTCGTTGAAGATGTTAATGCATCATCAACAACAGAGGATCAATTCAAGTTATTAAATTCTTGTTTGACCAACAAGCAGGTGGTTAGTATTTTGGAGTCACGGATAGGAAACCTTATCAAGAAGAAAGTGATTAAAGATTTCACAAAAAAGTTACAAGATATTATCACTCCTAGAGACGTGCAGATGGTATGTGATGAAGCAGGAATTAGTACTAAAGGATACAGTGCATTGTACAACCTTTTGAAGCATTCATTAGAAAGAGAAGGTATTTTAGAGAATATGTTTCCATCTCCTTACAAGGTATCGCTAAAGAAGTCAATGTCCAATGAAGATATAACTAGTATTCTTGGAAACTACTTATATATAGAGGATATTATGCCTATGTCTATTTATCATTTATCTACATCCAAAAAAGAGTTGAAAAGCGCAGTTGGAAATGGATTTCCTTACACAAAGTACAACAACATATTCGTGGATTTGGAGAGGCTTCAACAGGCAATGGTTCAATTTTACAAATCTACTATACCAGGTATGTGCACTATTGTTACCTTGATATACATTGTATTTTGATGTTATAAAGATTTTGCTAATTTATGCAGATTGTAATACCAAATTACAGTTTATATTGAAGTTAGATGAATGCCAGATTATAAAGGGACGACGAATGGAGAGATTGAGTTTGACACTCATGAATAAAGCTATGAGAAATGCCATATCTGATGAAAGTTGTAACTCTAGCTCTAAGTCTACATATAGTGTTCAATCCGAGAAAGAAATATGGTGGTTAGGTGCTATTGAAGTACCTAAAGAATCCAATGATGTTCTTTCATGGATTTTTAGTAGGACCCCATGGATCACTAAAGTAATACTTTCTCAAATTCATGGTGCAAAGCTCCACATAGAAAACTTTGGTGATTTTGAGATAGATTGGCACTTGGGTGGGGATTTAAAAACTATCAAATGCATGTTAGGTTGCAAGCAAGGTGCATCTGCTCGTTATCCATGTCCATTTTGTACTCGAGGCTACAAAGTAACAAAGGGACAACAAAAAGTACTATCTAGCTTAGATGAATACATAGATGCACCTACTTCCACGGAATGGGATAGACCTTTGTTAAGGTGTCCAATGTTAGAGATACCTAACCGTGACACATTAGATAAAGATTGGAATCCCATTATTCCATTTCCATTAGTTAATGTTCACTTTTGCACATTGCATGCTTTCATGAGAATATTTGATAGATTATTGAAGCTCCACATAGAATATGCATTTTCCATGAAGCCAATTGATAAATCTGTACAAGCAATCGAAAAATTGGAAGAGTTGCTTAATTCGATTGGTTGTCATGGTGGTAATGTAACTCTAGTTGTCAAAAAACCTGGTGAATCACAAAATAGTTTGCAACAAGTGTCAATGACAGGGAAGAAGGCAAGAAAATTTTTCAGAACAGGTGTAAGCCCTAAGAAAAATGAATGCAGGGAGCTATGGAAAGACTTGTGCATGATCACCACTGATAATGATTCTCAAATTGACCTTAGTAATAGGCGAAAGAAGGTTTGGTCATGCTTAGATAAGTTGGTAGGTTTAATGAGTCTTAATAGCTCCAACAAAAATGACCGTCAGTTGTTTCAAGATACATTAATGGAGTTTGCAAAGTGTTTCATCCTATCTTGGGGAGAGAGCAGTATTACACATTACATTGTAAGTTTTCTTATTTTTTCAATTTTCTTGTTGATAAGATTGTGTTATATGTACTTATATCATTTCAGCATATTTTATTTGCACATGGAGCATTTTTTATGCATCGATATGGTTCATTGGAGATTTTTAGTACACAAGGAATGGAGAAGTCACATTACAAGGCTAGAGGTGTTTACTTCAAGAACACACGACATGGTGGTGGTGCAATGCAATCAAACTATATGGAAGAGATGTTTAATTGGTTTTATCATACTGCATTTTCAAGGACATATGCAATGGAACGAGCCAAGGAGTCGAAAGTTGCAAAACTTGCAAGATTTAATCAACACAACTTAGCTAGTGAAAAATGGAAGTCATCATTGGGACCTTTACGTCATGCTCAATGGCGGGCTACAAGAACACGACAGGGTTCATCATGGAAGTGAAGTCATTTAATACATTCATGGCATTTTCTGAATAATTCATAAGGTTTGCTACACACTAATCTCTTGTTTGCAATTTTTTCAGGTAATTTTTAATTTTTAAACTATTTTTTGTCCATTCAGATGTGAACAAAACCTTTTTAAGTGAAACATTATAAAAGGAGACTCATTCTCTCATTTCAACATTCTAGCACTATAGAGGATGGCACGAACAAAGCAAACTGCAAGGAAGGATCCCATTAACTTTCCTAGCTATGTGCAAGGCACTCAGAAGCCACCATGGATGAATCACCACAAAAGGCGATGTAGTGTCTCGCGCTCTGCATCCCATCGCGAAACAGGTGGTGGCCATACCTCTGGGAGTGAACAGTTGCATGAACAAGTGGAACATGTGCAATCCAGGGAAAAGGCCGTAAATCAACCCCAATCACCACCATCATCATATGATGAGCCTCCATCACCAAAGAGACCAACAAAGACAAGGGTGAAGGAGCGTGCTCATAGACAGGTAGTTTCTGATGATGATTTTGATGAATCGCATGAGGATGTGTCTCAACAACGTTCACAATCAAGTGAGGAGAGTCAAACATTGCCACCATGGGGTAACAAAGAAATACCTATAAATCATAGGGTTACTATAGCGGGAAAGACACTACCATCAAATCAGGGGGCCATACCCAATGATCAAGAGAGAGAGCAAAGCCAGCAACAACATCCTGAACAAGGAGAAAGCTCAAGACGCGTGCAATGGAAGAAGAAATTCTTTCAACCTCGTCGTAGACCACCCCAACCAAGACCACAAGAAAATGTCCAACGAAGACCACCACCACCACAAGCTAGAGCACCACAACGAAGAAGAAGATATACGAAGGCATTTGCAGAGATAAGGCACTATCAAAAGACAGCTGAGCTTCTCATACCTAGAAGACCCTTTGCAAGGGTTGTTAAAGAAGAGTTACAAAGGTATTGTGCAGGGTTAAGGATCCAAGCTCTAGCTTTAGAAGCTTTACAAGAGTCAGCTGAAGCATTTTTGATATCAATGCTAGAGGATTCCAACCTGTGCGCCATCCATGCTAAGCGAGTCACTATACAACCGAAGGACATACAGTTAACTAGGAGAATTAGGGGTGATCGTAGCTAAGTTTTGTAACTGATCTCTATGGACAAGAGATTTTTTGTAAATATTGCCATTTTCAATGAAACATTAGCACTTTTCCTCTATTCCATTTATAATCTCATTATTTAGAATGAAACATGAGCAGTCATTTTACATTTCCATGTGTTTTCTTGTGATAATCTCTCATATATGAATGATTGTTTTCTTATCTTGTCATTTTGATCTAGTGATAATATCCTTGTACTGAAATTTCTTTTTTATTTAAGGTCATGTAGGTCTTGTAGGGCATTGGGAGGCCAAATAAGGCCCTGCCACAGAAACACGGGAGAAGGCCCTGCAAAACGTTTGCAGGGCCTTCTCCCGCGTTTCTGTGGCAGGGCCTTATTTGGCCTCCTAATGCCCTACAAAACCTTTGAAATATGAAAGAGGGATCATGACTAGTAAAGCTAGTTTAGGGGTAGTTAATATGAACAAATTTTGACCTCCCTATACCTTTGAAACATATGAGCAGAGCATTTTGAAACTTAGAACATTTGCATTCTTGAAAATATCCATCTAGTGAAGGTTCAGTCTCATGTAAGGTAACCTTGGGCATGTCAGGATCTTTAGTTTCATTCTTTTGGACCTTCTGTTGACAGTATACGGGAAGAAGCAAGTACAGACACACATGCAGATCTAGCACTAAGGCAACCCTTCATTTTTTTTCAAAACCCTTACATCATTTTTAAGTGATTCTCACCACTAAAAACCCTGTGGGAGGACGTGCATTTTCAAGGTGGGGTATAGACTTTGTAGGTCCCATCAATCCCCCAGCTAGAAACTCCCATGCAAAATATATTATTGTAGCTACAGATTACCTTACAAAGTGGGTGGAAGTAAAAGCCACGACAAAGAATGATGCTCAAACGACGGCTAAGTTCTTATTCGAAAATGTGTTCACTAGATATGGGTTACCAATAGAGTTGGTTAGTGATAGAGGTACGCACTTCTTGAATGAGGTCATTGAAAATCTCCTTCAAGAATTCATGGTGATACATGGTGCCCCTTATTACCCACAAGCTAACGAACAAGCCGAGAGCACGAATAAGATCCTATGTAACGTATTGATGAAACTTGTAAATAATAAACGCTCTGATTGGGACAAACAACTTCATCATGCTGTTTGGGCATACCGAGTTGCCTACAAAACGGTACTCAATGCCACCCCATTTCAGATGGTCTTCGGACAGAATGCGGTGCTACCATTAGATTTCCTAATTCTAGCTTTAAGAGTAGCACAAGAGCATGAGTGGAATGGACATGAGTTGTCCTCTAGGATCTTTGATCTAGAACGTTTAGGTGAGACGAGGCTACGAGCAGCAGCAGGCATCTATGCTGCAAAGAAACGGCAAAAAGCATACATTGATGCCCATGTGAAGGATAAGGGCTTGAAAGCAAGAGATCCAGTTTTAGTCTACACATTGAAACAACACGCAAGAAAGCTAGAAAAGAGAGGCTACGGACCTATGATCATCAATAGGATCTCCACGAGTGGAGCAGTACAACTAGCCACTTTAGAGGGGAGTGTTCTCCCAAACTATATTAGCGGATGCAGAGTCAAGCTGTATCAGGAACCCCTCACGGAGGAAATGCTAAGTCGACTCAATACTGCTAAGCAACGTAAAGAGGAGGAAAAACGAATTCGAGAAGAAGCACAGGCAGAGGCCTTAGAGCGTATCAGACGAATGAAGTTGAGGAGACAAGGGAGGGATCAGCCTATGACTGACACTCAAGAGTCTCCAGGCTATCACATGGCCATGTGTGAGACTGCAGGTGAACGTACCCATAAGATAGTGGACCGACGACCTTTTGTGACCCTAGAAATAGGACAAAGAGACAGCAGCACAAGCGTGAGAGCATTAATTGATTCAGGAGCAGCCACAAGTGCAGTTCGGCTTTCTTATTGCCAGCAGCTACAATTGGAGGTAAAACCCCTAGAAGCATATCTGATATGATTAGGAGGTGTTGAAACCCCTTGCATGGGAGAGGTGGATCTTCCCCTCTACATACAAGAGGTCCTCATGCCAGCAAAAGTGCTAGTGTGTGAAGACGAGGATCTGACCGAACCTCTTGTCTTAGGCTAAGACTGGATCTATGATCACGCAGTCAACCTCAACCTAAGTAGTGGACTTCTTCAAGCTTGGGTAGGCCAAAGCCGTCTCACGATTGAATTAGAAAATCAAGCACTCAAACCAATAGAACAGGCACCAACTCCTGGTCCCTCCAGGAATCCACATGAAGATAACAATGTTGTGCTTGTCCAAACTTCTATGGTGCAGAGGAATGTCAATCTTACTGAAGGCTCAGGAGCCAATAAGGAGTTCCTAACTGATCCAAAGAAGATTCTAAACGAGCAGACCGAACATCACTCTACACGAAGGAGGCTGCTGAGCAAGAGGCAAGGGCGCCAACCCATGCAACATGGAGCATCTCGTGGAACGAAGCAGATCTGGATAGGCAAGGATGGGAAACCCGCAACTCTAATAGCAGGCTCTCAAGGAGACAAGAAACGAGCCTCACCATCAAGGAACAAAGTGAAGAAGCCCCCTAGAATAACCCCTAGGCATACCAATTCTATTTGGGTTCCTAAGCGGTCAATGAAGGCCATCCCTAATGCTAGACAGATATGGGTGCCCAAGGCCTGCTTACGAGCCCAAATTACTTCACCTTCAGGCACTAGGATGAAGCAACTTTCACAAGCACTCTTGGCCAACAACTCAGAAAATGAAAGGATACCTACACTTCTCACTGTCCCCACTCCCATCAACCCTAGGAATGTCCGGAAATGGGTACCCAAAAGGTCCCAAATACATCACACTCTCATACAGAAATCTTCACCTGTCTTTAGCTCTAAGAGCTACAACTCCTCTATCAAAGTGTGGAGAATTAAACTGTGTACTAAACCCCCTGACCCTATTCTATAAATCTGTCCACACTAACACAGGAGCATTCTGAGCCCATTGCATAACCAAAGTATGCATCTAGGATGACATTGACCTTTAATCACCACTCACACCTATCACAAACGCTTCACCACTAACCACTGACCTTTGAGATTGTCATGTTAGTATTGTGAAGGGAACACCAGTACATCTTGTTTCCTATGCAACACTAATGTGCCTTTCTTCTTCCAGCAGATAAGCAACCTACTCTCATGGCAACAGCGGCAGGCACAAGCTCTCAGGTAGGCTCTGGTGCTCCAATCAATTGGGATGCCATGCCAGTGGAGGCCCCACCAACAGCTCGGCCTGAAGAGTTCGTGAATGTGCGGAGAATTCCTATTCCAGATCCACCCAATGGCCTAACCGAAAGAGTAAAGGGGCATTCTCACTGGTTCAATGAGATGCCAGGAGATTTGGGAGACGCGGATCACATCTGGGAATCCAAGATGGAATGTGGAGGAGTGTGGTGGACCTTCTAGTTCTTCTCACGAGAATTCGAAGCATTGCAAAATGTAGCTCCACTTCAAGATATCTGGCAAAAAGCAGGATTACAAACGTATTTTAGTGCAGCTCTGCCTAAACCTGATTTCCTCAGGTGCTACTACGTAATTGCCACGCTGAAGCCGACAGGGGATAAAGATCACTCAGGCACATTCTGGGTGCCCTCCTTGTCAAATCTGGAGGAAATGAGGAAGTTTGAATTGAATGTTACTTTAATCAGGGAAGCACTTCAGATGTACGACACGCATGTACCTTCTGACCGTGACCCCTTGATACCTGAGTCGATGAAAAGCAATAGAATCAAGAAGCTAAAAGAAATGTGCGCCCTCACCCCCAACATCGCCATACCTTTGCGGATGTGCCTCCAACACTTCGCATTCCCAGCTCAGGACCGTTTCACCCAACCTCACAAGAAAATATGGTATGGGCTATATCTAGCAGAGACTGGAAGCTTGCCCATTAAGATGCCTGTATGGATCTTGGACCAAGTGTATGAGGCAGGCAAACGGGGAGTGAGGAAGCCTACTCTGCATGGCTGTTGTGCGCTGACAAGAATTATCTATACATGTCTTGCATATGATGTGCCGGTTGCCAGAGCCCTAAAGTATGCACAACTGGAGTTGTTCAAAGGGCGGAAGTCAGGGAGCCAGCCTGCAAAACGAATGCGTGGATCGCTCTCCCAGGTAACGATCCCTCAAGAAGCCACGACCGAAGCCTCTCCCCGACCAGAAGCTCAGGTCACACCTTTCACGATCCATCTTCAAGGAGCTCAAGCTGGGGAGGTGGTACAACCCGTTCCATCCGCCCCTCCACTACCTACCGATGCAGAGTTTGCATCTATGGCCACCTTCACAGAAGATCCAAACTTCGATTTTGAAAGATTCCTGCAGACGGTCCCCCTATCAGACAGTGACGATTCCCCTGACAATGTTGATCCGGGTGCATCAGCCCAAAGAGAACAGCCACGGGGCGAGACGAGCAGAGTACATGGGGAAGAAGTGGCACAACATCCTCATGACCCAAACACACAAGTTCAGGAAGGTGCACAAAGAAATGACCCGGAAGACAGTGAAGAGGAGGCCCCTGCCTACACAGCACAACTCAGACGGCTGTACAAGACAATCAAGCAGGTATAGAGAAGACATAAGATGACAGAAGAGGCGAATAGAGCTCTAGTGAACCAGATGCTTCAAACCGAGAATGTCGACTCACACTTTGTGGAATCATTGAATCTATTGGCAGAGACATGTGGGATCGGGGAAGCATTGAGGACAATGGTCTATCAGGAAAACCCTGTCTATGATCAACGAAGGATTGATACACGGCCACGACGCGGGAAAATGATTCAAATGGAAGCCTCTACTGCCTTGCCTACTATAATTTCAGAGGATGTTCACATGACGAGCCCAAGTCCCACTGACGAACAAAAGGTAATTACACACGTACCATCTCCATCGCCACCTTCCTTCCACCCTTCAGAACCCTTCTCCACTATCCCTTCTAAACAACCGATATCCACCCATCATGAAACCAATGTACACACCTCCGTTTTTACATCCTTCCCTTTACCCACATACATCACTTCCACACAAATTTTTGAACCCCAAACCGGTCATCCTGCCACCGATCAAACCATAATAGGTCACCCTTCCTATCTCCCCGCCCTTGGACAATCACTTGCCACTAGCCAGACCTCACCCCATCCTTTTCCATTCACCCACACCCAAACACTATCCACCACTTCCCTGGTAACTGCCTCATCCTCAACCCAAGTCACCCAACCGTCATTCTGGACGAACCTTGTAAATATACTCCAGCAGGTGGATAATTATAATAAAAAGTCCCTTTCCCAACCCCTCTCCCCCACATCCACTGCCACCACTATCACACCACCCACCATTCCTGTATTCACAGTTCACGAATCACACACTCTCACGTCCGATCCCATGGACATCTCACCATCCACAGGATCACCCACCACCACTGTTATTCCAACATCACCACGTGTCATTTCACTCACGTCGCCATTTCCAAACACTGTAGGCACAACATCCAATTTTCCCTTGCCCATCTCCCGACCCCTTGCATCTTCCACCCTCACCCCTGCACCCACCTCATTTAGTTATGCACTCAACACCATGCTCGAAGCTGCTGCCCAACTTAAACAGGAATACAGGTTACTAGAAGAAAACAATAAAGAACTCTGTACTTTGTCAGCCCATCTCCAGGCACGTGTCACTGCCCTGGAGTTATCTAATACGGAATTACAGCAGGAGGTGACTACCCTCCAACAATATCAGGTGGAGCTCGAGTCCACACATACAGAGAAGAGTAGGGTAACTGAAGAACAACTTAGAGATCAGCTAGCCCGTAACGCTAGACTACAACGAAACATGGCTCTACTCCGACGCCATTTAGCGGCTGCTCAAGAAGAAAACAAAAGACTACAGCAACAAAATCAAGACAACCTCGAAGCAGCTATGGAAAATACTCCAGGGGCACCCATTGACCCGGCTAAATTCCAAGCCATCCCCTCAGAGAATATACAACACATATTAGAAACCTATGCCACTCTCCTAGAAGCTCATGATCAGCTTGCTGACCAAGTCAAAGACCTACAAAAAGCCCAAGTGCCTGCACCACACCAACAAGAACCTAAAGAGATGGCCAACGCTGCAACCTCACCAGAGCTGGAATTATCAGTAGCCAGTGAAGTACTAGAGCTACGTCAACAGGTGGCCGAGTTAAAAATTAAGTTGCTACAATATGAACGACCCCCCTCCCCACCTGATCAGCCAAGTGAAGAGGAGACTATTGTTATTCCGGTGGAAGAAACATTCGAAGATAATTATGAGCCACAACCTCTTCCAGGTGGTAGGATCACTGAAGAGGGACAGGATACATATGAGGAACCCCCGTCCGCATGGATGAAGCAGGTAGAGGAGATGGGTCACACTCACGAAGAGCGTGTTGCAACTCAGATGCTAGCCATGAAAGCCATAGAGGAGACCATACTCAAGTCTGAATATTTCTCGAACTTGGCTCCTAGGCGGCTGATAACTAGCTCCGAGTTACAATACAAACCTTATTTTGTATTGTTGGCCGACTACAACGCAGAGATCAGAAGAGTCACCAACAAGTGCCCTACCTTCGCCACCCATTTCGAACCAGAAGACATACCAGAGGCAGCCAGGAAAGGGGCGATTTTTCAACCTACTTGGAGGCAAAGATTACTGGAAACATACCCGGAAATGCTGAGAACATGGGATCACGCTCCCATGCATTTGAAGTATAACCCCTGTTATGGGCCAGTACAAAGAAGAAGATCATGGAAGGCCTTCGCCATCAAGGTTCAGAACAACGCAAATTGTAAAGAATGGCTCAATTACCCCGCAATCGCACCCCCAACCGGCACACCTACAGTATCATACATGATAGCCACCATTAGACATTGGATGCCACGCCTCCACCCCATGCCAGATGTGGCTGCCCAGATGATGCTCAAGATATTCGATATGATGCAGGTGGTGCTCAAAACTTTCCGCAATGTATGCCATATTCAGCCTCCGATTCCCGGCTTCATCAATGGTAATTATGACCTCCTGTATGATATGAGCACAACCCCCAGCATACGAGTTGCTTATGCATGGCACGCACGCATCAGATATCTCCCTGCCTGCTATAAGCAAACTTTCGACGATATGTTTACCACGGGGTTCTGGGAGTCACACTCAGAAGTGTTCGCACCACGCCCAACCCACCTGCTACATCTATTCGCGTGTGAACAAACCATGCACTCAGAACTCTACACAACGCCACAACCGGACATACCGGGTGTAGTCAATTGGGAGAACCTCCAGAGAGACTTGGTTCGGGGACTACGCATCAAGGAACAAGAAGTGGCAACCGACCTCCTGCAAGAGTACATTGATCAAACGGTGGAGCAGAGGTCTGTCAGAGGCGACAGACGCTAGGGGGGGAGAGTGTTGACAGTATACGGGAAGAAGCAAGTACGGACACACATGCAGATCTAGCACTAAGGCAACCCTTCATTTTTTTTCAAAACCCTTACATCATTTTTAAGTGATTCTCACCACTAAAAACCCTTGTAAATATCATTTCACCTTTTTGTAGCTCCATTTTGTACAAGCCGAGGAGTCCTCGAGCTTGGGGAGCCTTAGAAGTAGTTGCCTGCCAATTTTCATAATTTTTAGATCTCGTTTGAGCCCTCAAATAAGCCCTGGAACCTAATTTTTAACTAGGCCGGACACTAGGTTTGGACAGGGCCAAAGCTAGTCAAAAACTATAAATAGAGCTAGAGAGCTCATTTTTGGGGTTAGCTTCTTGTAGTTTGAACTTGTATGAGAACTTTGATGCAATAGAAGTGATTCCATTGTCTTACTCTCTTTGTTCTTGCCGTGTGTGCGTGTGTGTGTGAATGTGTGTGCATGTTAGAGTGCTTCTCACTCACGCATTTGTGCTTCCACTTGCTCGTGGTCTTCATACCATCCTCACGTCTCCCCGGATTGACATTAAAGGAGGTGCTACCCATCGCTGAGCTACACCTTCTTTCTCCCATTTAAGGTCTTCTAGGGCATTGGGAGGCCAAATAAGGCCCTGCCACAGAAACGCGGGAGAAGGCCCTGCAAAACGTTTGCAGGGCCTTCTCCCGCGTTTCTGTGGCAGGGCCTTATTTGGCCTCCCAATGCCCTAGAAGACCTAATGGAGGCCATACCCAATGATCAAGAGTCCAAAAGAATGAAACTAAAGGTCCTCCCAATGCCCTACATGACATCAATACATCACATGCAGGTCCAAAAGAATTTTAGATAATATACTGAAAAAGAAATACTTGAGACAAATGTAAATAAAGCAAAGTGAAAATTTGATATTAATTCAATTGTTTACATCAATTGGCTTTGAGTTTCTCAATGACTCTCTTTCGACGCTCCAAAGCCATGGGTAGGGTGTAAGTCAAAATTGAGTTTGCTATTTGATCAACATTTCTAACACTTAGACCTAGAGATATACCTATTTGGCCTAAGACCTTTCCACGGAAGTTGGAACCTAAGGTTGTAGTTACAAGGGATTTCTTAACTAAAAAGATACAATTACTCCCCTGTGTAATGGTTGATAAACAAAGCAATTTACTTAAGGCCTTTAGACACCATGTCATGAAGTGGCCCTGAGGATTGAACTCTTTATGGATAATTACAAAATGGTCTTTGGGAAGTTTCCCAATGTAGTTTGCAAGGGATGAGCCACCTCCACGAGCCACTCGATCACCTCTGCTCCTTGCTGCAAACTTGTCGACTTCAATCACCTCCTGCTTAAAGTTTTATGATTAGTAGCTGCATGTGTTTGTAAGAATGAATGACATGAATTGAAGATACTTACATCCTGAACTCTATCTTCTTCTTCTCCTCTCTCTTGAAGTTGTAAATTAATGCTGGAGTGGGACATCCCACTCTGCTCGATTACTGGTGAGGCGGGAATTTTTGATTCCAATATCCTTTCTTGTGCATTATTAAATTGTTCTTCTGTGATATGTTCATGTTCACTTGTGAGTATGTCATTGCAAACCAATTTTATTGTGTCGGCCACTGAGTCACCAAATGGCAAACACTTTTTCTCCAACAACTCAGAGGTACTATCCAAAGGACACTCTGACAAAGTACAAAACAAACTTAGGCATTCATCAAGCCATAGCCCAAATGCCTTCTCTACATCATGTAAAAACAAATATTCTTGTCCCTCGACAAGAACCACTGAAAAAGTTTCAATCTCCACCTCTAGAATAGTTGCTTCTAGCTCCGAAGAGGTGGATGGCTTAGGCACTTCTTTCAACTTATCATCCACACCAAGAGGATAAGTTTTCTCAATAGCTTCTCTCTCTAATAGGAGATTCAAGGGTTCTTGAGGTGGTTCCTTTTTATCCTCGACAAAACCACCTGTAAGAAGATGAGGGATCTCATGAGGAATTGGTTCTGGTTCCTCATTCATAGAGAAAATTGTGGCAGCAATGAATGAAAGATATTTTGCACCCATCTTGCGTTTCCTATTCAATTTCCTTATAAGTGGCACAGTTTCATCGAGAAGGTGCCTTGCTTCCTCTGCAATTGCCTGGAACCGTTTCAATCGTTTTGCAAAAGCCTCATCACCTTTGTGAATGTAGGTGAGAAGGTCACATGGAACCCAAGTTCCATCATATGGTGGTATTTCAATGGAGAAACGCAATATATGAACTTGCATATATTGAAGTAGCTCCTCCAAAGCATCGGCATTCATTTGCACAGTTCCATGGAGGTCAGGAACCTTGGAGAGAAGATAATATAGGTCATGTTGACCTTTATAATCTGAATCCTCCAAAAATTCTAGAAACTTGTGGCGTGCACTCTTAGTAGGTACAGAGGTGGAAGCCATAGCTTGCAAATGCAGACTGTTCTAACACTCAATGTGGTTGCAAAAGTGAGAAATGAGGAGAGAGGACTCCTATTTATAACTTTTCTAGAATTTTTAAGTGATGGGTCCCACTTTTTCATAGAAGTGACTTTTCCTTAAATTAAAACATAAGAGTCTTGAAAAGGAAAACTTTGACATTTGAGATCACATCAAAGGAAATAAACAATAAGAATGCTCTTTCAAGAAAAACCTTGAGAATGTACAGATACAAGTAGAATGTGGCCAAAATATCCTTGAAGCAAATGTGAAAAATTTTTCATTGCAAAAATAGGTTTGTTTACAGGTTTCACAGTATCTTTACAAAAAAGATTTATGACAATGAAATGTCAGTTCCATCCATGCTCCAATCTGCAAGAACCTTGATTTTGTCTTCCAATCTCTTTCCAATCTGTGGACAATTCATAAAAGAGTAAAACATTTTCAAATCATGAACAATAGTGATAGAATAAGATATATATATATATATATATATATATATATATATATATATATATATATATATATATATATATATCTATATGTATATATGGAATACAACTCTTACCTTGTTCCCTCGTATTCGAAATTTGAAATCATGAAGATCGTCATATCCCATGATAAGTAAGTGCTCTCTCAAGTTGGCCAAGTTCCAATGTTGATTAACTAAAACCACCTCCATATCATTGTTTGGTAACTTCACATTAATTTCAAATGAAGCTAAAGATCCCTCCGAGCTTTGCAAAGGTATCCACTCTCCTAGTTTACACATCCAACGATCATAATAAAATCTGATGTACAATGAGGTGCGATGTTTTAAATAGCGAAACCCTATACCTGTGTCACCAATTCTACAACGATATCTATCCCCTTTTGACAATCCTTCTACATAACCCCAGTTTTCCCCTAACAATCCTTCTACTGCTTCGTATGTAATATCTTTACATAGGAACATTGTAGGAGTTTCTACAAAAGGAATGCCTTAAAATATGAAAACAAAGCAATGGATTGGTAGAGTCCAATGAAGACCTATTGATCTAGATACTCGTGTGAATTTCAAAGAGTTATGTATGTCCATCACCATCTTACGCTTGAAAGATGATATGGACCAAAAATCAGGTTTTGGCCACTCTAAACTAAGAAGAGAGTCAACTTTGATAATCTCCAACCTTCCATATTCACCATCTGTGGAAGGAACAATGTACTTGTGAGTGTAAAAGAAGATCCTTTCATGAATAAGTTTAGCAGGAGGTACATCTGGAAACACTAATGCCCCAATGTCTGCATGTAATGCTTTGAAAGTTCCTGTGAGACTATGAAGTGGTTGCTCTTCCACTAAACTAGAAGGAAATATGACTGTAGCAATGAAAAACATATGAGATGAGTAATTAAGACATTTAACACCATGAAGCATTGAGAAAATAGAAATACTCACAATGGATTGGATATCTAATTCTATTGGAGTTTTCTAACTTCATGGTTGAAACTGTGAAGACATGTTGTACAATAGCAACCATCCCACCATGTGTTTGCTGCTTGAAGCCTAAGAGCTTACCTTTCCAATGAAGATCCAAATTTCCACGATCTCGAACACGATGAGGACCAAGTCCAGATGGCTGCATGTACACCCATGCACCTTTGCAAAACTCTTGTGGTAGCCAACTTCCTTCCATTGTTTTGATGTTGTGGCACGTCATTGTGTGAACTTCGTCCTTTGGTCTCCTACGAGCTCTGGAGCTTCCCATGGGAGTAAGAGTTGTTGTCATTGCTGCAGAAGTTGGGAGAATGGTAGGAGGAGAAACAATGCTTCTGTTGTATGGTATGGAGGGAATAGAGGTGAAAAATATGACTTTTTGGGTTTTGGGTATGAAAATGGGAGTTTGAAGAGGGAAAATAGAGTTTTTTGAGTCATTTTGAAAAAAGTCACTTTTTTAGTCCACAAACATGCATGGATTTTGAATTAAAAGTCAAAAATAGCACTTTTGACCCTGAAAAGTGATATGGAGGTCATTTAATGGTATTATGATGAATTTTACAACTTTTAAAAAATTTTGAATTTTTGGGCCCAGCCTGATTACGAGATTTCTTCTCTCTCTAGAAGACAACCCTGAACATAGAGGAATCTTGTCCCCTCTTCCCCCTTCAGCCTAGTATTTTATAGGGTATAGACTGTGGCCACCACCCTCTTCTGATTGGTCCATCACTAATCACTCCTTGAGCTAAAAGGCCCATCCAGGGTTCACCTTTTTTCCTAATGACCAACCGATCTATCTCTTCCTTGCTCTTGGCCGCATAATTGTCATTATAGGTGTATGGCTTCTACTTAGAGGGTTTGGCATCTGAGGTCATGGGGATTGTGTGTGAGCATATCTTAGGGTCTACACATTTTAAGTCTTTGTAGCTCCATGCAAAAACATCTCTGTATTCTCTTAACAAGGCAATCGACTCTTATTTCTCTTCCTCACTCAGGTTATGTCCTATGTAGGTGCATCTTTCTTCTTCTTCTTCTATGGTTACAAAAATCTTCTTGGTGGTTTCTTTGTTATCATAGGCCTCTCCTACTTGTGCATCATGTTTAGGCATTGTTATCATGACTCTCCTATCTTCTATCTCATACTTCTTAACTTAAAGTTTTCAGGGACCTCAAACAAAGTTTCTTCCTCATCTGATGTGGCTTCTCTCTTCTTCCTTTCCTTGCCTTCATTCTTAGTGGTCTCATTTGATGCAAAAGGTGGGCCTATAATAATTGATTCTAGATCGGAGTCATTTGTGTCCTCAAATGCATCAGTGCTAGGTTCACATTCTTCAATAACGGAATCATACATGATTGGTTCTATTGTGAATATTGAAATGTCATAGCCATCCTTGTCATAGTGGGTACATCCATTGTTGCTAAAATTTTCGCCCAACCATTAGGTTCAAATTCTTTGTCAGGCAAAACTACAGGCGCATAGGCTAGGTCTTGAACTAATCTATGAGTTTCCTTCGCACCTACCTCTCTAGCTTTTTCT
Organism: Ceratopteris richardii; assembly: GCA_020310875.1. Lineage (NCBI taxonomy): Eukaryota > Viridiplantae > Streptophyta > Polypodiopsida > Polypodiales > Pteridaceae > Ceratopteris > Ceratopteris richardii. Next base: position 128,653,454 of record CM035434.1, on the reverse strand, counting down.
CTCTTCTCTTCTTTTATTGCTACTTTGCACATTCACAGGTGAGTGTCTTTATGCATCCATGAGGATCCTGATCCTATGGAGTGCACTCACTTCGTATCATCTGTAGCTCTATGGATGCGATTCCACTGTATAGGGGGCACGTCTCTATGATAGTAATCCTTGAGATCGACTTTTGTTCTAACAGCTAAGTGTTGCAAATACAAGGCATTGGTTCCCCAATCTTGTACTACTTGTAATTGTCTCATAAATGGTCTTCCCCAAATCATCTCATAGGCCTGACTTTTGCTAAAGTCACATATGGCAAAAGTGTGCTCAAACTCTACAACATAGGTAGTGAGAGTTATCCCTTCTAAGAATCCTGAAGGTCTCTCATTGTGACCATCGGCCATTTGTAGTTTCATTCTTGTAGGCATGAGTGCTGGTTTGCCCTAAAACCTCCATAGGGAAGAGGTAGCAATTGCAACTCCTGCAGCTGAGTCCAAAATAGCCTTGGTTGTGTAACCTTGATGAGTGATTGGAAGATAGGTTTTTCTTTCTTCTCCTTTGCTCATGTCTCCTATCTTATCCAAGGGTATTTCTAGAACCGTTCTATGAGATCCTACCTGCAAAGAAGGTTTTGCTACTTTTGGCACTTGATTGGCTACATGTTTCCATAATTCTAGCTTAACCTTGAGCAGCTCTTCTAAAGTGAGGTTGCATTGCACTTTAGTTTTCTTCACTACCTCTGTGTTCCTAGGTATGATTGAGTCTTTGTTTCTTATCATGACTATGGGTGCTCTCAAAGAGGTAGATTTTGCTTCCCAAGGGCCTGTGAAATATGGTAATTCCTGCAAGGAATTAGACTCAAAGTCTAATGTCTCACGAGATTGGATATCCTCCTAGTCTCCATAAATGGAAGGAATGTCATGTGGGAATTGATTGTGCAAGTCATCCACAAGCTCAATGGGAGGAGGATTTTGACTTTCTTTAGCCCATTTCTCTTCTTGAATCTCTCTTAAAAATTTTGGGGAATATCGATTCCTAGAAGAAAATGTGTTTGGATCTGTGGAATTAGGCACATAAGCTTCCTAGGGAGGAAGGCTTATCCTTTCACTTGCCTTGTCCTTTCCCTGGGAGATGGCTTCCTTTCCAGATTTTGCAATTAAACTCTCCAATCTTTCTAGCAGTCCATCAAAGTGCAATTGTGTCTTAGCTGAACTAGAGTAACCAAAAAGGTGACTGGCTTCAAACATGGTTTGAGCCAATTTTACTATCTGAGCACAAATATTTGTTCGTTGAAGCTCCAGGTCAGCTCTAGAGTAACACTTTTCATGATCTGTCACAGTTGGCCCTTCTTGGATTCTGGCTTGATATGCTTTAAGCATCATGTCTAGGTCCTCGGGAGTGGGATCTGCTAGGATTGATCATACTCTGGGTGGTGGGATTGTGTGAGGTGGGTTGGAAGGTGGTGGATTGGAGGGTGATGGGAATGGTGGTGGTGGAGTAGTGGGAGAGTGAATTTGAGATGTGAGTTCAATTATCTTGGCTTTTGTTTCTCTCAAGCTTTCCTCAAGTTAGCTCATGTTCTTTGCCCATTGCCTTTTCATTCTCTCTCGACTATCCCTCCAGGTTCTTCACCTTTTCTTAGCTAGGCTCTCAGTCTCACTAACCTTGGAACTCTTTTCCTAGCCTAAGCCTTGGTTCTATTGTAATGTCTGAGCTCTAGTGACCACTTGCACTAGGGAAGTGGAAGTCACACTTCCCGTGGAGTCTACCACTAACCCAATGATGTTGAAAGGAGTGATTATTGGCATATTGGTGGGGTTTTTAGGACAATCTCGTAGCAGGTGCTCCTTCCCACAATCTGGGCAAAAATTGTCACTGATTGGGGTTGTATAGGTGCAGGCATAGGGCAATAAAAAATGAGGTGATCTCCATGACACCGGTAGCATGTTCCTCTAGGAAATTGGGGTCTTATCTGTCTAGGTTGAGGCCTAAAGTTAGGATTTTCATACATGACATTTGCATACTCTGGCTCCCAACTAGGCTCGCTTGGGTCTTTAGAATAATATGACTCATTATGCTCAAGTGACTGCATGTAGTAAGCCTGTGGGCTATCAATATGAGTAGAGTCAAAACTGTGATCACTTGGGTCACTTTTTGAAAGCAATGGTGTTACTGGCACTAAGGCTCTATTCAAATTTTCTTCTGCAACAACATGCTTCAATGGAATCACATTGGCTGGGGGAGGGGGCTGTTGCATTAGAACTCGTTGAGGTCTTTGCTGCCCTTGATAGGGTGGTTGATAAGATTTTTGGGGCCTATCATACTGTTGTTGTGGGTACTCATTGTGATATTTTCCTTGCTGTGGATACGACTGAGGATAATTTTGTCTAACAACTTGTTTATTATATGGGCAATCTTGTGTAGTGTGGTTGGTATATCTCCTTTCTATTGTGCAGTATTGGTTGCTAGGGTTCACTTGGTGTTGAGCCATGATAGGGCACACATTAGCCATATGGTCTCCTCCATAGGTGCATCGTTTTCCTGGGGCAAATCTAGGAATCTTCTTGCTATAGACCCCTAATTTTTGAGCTACCTTCTCTATCAGATCCTCAATCGATGTGGATTGTTTGGAAGCGAGGCTAGTAGAACCATCTGAGTCTTCATAGATCTTTGAAAACTCTAATTTGTCCTCGATGTCTATGCACATGCGTACACACTCTTCTATGGTTTCAAGTTCCTTCAAGTACACATAAGATCTCAATTTGGTACTCAACAATCCATCTAGGAATAAAGCCACTTGTTTGGCTGGAGCGGGTAACTCTGGCACTAGGCATCTCTCTAGGTATTGCCTAAACCTTTGTCCTGCAAGTCTAACCATTTCTTGAGGTGTCTGTTTGAAGCTATGTATCAAGGAAGAAGTGTTCTGTCTGATACCACTTTTGGAAAATTTCATAATGAAAGCTTCAAGTATTTGGTCTATGTTTCTGAATTGCCTCTCGTGTAGTGGTTGAAACCAAGTGAGAGCAGTGTTCTTCAGAGTTATGCCAAAAGAATTGTATTGCATGAACATGTCATCAACTTGTTCAGCTCTCAGTACTTGTGTATAACCTTTTATTAGTCCTCCTACAAGAAACAGTGTGTGACATGTTGGTTAGTCTATTAGCCTCCCAAAACTCACTAGGGTTCGACACCCAGTGAGCGCAGTGCAAAAGATCTTTTCGTCATGCTTTGGCTTTATTTCAAAGACGGCAGCGGATGCGAATATGCGAATACGACGTTTGTTTTTCATAGCGATTGTATTCATTCATGCTTTATTTATGTGCTTTTGAAGGAGCTTTTGGAGAGATATACAAAGCTATATAAGAAGATCCATAGGCTCATTGTAATCATCCTTCACCTAGTTTCAACAACAAGCTTTGGAGAGCTTTGGTACCTCAATAGAGGTGATGCTTCTAGCACATGGGGCAGCCATGATGCTATCTGGGAGCATGTTGAGGAGCAGCTATGGAGTTCTTCTTGGAGAAGAAGAGTGTGCTCAAACTCTTGCTTATGGAGAGGACTTATCTATCAACAGCTTGGTGGTGTGGATCGGCCATTCAGATGATGTATTTGAAGATTGTCTTCTACATGAAGATTTCGGTTTACTTCAAAGACATTGGATGGTGGTTAACATAAGATTTACATCTTATGTTGAGAATTCAGGTACATATTCTCTTTATGCACACATGTACTACTTGAAGTTTATGGAGGCAGTAACATCCATATTAGGAGGATTCCAATTCGGCATAGGTACAAGAGAATTAGTACATATATGCTCTATGCATATTTGGATGAGGTGTTAGAGAAGATATGTTTATATGAGTTTGAGGATTTCTGGCAGCAAAGTTGTTAGCATTCTTTGCTACTTTTGTAAGTATGTGATCTTTTCACACACGTGTCTAACTTAGGGTCTTCCATAACCTAAGGTTAGATGAGGGTTTGTTGATTATCAGTTTTAGACTGATCCTTCCTCTTTTTGTCACTCATATTCACTCTTCTACAATCTATCAGGTCACACATCTCATATATATTCAGATTTCTATCCATACATCTGAATATTCTTGTTACATTTGTATATTCACTCATCCATCTATTTCTGTTCACATAGAGTGGTTGAGAGTTTTGTTCCCACATTGTACATTGAACATTGGTATATATGATAGTGTGAGTAAGCAGTGGCTTACGTAACACTTTACACATGTTGTCTAGTCTTTCTTTATCTTTGTCTCATCATTTGTATGATTAAATGTGGTATGTTCATGTTTTGTCAATATTGGAAGATTGCTAAAATTTATGTTGTAGATTCTGGACGTATGGAACCTTGGACCTGTGGAATTAGTAATGGGCCTACTAAAATTCCAACAATCTTCACTCTCCTTACCCTCTTGTATCATAGCTACACTTCATCATCTTCACCAAAATTTCTACATTTTTCCATATTTACTTAGCTTTCCTTCATTTCCCTCATTTTCTAGTGTGTGTGTGAGAGAGAGAGAGAGACTGAGCATGTGCGATTCGTTTTTGCATGATTTTGAGCTTCTCTACAAGTTTCATATTCATTTTCAAGCTTAGCACTATGCACATGCAACTTGTGAGGATTTTTGAATTTCATGCCCATCACCTCAGTCTATCGTGATCGACTGTAAATGTGGAGTTTTTGAGGTTGTATCTATAGCATGGCATAAGCCTCCAAACACCTTCTTGAAGCACTAGACACTTTAGAAATATTGCAAGTTTTTGGCTCTATCATGATAGGCCAAAAACTCATGGGAGATGAGAGACTCCATCTAATGCAATAGAGACTCTTTATCATGATAGACTAGTCTATCGCAACAAACCATCGGTCTATCGTGACATAGGAGTTGGATAGACCGCTCTCTATCCCGAAAAACCACTAGTCTATCGTGCCAAACATGTCCATTTTGATAGCCCATCTAGCCTATCACCATAGATGCCTCCTATGATAGACACATCTATCACGATAGACCACTCACATGCCAAGGAAATCTATCACAACATACACCCTCTGTCATGAGATCTCAACCTATCATGACAGACCCAATCTATTGTGACACATCACCTACTTGGGTATAAATAGGGTTTTGATTTTAAGCTTAAAAATTTCCCTATTTTTGAAGGGTCTACAAAGATTGAAGAGCAAGTAGTCATGAGTACCACAAGGGTCAAGGCTAAGAAGTAGTGCTTGGGAGAGATTTCCTAGGCATATCAAGGCATACAAAGTTCTTGTGTTGAGGTTGGAAATTCTTTAAAACCCCTTCTATCAACTCTAGCATAGGCTAAGACGTGGTGCTAGTGCTTGATAGAGGGAGTAATGCTAAGGACACAAAAGACACTTAATGAACTCAAGTGCTAGACTTTAAGTTAATATCAATGTGATAAGAGCAAGGGAAAGAACCTAAAGTGACAACTCAAGACTAAGTGAAGCAACACAAGCTATTCTAGCCAAATATACCTCGTTACAAGACAAATACTAAAGGACATTAAAAAAGGACAAGTAAATGATACGTCAAAGAACATTGTATTGTCTACATACTCTAACACAATTGGGAAAGTGCAGGGATCTAGTTCATGAACCTTAGGTTAGGTAGACACATAAGGAAGATTGATTGAGAAAGCCTCAAATCACCCTATAAGACTCAGATGGAATACATCTAAACCAACCACTTAGGTGCTTGAATCTATGAGCATGGTTTGAGAAGATCATTGTTCCAAGTACGAAACCTAGGGTATCCCTCACGTGGTCAAATTTGAAGAAGGTTCCTATATAGATAAGAAAGGTACCATGTATGTGGTGACCAACTTACTAGATAGAATGGATGAGTTGGGATCGGTTATACCTGAGTTTGAAATAGGAGACCTTGAACATGACAATAAAGAGTGAGAACCTAGAATGCTTAGATGTAAATCAATCCTATCTAGGATCATAATAGCTAAATGGATCCCTCAAGACAACACGACGACCATAGAACTTTTTGTTAACAGAGAGACTCCATGTCTTTATGGTAAATGCTTAAACATATAGTTCTTGTTTTCTTTATCCCATTAGGTCTTCTCTTGTTGAGGAAGCATTTTGGAGCTTCAAACTCTATAAACCTAGCAATGTAGATGGAATACTCATATACAAATTCAAGGATCTTGATGTTCCAAGAAAGTTCATATACTTGGACAACACTTTGGAGAGGATGTATGTTGTTATAGAACATAGTAGACATGCATACACGGAAGGATGAACATATTTTCCCCTCTCACAAGTCTAGTAACCCTCAAAATGGAGTCTGATCTTCAAATTTCTTAGGAGTGGAGAAAGAGAAATCCAAGGAATGACCCAAAGTGAGTTTTGTGAACACCATAGGAAGAGAAAGACCAAGACTAGACACAGAGAGAATGGAATGAGAAAGAGAAAGAGGGCATAGAAACCAAATGGATATCGATGACTTTCCTCTACCCATACTACGAGAACACCCTAGAATCTTGAGACCCATGCATATAGTAAAAGCCATGAAGAAGTATTTTGATGGCACAGGAGAAGGACAACAACCACCACCCACTGCCAATGTAATATGAGTCAAATATGGACCAATAGAAGATAACTAAAGAGGGCATTAGTGCCAACTTCTCCATTAATCTCAAAAAGTGATCGTAATGCTCAAATTTTTTATTCAACACATGGAGATATCCCATCTGCTTATTGCGCTAAATCTCCAAAGTATAATTAAGCTTATCAATACAATGCACCTATCATAGAACCTAGATGGGAGCTCGAATACTTGAATGCGATGTATATGAACCTTAACCCTAGGCCTAAAATGAGATAGATAAGACCACAAGCCCATAGAAGACTTTACTTTAGATGTTAGGGAGACCACTTTGTATGTGAATGTCCACATCCCCCACTCGCATGACAACCACACTATCTCACCATTCAAGGATATTGTTTGGAGTGTGGTAAAGAGCATATCATACGTGAGTGCCCCAAGAATTCGGCCGATGCCTCAAAGATAGTTCCAATTGTTGGAACATCAAGTTTACACTATGCTTGAGGTGGATTTGATCTACATCAAAAAGATATGGTTTAGATTATGTCAAAATACCCATTGAAGCATTCTTTTACCTATGCTCATTTATTGTATTTTTTTTTAAGTTTTTTTATGTATAATTTACTATTGTAAAAGCCTAGAGCTTACACATGTAAAAGGAGAAAAACACAGCTAAACTTCCATGAATTTGAGGTGGTTGAGTTGCAATCAATGAATCAATCAATCACCTAAAAGTAGATAAAACTATATCTTCACTTTTCCTAGATTGTAGGAAAGTGAATTGATTCCCTTCAATCAATGAATCAGTCAATCACCTAAAACTAGATAAAACTATATCTTTACTTTCCCTAGATTTTAGGAGAGTGGAGCACTTCAAGAGTCTATATAAAGAGTTGAAATCACTTGTACATTACATGGAAACAATATACATATACTTGTGGCCATCATTATCTTGCTCCATTTTTCTGCATCATTGTCTTCAACAATAGTAACCTTGCAGAGGCTGCTGCTCTCTCTATAGAGCTCCAAATTGGCTGATTTAGCATTCATTGGAAAGTTTCCAAGATATTAGTGTCTAATCTATTTCTATAAATGTTCAAAGCATTTGGTTTAGTAGATTGGGAGAAATCATAATTTCTCTGGCTTGGGGTCTATCTCTATGCATTCCTGAAAAATAACAGCTTGTATATATGCCTATAACCCAAACATGTCACTTATCTTTGTACATTCTAGTGGTAATACATTTAGTATTGCATGTGCACATAGATGTATGGGTCCTAGTAAGGAGCCATCTATATCAGGCTCAAGATATTATGTATCTTTCATAGATGATTATAGTAGGTGGACCATTCTATTTTTCATGAAGCACAATGATGAAGTTTTTAATTGCTTTAAGAAGTATGTTGCTCTTGTTGAAAACCAAACAGGTAGGACTTTGAAAAGACTCAGATCAGATGGTGGAGGAGAATACTTCTCTTCTGAATTTGATGCCTACTTGCATGAAAGAGGCATTAAAAGGGAAGTCACTACAAGGTATACACCCGAACTCAATGGTGTAGCAAAGAGGAGAAATAGAGCTATTGTTGAAGCTGCAAGGTCCATGCTCAATGAAAAGGGATTGCCAAACTACCTATGGGCAGAGGCTCTCTATACAACCACATATCTCATAAATAGACTTCCATCTAAGTCACTAGATGGAACCACTCCATATGAAGTGTGGAATGGAAGAAGACCTAGTCTAGAGCATTGTAAAAACTTTGGGTGCTTAGCCTATGCTCACATTCCTTCTCAAGTAAGAGGGAAATTGGATCCCAAGGCAGAGAAGTGCATATTTATTGGTTATGATAAAATAAAAAGGATATAGATTGAATCGAACTAATAAAGGATTTTCTGTGCGTAGAGATGTAAATTATGTGCTTCAAATGGTGTGTGATTGGTTTTGGCTGAAAATTTGTTAGCATGTAAAGTGGGCACCCTCCATTCTTCTCGAGAGGGGGAATATATGTCTTTTGACTTTAATGCATTTTTGGATGAACGTGGCATAAAACATCAATGTACAGTGTCATATACACCTCAACAAAATGGAGTTGTTGAATGGAAGAACATGTCACTCATGGAGTTGTCGAGGTGTATGGTCAAGAGTCATGCTTTACCACATAGTTTCTGGCTTGAGGCTATCATGTGTGCAACATATGTACTTAATAGGTGTCCCACTAAAGCATTGTAGTCTATCACTCCATATGAGGCTTGGCATGGTCTCAAGCCATCTTGCATGGTTTTGGTTGTCTGGCATATGCATTAGTGTCTTAACAACAACGTAGGAAATTGGATGATAAAGCAGTGAAATGTATTTTTGTTGGGTACAACTCTAAAAGCAAAGGCTATTATTTGTATCATTCACAAAGTAAACGCATTCTGGTTAGCCATGATGTTGTGTTTTGTGGAAGATGCTATTAAACCATCACTTTTATATACTAAGGAGACATCTATTAGCTCCAAAGACATGTATGATACTTTGCTGCCTCTTTTTATAGGTGGAGAGCCTAGTGCTAGTCCTAATGAGGCAACTTCTCAGCCTTTACAGATTTCATGTGATGATGCAAATCATTCCATTGATGAGAGAGCTAATATTGAGGAGGTAAAAACTATGCCAAAATGATTGGTGCAGACTTTGTGTGACAACAAATTAGATGGAGCTCTATCATACCATACTCGTTCAGGCTTTCATAGTGCCTCTTTTGCATCATATCGCTATGCTATGGCTGCCTCTAGTCTGTATGATGAGAATGAGCATGTTTCATTTGATGAGCACAACATTCTAAAAATTGGATGGTTCCTATGCAATTAGAATATGATGCTAGCATGAAAAATGGTACTTGGTCTTTATGTGACTTGCCTCCTGGCAAGAAGGCCATTGGCACTAAGTGGGTATACAAGCTAAAGCATAAGCTTGATGGAACAATTAATAGGTATAACGCTAGGCTTTTTGCAAAGGATTATGTGTAGGATAGAGGCACTGATTTTGATGAAACATTTGCATCTACATTCTGAATGATGTTCATAGCATCTATGCACTTGCAGCTCATCATTTTTGGAATGTACATTAGTTGGACATTAAAAATCCATTTTTGAATGATGACTTGCATGAAGAAGTATATGTTTTTCAACCCCATGGCTTTGTGTAGAAAGGGCATGAAAACTAGGTGTGTAGGTTAAAGAAGGCATCATATGGTTTAAAGCAAGCACCATGTGCTTGGTATGAAAAGATACATGCCTATCTGATTGCACATGGTTTTGAGAACAGTCCAAGTGAGAGAACATTATATGTTAAGCATGCAAATGATGTGCTTCTCATCATTGTTGTGTATGTTGATGATACATGAGAAGCATATTGCTGATTTCAAAGCTCATTTGCATGCCTCATTTGAGATGTATGATTTGGGGCCTTTACATCATTATTTGGGCATTCAGTTTATGTAAGTTGATGGTGAAATAACTTGTCAAATGAAATATATTGACACATTATTGTAGTGTTTTGGCCTTGAAGACTACAAACCTATTGCCAATCCTATGGAGACAGGTTAACGATTGAGTTTTCATGATGCTGGAGATGTATTTGATGTTGTTCTCTATCAGCATTTTGTTGGATGCTTCAGTTATTTATGCATTACAACGACCAGATATTCAGTTTGTTGTCTCAGAGATGAGCAGGTTTATGCATTGCCCAGGTGTCAAGCATTGGCAGGAGGTTAAGTGCATCTTTCGCTACTTGAGTGTTGGCCACTTGGATTGTTTTTTCCGAAGGGGGGATCACTATCGCCTGATTTACATGCTTTCATTGACTCTAACTAGGTTGCTTGCTATGGCACTCCTATGTCCACTAGTGGCTTTTGCTTCATGCTTGGTAGCTCATGTATATCTTGGTTGAGAAAGAAGCAGTCTATTGTGGCCATTTCTAGTTTTGAGGCTGAGTATAGGGCAGCTTTCACAATGACTATTGAGTGTGTGGCTCAGACACCTAATGGATGATTTAGGTGTTGGTCATTCTTTTGCCACCCCCATCTTCACTCACAATCAGAGCGCATTGGCAGTTGCGAGGAACCCTGTGTTCCATGCTCGCACTAAGCACATTGAAGTGCATTATCATTATGTCAGGAAGAGGTTCTCTGCTGGAGAGATTAGGTTGGCATATGTGTCCATGTAAGAGAACCTTGTAGAGCATTTCACGAAGGCTCTGCATAGGGAGAAGTTTGAAGCTTTCCGCAAAGCTTTGGGCTTACTTCCTTTTGTGGATTGATTCTACATAGTTTGGCATTTCCTTATACATGAGTGCCAACTCCTTGTTCACTGCATCACTCGTAGGGGGGATTTTTTGATATCTTTAGGTAGTGATGTGTGTGAACATACTAGGACTGCCGGGGCACTTTTCTTCCTCTTTAGGAGGTTTTTTTCCTCGACTTGTATATACGTCTATTTCCCTAATGAGTTACTTATCTTTGTACATTCTAGTGGTAATACATTAAGTATAGTATGTTGTCCCCCAAGCTTCTTCTTCTTCTTCCTTCTGCTGTTTGCTGCTTCCACAGTCCTCAAACTCCAACAGAATGAATCATTATGATGATTGGAATGATGGGAAAATTTTGGAGGATTCCACTAGCAATGAAGAAAACCAAGAGGGATACACCACTAGCAAAAAGGATGGATTCACCACCAATAACGAAACATATTATTTTGAAGGACCAAAGTGTTGGCAATTATAACTCTTTTAAAACCCCATTTTTAAATCAAGATGCACATTAGGGTAGAGAGAATGGGATTGGATACAGACATGATGTACGTTAAAAAGATATTAGAATAGAGGCAATCTATGGATCCACCGATGAGAAGCCTCATATTTATCAATTTATTAGAACGCCTCATATGATATATATATATATATATATATATATATATATATATATATATATATATATATATATATATATATATATATATATATATATATATATATATATATATATTACGCCATCATGTTTCCTTTAATAATAATATGCTGTTTCCATGAGTGTGTGAAGAACTTGTTGGTCAATCAACGAAAATTTTGTGTACATGCCAAGTGCCAAACTCTCCTTTTGTATTGGCCGTATGAATGAATCTCAGAGAACAAATGGACAAGAGCTCCACGTACAACAGGAGCATCAAATAAATAAATCTGAAGGCCATAAAGTTTTTTATACATTTTTAATTAATTTATTATTTAATTCATTGTTTCTTTATTTCTTCCTTTTTCTCTAGTGTCACGTTCTCTTTTTGTTTGCACACAGCCAAGTGATTGCCTTTAAACCACTTAATATTTAGGTCCATCTCATTCAAACCACTCAATATTTAGCCCATCTCATTCAAACCACTCAATATTTAGGCCCATCTCATTCAAACGCGTTTCCACGAAGTCTGTACTTCATATCTTTTAGTAATTATTAAAGTGGCATTCCATTATTTCAATTGGTAGTTGTAGACTTAATCACACGCTCCTACTCCCTATTTCTCTTAGGCCCTCACAACTTGGGTGCTCCTTGTGAAAAGGGTGGAACAAAATGAAGCCCTATTGTACCATCAGCAATGATTGAAACTAGGCTTCACATATAAGACAACATAAGTCCATTTGTTTCTTAATATATGACATCTTTCGAGTGGATGAAGTTCACTTCTAGAGGGTCAAAAGTTCACTTCTAGAGGGTCAAGAGACTATGGAACAAAGGCTTTCTATAATGGAAGCACCTATGAAACCGTGATAAAAGAAAATGGATCAGATTTGAGGCCATCGATTCATATTTCACAACTATGATGATTGTTGCTTGTTAAGATAGAAAATCAACACGTGGGATGAGTCAAAGTGTTGCCTACTAACTGGGAGAGATAGCCGACATTTAGAGGGCTTGGAGTTTCAAAATGGTAGTAATTTCAAGGATATCCAAAGAATTAATAAAAAATGAACTTCTATCATGCTCGTAACAAGAACTAGTTCTTGGATTGGTCTTGGATTAGATGGTAATTCAAGTTCAAGAACCTCTTACACCCTCTTACTGAAAACAAGTAACGGAGTGATCACCACATGCTTGAAGGTCTTGAAAAACTCATTCGTGAGGCCATCTAGCCCTAGGGTTTTGCCATTAGGAGGTGAATCCATAACTTCAATAATCTCATCATCCAAAATGGGAGCTTCAAAAAGAGGCTTCATATTTTGTGAAATTCTTTTGGATGTTACTCTAGAGATGGCTACCGTGCAATCATGCCTATGAGGAGAAAGAGGCATGGAAACCCTGTTGGGTAAAGTGGTTGACAATCAACAAGATATTTTATTCATCCGTCTTGCATTCTACCACATTGATGTCCATCACGAAAGGGGTTTCTTCCTTGGATTGCTTCTTCTTGAGGAGGCCACACATCTCTTTAGTAGGTTTGTCTACCCTTTCTGCCCACCAATCTTTAAATTAAACCTACACATTCTTTCTTTGAAGTTTGTCTTCGTATCTCAACATGCATCTGATTTATCAAATCGGTCTCTGGTATTGAGAGTGGCCTATGTTTACTTCCTCCTCAAGATGCCTCATCCCTCAATAAAGATTTCCCCTTCTAGCTCGATGAATGTTTTGAAGATTCTTTTGTGTCCTGACCAAGACAGGTCCTGACTTCATGATCGCTATCCTCCAACACTTGGCTGGCAAGGAGCTGGTGGCAAAGGCCTAGTTCCAAGCAGTAGTAAACTCTTCTTGGAATAAGGGGAAAGAGACGGTTGTTAGATTCGCATGAAACCAAGGGGCTTTCTTGAGATTGATGATCGGGTGGAAGGTAAGCACAATTGGATAGTGATCAAAGACAACTAGATCCACACATTGGGAGAGGGATGGGTGGCCCCACTTATTGAATATATTTTGTGAAATATAGATCCTATTAGTTCTAGCTTTCCTCAAGTCGACTTTAGACTGGAGGTTTGACCAATAGAAATGAGTCTCATCTTTGATCTCCACCATATTGAAGTGGATCTTGAATTGTTCCCAGATTTCCTTCCCAAGACCTTCAATTACCCGCCCTCTATTCTCCCATCTGTAAGAAAGAGCCTCCACTATATTAAAGTCCCCACAAAGAAGGATGTTGAGGGACAAAGAGTCCAACGAGTGCTAGGTGGCAATCATTTTTAATCGAAATTGGGATCATACATGGACCATGTTGAACTCTAGAGGATTCCGAAAGGAAGCACCAATCAACCGATGATTCTGATCCTCATGGGTATTCACAAGTATATTGAACCAATTGTTATTATTGCCAATAGTTGAGCTACCATTTCCCCTGGGGTGTGTGGTGGTGGTGATGAGCTAGAAATGGGACTACAAAATGCATTTTCATCTCTTTTGAAGGTCCTTTCCATCCACTTTAATCTCTTGAAGACAAATGAATTCTGGATTTAGGCTTTTAACATGGATCCATTGGCCAATAATGGCCACTCTTGAGGGGCTAGAAAACCCTCTAACATTGAACAAAATGTCTATCATTATCAGAGGTTATGTTCTATATGGAGAGGGGCTTTGTCCCTCTTCTTCTTGTTTTTCTCATCATCTTTTTTCTTTGAAGTGGAGGGGTCATGACATTGGAGTTTACCCTTAAGGGGGCTTTTCTATGGTATCTACATTGGTTGTTTCCCTTTGTGAGTATTCTTCTTGGGAAAATGTTTGGTATTCTCTTGGGAATTATGGATACAATGATCAGGATTTAACTGTCCTCATTGGTATATCTTTGTGAGTAGTTTGCTTTAGAAACGATAGAACGAATGGTAGAGAAATCTCTAGCTTGTCTAGGAACAAGGATCCATAACTTATCTAGGAACAAGGATCCCCTTTTGAGTGACAAGAATTCGAGTACGAAAGTTTTATCGAAAGAGAAATCCATGGTCATTTGAGCCTTCCATGCCTTCTAAGAAGCTCTTTGGATCAAATTTCTCTCAGTAGCTCCTTGTACTTACAGAGGGTTTTAACAAATACCAAGATAAGATTAAATGAGGTATTGCAAAAACTTGAAAAGTTTATCTCAGTTGAGAGAGCTTCCTTGGCACAAATAAAGCATCTAAAAATGTAAAAGAACTACCATCATTAGTAGTCAGAATGATCTTACCAAATCCCATAACAAGATAAGAAGAGTTGTTGGCACATGTAACAATATTCCCTGTAGGGGCATGCTCGAGTGAAGAGAAGAAACTGTACTACGAGGTAATATGTTTGGTCGCCCCACTATCAAAGTACCAAACATCTGAGTCTACTGCAGACATGCACTGCTCATGACAAGATGGGTCAAAACTGCAAACATTAGTAAATGCCCATTCTTCATCCTGCACAAGATTAGCAGACCCTATTTTTAGTGTAGAGGCCTCTGCAACAACCATTCGGAACTCTTTCTTCTTTGCATCTTTAGCAGTGAGTTTTGGACAACTCTTAATGACATGATCATTTGCTTTACAGTATTTACAAAACAATTTTTTTTTTAAAATTTCGTCTCATCTTTGTCTTCCTTCCTCGATTGTGCAAAATTAGCGAATTTCTGCTTACTAGCAGAAAAAGCTCCATTTTCCTTTGCCCTTCTGACTAGCCAGGAAACCTTGATCTACAACATGCATAATAGGCCTATTCTACTTGGACTAGTCTTCTTGCAATAGATCAAAAACTAACTCTTCAAATGTTAAGGCATTCGGATTGCCTTTCATCATCAAACAAAGAGTAGAAGCAAAACTCTGATATGAGTCGGGAAGACCATTCAGAATAGTCTACACAAGTGAACTGCCAGGAAGGACTTCATTTGCAAAAATTAAATGTTCCTTCAAATCCTTGATCTTTGTTAAAACTTTTTCCATAGAATCACCTTCATTCATGTGCTCACTCTCCAACTCTTTTTGGAGGTAAGCAACATGAGCCTCATTCCTAGCCTAGTACAATGTGGTAAGTGTATCCCAAGCTATTCTACAAGAGTGAATGTGAGGAATAATGGCACGTTTGATAGACAACGCAATCAATGCATGTGCTTGAGCATCTCTACCATCCCAATGAATTTTCTCTACAGTAGGTGCAACAAGAACCACAACACGAATAGGAATCTGAAGAATATCAACATCTTCAATGCCATGTGCATCAGCTTCAATACTTGTGTTTGCAGGTGTAACAATATGTTTTTCAACACCCTACACAATGTCCCACGGTCCTTTTGCAACCAATACATGTCGCATCATATAAGCCCACAATGGGTAATGGGTACCGTCCAACTTATCCTCAACAACCAGCATACGGAATACATCATTGCTTTTAGCCATGGCCACTGACTAAAATACCCTGATGCAAAAAAATGACTGTATGTGAAAAAGTTGAATAGAACTACCTTGACAATTTCTACTAGACCTATAGCAGACTTTGAGATGCTTATGTTAGAGAACTAAAACATGTATATATCTTTGGCACAAGAAGACAAAATAGCCTACACAAGCACTGCAATAGTGCATTCGGAGACCAAAACGAGCTTAGATCACGATTTTGGCACACATAGCAAAGCTATTTTGATCTCCTAATCACCCTAAGTAGGCTCACCAAATTTCTTGCAATTCTAAGATTGTGCCTGGGGGGGTGTCAATAATGCCCTAGATGAAACGACAACCTGCTCTCATACCAATTGTTGGAGTTAGACATCTGCGGAAGCACATGAACAACACAAGGAAGAAGAAGAAGCTTGGAGCATAACACACAATACTAAATGTATTACCACTAGAATGTACAAAGATAAGTAACCTGTTAGGGCTATAGGCATATATACAAGGGGGGGACTCCTAAAGAGGGAAAAAAGTGCCTCGGTGATCCTAGTGTGTTCACACACATCACTACCTAAATATATCAATAGAGATTGTAGGGGAAGCCCTGCTCACAGATTATAAGAGTCCTTGTTTAATAGTGACTATTAAGGGATATCAATTACAAGGAGTTAAAGTGGATAGCAGTTCTGGCATTGACTTGATGCCCAAACATACTATGGAGAGGCTTGGACTTCAACCATCCAAACCTATCAACTTCACTGTAACATTGGTAGATCAAAGAAAAGTAAGTCTAATGGGAATGATTCTGTGAGTTCCACTAGAAGTACAAGGCAACCTATTTACTTTACATTTTTTGTTCTTAAGATTGCCACAAGAAGAGGGAGGTTTTCCTTTCTTGATTGAAAGACCTTGGCTAAGGCATGCTAGTGTCATCCATAATTGGGGCAAGGACACTATGTGGGTACATTAGAGAGGATAGGAACTTAAGAAAATATATTTGGAAGAGGGACCAAACCACCAAACTAACACTAGTATGATACAATCAGTTGGCGTCTACCTGGATCAAGAAATTGTGGACCAACCATAGTTAGGCTCAGAGGGGGAAGAAGACATTCTGGCTTGGCTTCAAGTAGGCAATTCTTTCTCTTGTTATGGAATTTTTCTAAATGATTCTTGTATAGAAGAATCTTATGAAGGAAAGAAGGAGAAAGTAGCTGGTGTTGGTGCAAAGTCCAAGCCCACATATTTGGCTTGAAGATCATAAACACATGAAGCTCCATGGAAACCATTGCTAGGTGAACTTTATCTTTTTACATTTGTAAAAGTCATTTATTTGACTTGAGAGAATATTTGTAATCACCTACCAAAAACTCGTGGACTTGTTAGTTAGGAAAGCATCTACTTCATTGAGGGAATATTTCCTAGATTGAAGGACTACTTTTAGAGAGAGCCAAAAGTTGAATTCAAATTCAAATTTGAATGTAGTACTTATATAAAGTGACTTGAGAAAAGTCGCTGTTAGAAGACTCGATTCCCGAGCTCTCCATTGACATTGTGTAAGAGTGTGAGGCATACATTGTAGCCTACACTACTCTCCATCATTAGGCTATGATTATCAAGCCAATGATCTTGTACAATATTGTTCATTAATACAATACATCTACATTGTTCATCTATGATCTCTCTATTATATTCAGTAATATCTATCAAATTGTGCTGCTCATATCTCAATCATTTCTCAACCAATTTGAATGATCTATAGCTTGTTGGAATCATCTTTAACTTATCTACAGTCTGTCAAATTTTAAAGGGAACCCATGTAGCCAATTTGGAGAAAAGCACATCGAAGCACTCACCGGTCAAACTCTGCAAAGGTCCTAAAAAATCGGGGGTAATGATTCATTTGTTAAATTGATTCCTCTGTGTATAGTGCATCCTTTCAAGTGATTCCACTTGGAATCATTAGCTTACTGAGCTAACTAGATACATCTAAAATTAGTTTTTCCAATTCCTACTATACTGGTAGCACTGAGCATAACAATCAGCAGGTGTATAATAAAAAATAGAAGGTTTTTATTGATTCTTCTATTTGGAAGTAGTCTGTTTTGCTTCAATCTTTTCATACATCATCTCCAAAGTACATAGACACTTATATAGTGTCATTGGAAAGCTAAGAGGGCCCACATATCATCTCTGAACCTTCAAGGGGCTGGTACTAAGCAGCATTTGGTAGTACCTACTCATTTCTTGGAGTGTCCATCCATCTTTCCCAACAGTGGTATCAGAGCAAAGCTAAGGTAAAATGGGAGATGTTTTTCCTTCTTTCATTGATAAATTGGACAGGAACAACTATCAAGCATGTTCCTTGAGGATGAAGACATACTTACAAGGAATGAGCCTCTATGGATACATCTCAGGAGATGAGGAGATGCCCATATTCAGGAGCAAAGGACAACCTACAAGAGAGGAGCATGAAAGACTCAACACATGGTGTGCCAAGGATGCATTAGCAAGGTCCTACTTACTTAACTCAATCTCTGATTTTCTTCTTCCACATATTAGGAACTGTAAGACATCCCAAGAGAGTTGGGAAACATTGTCTTCTTACTTCTCTTCCAACACAAGGGCTAGGAAGAACCAATTGTGGATTGAGTTTACCACTCGAAAACAACCTAAGCAAGGTATCTCAGAGTATGTGACCAAATTCAAAGATGTAGCAGATCAGTTGGCAAGCATTGGAGAAGAAATTGAAGAGGACCAGATTGTAATACAATTAATCAATGGTATTAAAGCTGATGACAAATGGGAGAGCTTCACAACTGCCATCGACTTGTACATGGATATGCAGATTCCAGATCTTACCACACTCATGGGGCAACTATTTACCCATGAATCCATGCTCAACAAGAATGGAGATTCATCAAGAGGTAATAGATCTTCTACCCTATACTCTGATAAAAATAAATCCAAAGAGAATGGAAGAACAAAAAGGTTGAAGATGAAGGAACTACCTCCCAAGTCAACTATGGAGGGAGAGGTAGAACCTCAAGAGGAAGGGGCAGAGGAGGTAAGCAAGGTAGGGGGAGACCTTATAACTCCTCGCAATGTAATATTTGTGGATTATCAAATCATACTACATATGAGTGTTTCAGGAATTCAAGAATCAGAGAGGTAGAGGATATCAAAGAGGTGGATATACACAATCAAGAGGAAGATTCAATCATCACCAAGGATACAACAACTACAATAGCAAATACAAAGGAGGATACAAATCTAGAAAATATTACAACAACTACACAGAGGAGCAAGAAGATTCTCTTTTGATCATGAACATAATTTCAAAACTAGGTATAAATGATGATCACCTCTTCTACATTGACTCAGGTTGTTCAAACCATGTGGCAGGCAATGTAGCTCTTCTCTCGGACCTTGATGAACCAAAGGGTAAGCATCAGGTACAAACAGGTGATGACACTAAGCACTCAGTGATTAAAGTAGGGAATGTTAAGACCTCTGATGGAAACAAGAATCTATTGAGTAGGGTATTATATGTACCTACAATTACCAAGAATTTGGTGAGTGTTGGACAGATTGTGGAAAAGGCTTTGCAGGTTAGATTCAACCAATATGGAGCATTTGTGGAAGATCCCAAGCATGGGTTCAAGAGAATTGCCAAAGGAGAAAAGACAGGTAGATTATTCACTTTTGAACTTGAGGATACAAGGCACATTGCACTTTATAGTTATAAAGATCAAACATTATTACAGCTTGAAATTTGGCATAAAAGATTAGAGCATGTTGGTGAAAGAACCTTGAAACAAATATGTAGAGATCAATGTGTGCTTGGGATACCCAATGTATCCAAGCAACACATGATTTATAAACGTGGTGCTTGTCAGTTTGGAAAATCTCACAGGTTACCCTTCTCAAGGAAAGGCTACATGCATGAGGACTACCTAGAGCTTGTCCATATAGATGTATGGGGACCAAATAAGGATCCCTCAATCTCTAGATCAAGGTATTATGTATCCTTCATTGATGATTATAGTAGGTGGACTATATTATACTTTATGAAGCACAAAGATGAAGTATTCAGTTGCTTTAAAAAGTATCTTTCACTTGTTGAAAACCAAACAGGGAAAAACCTAAAAAGGCTAAGGTCAGATGGAGGAGGTGAGTACTTCTCAAATGATTTTGATGCATTCTTGCAAGACAGAGGAATCAAGAGAGAAATCACAACAAGGTATACCCCTGAGAAAAATGGGGTGGCAGAAAGGAGAAATAGATTAATTGTTGAAACAACTAGGTCTATGTTAAATGAGAAAAAAATACCTAACTACTTGTGGGCAGAAAGTGTGTCTACTGCCACTTATCTTGTAAACAGGTTTCCATCCAAATCTCTTGATGGGATGACCCCATATGAAGCATGGCATGGTAGAAGAACTTGACTTGATCATTGCAAGATGTTTGGATGTGTAGCTTATGTGAATATCCCTTCTCAGATAAGAGGTAAGCTAGACCCTAAGGCAGAGAAGTGCATCTTCATAGGGTATGATCTAAATCAGAAAGGATACAGGTTCTACAATCATTCAGACAAGGGATTCATGGTTAGTAGAGATGTTGTCTTTGATGAGAATGACTCTTGGTTTGATAGTGAATGCAGGAAAGTAAAGCTACCTTATGACTTGGAAGAGGATTTTCCAAGCCTCACTAAGGAGGAGTCTACTTAGAGTCGGGGAGACATCAGCTCAAATGATGAGGACATCATCAATCTTGAAGAATTCAAAGCTTGGAAGTCCAAAGGCAAAGTCAAGATGAAGAAGTTGGAGGATATACCTGAATCATCCAACCAAGCAATCAGAAGATCACAAAGGGAGAGCAAGAAACAAATCAGATATGAATATGACACTTCCCTAGTTACTAAGCACTCTGTTTATCTTGCAAAAGACTTGTCAATTGAAGAACCAGAATCATATGAAGAGTCAAAGACAAAGGCAGAATGGAAGGAAGCTATGGATGAAGAGATTGAAGTACTCAAGGAGAGTGATACTTGGGAACTAGTACCAAAGAAGGAGTCTATGAAGGTAATTGGTTCTAGATCAATCTATAAGATCAAAAGGAATTCTGATGGATCAATAAGCAGGTACAAAGCTAGACTTGTAGCTAAGGGTTTTGCACAAACCCAAGGGATTGATTATGAAGAAACCTTCTCACCTACGGCCAAAATTCCAACCATCAGGGTATTGGTGTGGCTGCATCAAAGAATTGGAACATGTATCAGTTGGATGTAAAAAATGCATTTCTGAATGGTTGGGTTTCAGAGGAGGTATACATGTCTCAACCTCCTGGCTATGAGGACGCAAACAAGGTAACATATGTATGTAAATTGAATAAAGCTCTTTATGGATTGAAGCAGGCACCTAGGGCATGGAACCATAGGTTGACCACATGCCTTCAAGATCAAGTTTTTGTCATGAGTAAAGCAAGTACTTCTCTGTTTTTCAAGAGAAGTAATTCAGAGGTAACATACCTATGTGTATATGTTGATGATATCATACTTACAGGTAATGATGCTACTGGCATCAAGCAGATAAAAAATCAGGTGATGAAGGAGTTCAAAATTAGTGACCTTGGATCACTAAAATATTTTCTTGGACTTGAGTTAGTCTATACTAACTTTGGAATTTACATTACTCAAAGAAAGTATATATAGGGCATGTTAAAGAAGTTTTGTTTGCAGGATGCAAAAGTTGCAAATACTCCAATGGAGGTAAACCTAAAGTTAAGTGCTCATGAAGGCGATGTACTTGAAAACATTGCAGGTTATCAAAGCATAGTGGGAAGCTTGAACTATGCTACATTGACAAGGATTGATATTGCTTATGGAGTAAGTGTTCTAAGTTAGTTTATGCACAAGCCTAGGGCACCTCACTTCGAGGCTGCCAAAAGGATCTTGAAATACCTTAAGGGTACCCAACATCATGGTTTGTATTTCCCTTATACATCAGACTTAGACATCAAGATATATTTAGATGGAGATTGGGCAGGATGCAAGGATGATAGAAGAAGTACCTCAGGATACTTATCCTTTGCATGTGATAAGCCAATATCATGGTCTTCAAAGAAGCAACCTACTATTGCTTTATCTTCTACAGAGGCAGAGTATAGAGGATTGGCTAATGCTACTCAAGAGGCCATATGGATCAGATTGTTGTATACAGAATTAGGTTTGCACACTACATCTTCAATGATTTTTGGAGATGATACAAGTTCATTACACCTTGCAACAAATCCTATTTATCATGCTAGGAATAAAAATATAGAGGTCCACTATCATTATGTGAGAGAGAATCTATTGAGCAAGGATATTCAGTTGGCATATGTATCAACTAATATGCAATGTGCAAACTTGTTGACTAAAGCTTTAGATGGTACAAAACTTTGCAGATTTCAATCAATGATTGGATTGCATGACATTCATGAAGATTGAAGAGGAAGACCAAGCCAAAATGTTTGGCTTGAGGGGGAGCTGTTGGTGCAAAGTCCAAGCCCACACATTTGGCTTGAAGATCATAGACACATTAAGGTCCATGGAAACCATTGCTAGGAGAACTTTATCTTTCTACATTTGTAAAGGTCATTTATTTGACTTGCGAGAATATTTGTAATCACCTACCAAAAACTCATGGACTTGTTAGTTAGAGGGAATATTTCCTAGATTGAAGGACTACTTTTAGAGAGAGCCAAAAGTTGAATTCAAATTCAAATTTGAATGTAACACTTATATAAAGTTACTTGAGAAAAGTCGTGGTTAGAAGACTCGATTCCCGAGCTCTCCATTGCCATTGTGTAAGAGTATGAAGCATACATTGTAGCCTACACTACTCTCCATCATTAGGCTATGATTATCAAGCCAATGATCTTGTAGAACATTGTTCATTAATACAATACATCTACATTGTTCATCTATGATCTTTCTATTATAGTCATTAATATTTGTCAACTTGTGCTGCTCAGATCTCAGTCATTTCTCAACCAATTTCAATGATCTATAGCTTCTTGCAATCATATCCAAGTTATCTAAATGTTGAAAAATTTTGAAGGGAATCCATTTAGCCAATTTGAGGAAAAGCACATCGAAGCACTCACTGGTCAAACTCTGCAGAGGTCCTAAAAAATCGGGGGTAATGATTCATTTGTTAAATTGATTGCTCTGTGTATAAAGCATCCTTTCAAGTGATTCCACTTGGAATCATTATCTTACTGATCTAATTAGATACATCTAAAAGTAAGTTTTCCAAATCCTATTGTACTGGTAGCACTAAGCATAACAAGCAGCAAGTGTATGATAAAAAATAGAAGGTTTTCATTGATTCTTTTATTTGGAAGTAGTCTGTTTTGATTCAATCTTTTCACAGATCATCTCCAAAGTACATAGGCACTTATATAGTGTCATTGGAAAGCTAAGAGGGCCCACATATCATCTCTGAACCTTCAAGGGGCTGGTAGTAAGGAGGATTTGGTAGTACCTACTCATTTCTTAGAGTGTCCATCCATCTTTCCCAACAGCTGGGTCGGGATAACCAGTAACACACCATAGAAGGGGAAGAAAGACACCTCTGAAAGGCAACTTGGATGAATATATTATGACTACAAGGAAGGAACCTACTGAGGTTAGAGACAAGGTAAAGCAAACTCGTGAAGATTTTTCTTTTCCTATTCAAGAAATCCGTACAGAGAGGACAAAGAGGAACAAATTGAAATTCAGAGTACACCTGCTTATGAAAATGAGTCTATGTGGGAGAAAGTATGGGAAGACCACAAAGTCATAGATGAACATGTAGACACATTGGTGGATAGAAACCCAATCAAGGAAGTTCAATTAGGCACCCAAGAAAATACTCATCTAGTTGTAGTAGCTACTTGGTTGTGGAAGTACCTTGAGTTTCTTGAAAATGTAACATCTTTCACCAAACCTTATGCAGATGTATTTGCCTTGCATTATAAAGATTTAGAAGAAGTGCCTGCGAGTTTTGGAGAACATAGAATTCCTCTCATTGAAGGAGCTAAACTGGTAAGAGGTAAAAGTTATAGATTAAATCCAAACTATGTTGAAGTTGTTTACTTGGAAATACAAAAAATGGAGGATGCAGGATTTGTATGGAACATTCAGAGCGCTTCTCACCCATGGTTCTTGTGCAAAATAAGAATACAAATAAAATTAGGATTTGTGTGGATTTCAAAGCACTCAACAAGGTAACTATCCTAGATGGATTTCCCATGCCTTTTGCAGAGCAAGTCATTGAGGAAAAGGTTGGACATGCACTATATAGTTTCATGGACAGATTTAGTGGATACAATCAAATATGCATCCATCATGAGAACCATGAGAAGACTGTTTTTATTACACCATGGGGCACATATGTATATTTTAAGATGCCATTTGGACTAAGAAATGCCTCGACTAACTTCAATGGGACTGTCAATCTTATTTTTGGACCCTTGCTACGAGAAACCCTTAAAATTTCAATGGATGACTTTTCATCCTTTTCATGCTCTTACACAAAGACTCCTTCGGATTGCTTGGATAATCACTTGATCCAAGTGCAACAAGTTTTTAAAAGATATAGAGGGATAAAACTAAAATTGAATCCTAATAAGTGTCACTTCCTCGTGATAGAAGGGATTTACTAAAGGTATGGTTCTTGTATCTATATTGTAGTTACCAAAACCCAAATCACTAAAGGAAATTTAGAGTTTTTTAGGGCATATTGGTTACCAGAGGAGATTTATTAAAATGTATGTAGAGATATCTACACCATTGTCTAGGCTTATAAGTAAAGAAGTATCCTTCAAATGGGATGAAGAAGAGGAAAAAGCTTATCAGACATTAAGGTCGAAATTAGTGGTTGCACCAATTCTAATCACACCACATTGGTAAAAGATTTTTTGTGTACATATAGATGCAAGTGCATATGCAGTGGGTGCATTCTTGACTCAACACAGTGAAGAGTACAAGCTTCACAGACCTATTCAGTATGCCAATCTAATTTTGACAAAGGCTAAAAAGAATTATAGCACCACAAAGAGAGAAGCCCCATCAATGGTTTTTACTGTCCAAAAGTTCCACCACTACTTGCTAGGGGTGAAATTTCTCATCATAAATGATCATCAACCACTCAAGTACTTATTAAATAAGCCACAAGCAACTAGTAAGGTATGGAGGTGGCTTCTTTTTTTCCAAGAATTTGATTTCTCTATAGTACACAGACTTGGTAGAGAAAATGTTATGGATAATCACACGTCTGGGATTAACATACATGATCAAACAATTGGAGTGGAAGATGACTTTCCAAATGCTGAATTGTTCTCTGTCAAGGCACAAGGATGGTATGATGCCATCAACAATTTTATCACTAATGGTATGCATCTTGCTCATGCAAGCTCTATGCAAAAGAAGAGGCTGCTAATTAACAGTAGAACTATTACATTGATTGAAGGAGAATTGTATAGATATGGAAATGACAATCAATTGAGGAAGTGCATGGAAGAAGAGGAAGTAAGTACAATTCCACATGAAGGTCCAGGTGGTGGGCATCTCCTTGGATACATTATGAGTCAAAGGATTTTGGATGCTGGCTTATGGTGGCCCACAGTATTCAGAGATGCAAATGATAGGGCTAGAACATGTGATGTCTATCAAAGGTGTTGCCCAAAGCCCACGAAGCAAAGACACAATCCTTTGGTTATTTCAACATCATGGCAACCATTTGAGAAATGGGGGCTAGATTTTATAGGGCCCATCTACCCGGCATGAGTCTCGAAAAAAGAGAAGTATCTGTTGATCACCATCGACTATGCAACAAAGTGGGCCAAAGCTCTTGCTTTTCCTGATGGCACAACACAAACAGTTGTAGATTTCACTTACAGTCACATTATTTGTAGATTTGGGTGTCCTCTTGAAAGCACAATCAAGGAACTCATTTTTTGAACAACTTTTTGTATGAAATTTTTAACAAGTACAAGGTTTTACATAGGACTTTGTTGGCCGTATACGAGAAGAAGCAAATACGAGCATACAAGCAGATCTAGCACTAAGGCAACCCTTTATTTTTTTCAAAACCATTACACCATTTAAAAGTGATTCTCATCACTAAAAACCCCTGTAAATCCCATTTTCACCTTTTTGTAGCTCCATTTTGTACAAGCCGAGGAGTCCTCGAGCTTGAGGAGCCTTAGAAGTAGTTGCCTGCCAATTTTCATAATTTTTAGATCTCGTTTGAGCCCTCAAATAAGCCCTGGAACCTAATTTTTAACTAGGCCGGACACTAGGTCTGGACAGGGCCAAAGCTAGTCAAAAACTATAAATAGAGCTAGAGAGCTCATTTTTGAGGAGCTTCTGGTAGTTTGAGCTTGTATGAGAACTTGGTTGCAATAGAAGTGATTCCATTGTCTTACTCTCTTTGTTCTTGCCGTGTGTGCGCGTGTGCGTGTATGTGTGTGCATGCTTGTGTGCTTCTCACTCACGCACTTGTGCTTCCACTTGCTCGTGGTCTTCATACCATCCTCACGTCTTCCCGGATTGACATTAAAGGAGGTGCTACTCATCACTGAGCTACACCAAATTTTGGCGCCGTTGCCGGGGATCGAGCTTTGAGGACGAGCGTGTGATGGTAAGACGTAGAGAGGACGCGTTGGAATGGTAAGTAGTAGGTAAATTTTTGATTTTTCTCCATCTCCATCTTCATCTTCACCTCCTTCTCCATCTCCACCTCCACCTCCTTCTCCACTACATATTCCCTCTTCCTTATCATTCCCTCATTTGTTGTGTGCGAGTTTGAGAGAGAGCGAGTGTGTGTGCTTGTCTTTGTGTGTTTTTTGCATGTTTCTTGCAGGTGGCAGCTCCATCATCATCTCCAGCAAGCTCAGCAGGTACAGAATTTGTCTGCACAGTCCCCGAGGCGTTGAGCTCGAGCTATCGCGACACTCCGAAAATTTCACCCAATCACGATTCTGAGTGCACCACGACACTGCGCAGGCCTAGAGCTCCCAGGATCACTAGATAGAACAGAAAAATTCACCATATCCCGAGCTATCGCGACACCTCGAGGTATCGCGACACCTCACGACCTATCGCGACACCTCATGACCTATCGCGACACCTCACGACCTATCGCGACACCTCACGACCTATCGCGACACTTCGATCTATCGCGACACCTCACGACCTATCGCGACACTTCGACCTATCGCGACACCTCACGAGCTATCGCGACACTTCAACCTATCGCAACACTTCACGAGCTATCGCGACACCTCACGAGCTATCGTGACACCTCACGACCTATCGCGACACCTCACGACCTATCGCGACACTTCACGACCTATCGCGACACCTCACGACCTATCGCGACACTTCGACCTATCGCGACACTTCACGAGCTATCGCGACACCTCGACCCGACCTATCGCGATACACGGCCTTTAACGCATGAAAATTTAGGGTTATTTTTTGAGTGATTGGAAGGGTAGTTGAGCTTAATTTTAGGCACCTTGGTATAACTTTAGAACCTTGGAAGTGGGCAAAAGGCCTAGAAACCAGAGAGGGATCTCCTGAACCCTGAGAGCCTGTTTTGACCCTTTAGTGCCTGAATGGTCATAACTTGACCATACGAACTCCGATTGATGAGATTTTGGTCTCGTTGGAAAGCTCATTGAGAATCCTACGTGGACCTCGACTTGTTTTTGTAAGAATCATATGCGGAGTTTTAGAACATGCATTTTTAAGTTGACCTTTAGGTGGAACTAAGTGGTCCTCAGATTCAGGGGGTACAGTGAGTTACTCCAGGGGGACTAAAATTATTGATGTGTGTCTTTCAATTACTTGTGGTAATAGAGCTATACTAACGGGTGAGCTTTTGCAGGAACATTGTGTGCACTCAAGGCAATCCAAAGCAAGCTAGCAAGGGTGAGTACCAAGCTTGGGAGAAGGCTTCCTGGGCTTGTGTAGCAGTCTGGTCAACCAGCTAATTGAGGTTGGAAGATCTCTCAACCCTCCTTTGTCAATTCCTAGCCTAGGCTAAGTACGACTTAGGTGTGGTAATTGATTAGGGCAACGTTAGGCACGAATCAAGTCCAAGAGTATTAATCAACCAAGTGCAAGAATTAAGTAGGTCTTAAGCGCGAAAACTCTAAAGGACAAAAGGTAAACTGGAATCGATCACTTATCAAGTGCGGAAATTCACTTAAGTACTCCTGACGACGCGATTTCAGACAAGACCATAGACATCTCAACTCAAAAGAACAAAGTGATTGGTGCAAATTAACCTGCAACGAGAGTGTGCTTGGGTCCAAGGGGGTAGATAAATCAGGCATATGAACCTTAGATCAGGCAGACACTTAGGCCGAGACAGACAAAGCCTCAGATCTTCTGAAGCTAGTGTCAATCACACTGCCAGGTCTTGGGCCCAGCAGTTGAGTGATTACCCATACACTCCCAGATCAGAAACAAGTGATTCTGAGATGTCCTTGTTGGTGCATTTTGCCCAAGCCTACATGCTTGATATGCTTGATATTATCCTCATTTGTAAGTCACATGAGTAGTCATGTGAACACCTCTTGTAAAAGAGTACATTTTATCTCTTGTAAATGGAAAAAGAAAAAAGTAAAAGGATGGCTTACCTCATCCATGATGTAAAAGCAAATTCGTGGCTCCAACTACCAAAATCACGAATTTTTGAGCTGAGGGAATCTCTCCTAACTTTGGGGATCACTTTTAGGTGGAGCCATTCGAATTCAAATTCAAAACTCCCTCCAAGAATTGCTATAAAAGGAGCAAGAAGGAAGAGGCGATTAGCAAGCCTTGTACGTGACCACTTCATGTCATTTTGTAGAGATTGAAGAGCTTACTCCATAGCTCTATCATTCTACTCCCATTGTGCAAAGATTCATTGCCAATGTGGTTGTAATCATATGTGAATCTATACATTTATTATCATCTACCTCTCTGTTTTGTTCTCTGCTATACTCACTCAGAGCAGTAACTTCAGAAGGTCATATCTCGAGTTTTACTGAACCTTTTTCAGTGTTTTAAAGTGCGTTGGATAGCTCTCACTGTCTAGTTTCTACCTATAAATTTTCAAGGTCATTGGATATATACTTTTGGAGATATCTGCATTTTACTGCTTACTGGTCTATCTCTGCAGAGCCCCGAGAATTGTGGGAATGTTCCAGAACTTGATGAAACTTGTTCTCAATGCTCAGTCCATCATTTGAAGTGTTTTAACTTGGAATAGGAATCTTGCTAAGTCTATTTGCTATGCCCAAAAGGAATTTTTCTAATTCCTTCCAGGTTGAGAGCACTGTTCATTTTTTCCAGCAGGTGTATGTCCAAAAATAGCAAGTTTTGGGAGCTAGTCATTTCACAACTAGCCTGTCTTGACTTAAACTTTTGGGATACATGTTCCAAAGTACTTGGCTGATATTTTGGTGGATTTAGGAAGCTCAAAGGGTCTACTAATCAACTCTGAAGTCTCAGTTGGCTGGTGTGAAGCTGGTTGTAGCGGCACCTACTCATCTTTGGATTGCATCCACCATCTCTCTTCACAGTCCTATCACATGGAAAGGCCAGTAGGTAGCTCAGGGGTGGCTTATCTAGAAAAGCTAGAGGGACCTTACAAGACTCAATTGGAATACATCAGGACGAATCGTCTAGGTGCTCGCATCTACGAAGACGGACTGAGAAGATCTGTGGTCCAGATGAAGAACCCCGATCAACCCCATGGACTAGAACACCCGGTAGTGAAGTTTGAGAATGGAGCATACCTAGATAAAGAAGGGACTATATATGTAGTCACCACTCTTCTTGATAGAACTGATGAGTTTGGAAATGTGATTACAGAAACCGACTTGGGTGATATAGAGCAAGGGAACTTAGAGAAAGAGCCAAGAACCCCCCGTGGTAAATCTGTCTTGACCAGAATCATGACTCCAGAGTGGATTCCACAGGATAATAAAAGCATAGATCTGCTTTTAAACCGAGAAACCGATGACACATATAATGATAATTATACAGCCAAAATAAAGGAGGAAATTGACAGGCTGATTGAAGCTGGATTCATCTATGAGATTGAGCACACTGAATGGGTGTCCCGCATTATAGTGGTGCCCAAGAAGAATGGGAAATTGCGAGTGTGCATTAACCTTAAAAAAGTTAATGCCGCTATGATCAGAGATAGTTATCCACTTCCAATCACCGAACATCTATTGGAGCGTGTGGCAGGCAAGGAAGTTTATAGCTTCCTTGATGGATTTTCAGGTTACAACCAAGTAGCCATTGCCCCCGAAGATCAACACAAAACGGCCTTTGCCACAGAATGGGGAATCTTTGCATTTTGTGTGATGCCATTTGGGCTCACCAATGCACCTGCAACATTCCAAAGGCTCATGTGCCATGTCTTCAAAGAGTTCTTGCGAAAGAGCTTAGAAGTATATGTGGATGATTTATGCGCTCATTCCCAAGAAAGAAGTTACCACATCCCTGAGCTCAGGCAAATCTTCAACAAGTGTAGAGATTATCGAGTGTGTCTGAACCCAGAGAAGTGTGTGTTCATGGTACGACAAGGTAAGATCTTAGGTCACATTGTTTCTAAGAATGGAATTTCAATAGATGAAGACAAGGTAAGAGCGATAGCAGAGTTACCAAGACCAAGAAATGTTAAAGAGGTACAAGCCTTTATGGGCCACTGTGGATATTACCGTAGGTTTATCCACATGTATGCCATCATAGCTAAACCTCTTTATGGGTTGTTAACAAATTTTGAGTGGAATGAGGAATGCGAGAACTCCTTCAACAAGCTGAAAAGACGTTTGTGCACAACACCAATATTGACTACTCCGGATTAGAGCAAACCCTTTCATGTCCATGTAGATGCCTCCAATCATGCAATAGGATGTGTGCTAGCACAACCCACAGGTGAGGGAAACCTAGATTTGCCGATAGCATATGCTAGTAGGCAATTAAATGCAGCTGAACGAAATTATACCACAACGGAGAGGGAAGGCTTAGGTATGGTATATG
Source organism: Ceratopteris richardii (assembly GCA_020310875.1). Classification (NCBI taxonomy): domain Eukaryota; kingdom Viridiplantae; phylum Streptophyta; class Polypodiopsida; order Polypodiales; family Pteridaceae; genus Ceratopteris; species Ceratopteris richardii. Next base: position 128,622,451 of record CM035434.1, on the reverse strand, counting down.
TTGTGAAGAAGTTTAGACACTATCTATTGGCCAATAAGTTCAAGTTTTTCACTGATCATCAAGCTTTACTATATTTGGTCAATAAACCTTGCAATACAGGCCGCTTAGTAAGATGGTTCCTCTTACTAATGGAATACGACTTTGAAGTTGTTGTCAGGAAAGGTAGAACCCATCTTAGGGCAGGCCATCTTTCTCGCATCACTTCAGGAGAGCCACCGCAAGGAGTGTCTGATGAATTGCCCGATGCTTATCTGTTCAATTTAGAAGTTGTTCCTAAATGGGCAAATAAGTTGGTACCAGTCCTAACCTTCGGGCCTGCAAATAAGAATGTGAAAACAAGCAAAGAGGAAATTGTAAAATCACTAAAGTATCAAATATTGGCCGGAAGTATGTACAAGCAAGACACCGAGGGTGTATTAGCTTGTTGTGTCGAGGACGATGAACATACTAGTTGGTTGCAACAAGCCCATGAGGGATTGCTAGGAAATCACTACTCTAAACAACGAACATTGCAGAATCTAAGACACTTAGGAGTGTATTGGCCTAGCATGGACAAAGAAATACAAGAGTGGATCCACAATTGTCCAGTGTGCCAGAAGAGACCCCCAGTGGAGCATGCCACTCTTTATCATGTGTCATTAATCCCAGATTGGAGTGCTCCGTTGGTCGAGTTCATGAGATCGGGAACATTACCCAATCAGGCTAGTCTTGCAAGAAAACGGAGCATGGAGCAAGAGGCTCAAGACTATGCCTTAGTAGGAGACAACCTATATCGAAGAGGCAAAGATGGTTACCTAAGACTGTGCATTCATGAATCAGACTATTTGAAAGTCTTAGAAGCTGCACACAGCGGTGCTGCAGGTGGGCACTTTGGGCCTGACAGAGTAATTAAGACCATTCTATTCTCCGGACTTTGGTGGCCCACTCTTCATATGGATGCACATACTTATGTGAAGAGTTGTGACACATGCCAACGTGCCCAATATCCGATAAGAAAAGATGAAATGCCTTTAAGGCCAATGATGGGAGGACGTGCATTTTCAAAGTGGGGTATAGACTTTGTAGGTCCCATCAACCCCCCAGCTAGAAACTCCCACGCAGAATATATTATTGTAGCCATAGATTACCTTACAAAGTGGGTGGAAGTAAAAGCCACGACAAAGAATGATGCTCAAACGACGGCTAAGTTCTTATTCGAAAATGTGTTCACTAGATATGGGTTACCAATAGAGTTGGTTAGTGATAGAGGTACGCACTTCTTGAATGAGGTCATTGAAAATCTCCTTCAAGAATTCATGGTGATACATAAGAAGTCTGCCCCCTATCACCCACAAGCTAACGGACAAGCCGAGAGCACGAATAAGATCCTATGTAACGTATTGACGAAACTTGTAAATAATAAACGCTCGGATTGGGACAAACAACTTCATCATGCTGTTTGGGCATACCGAGTTGCTTACAAAACGGTACTCAATGCTACCCCATTTCAGATGGTCTTCGGACAGAATGCGGTGCTACCATTAGATTTCCTAATCCCAGCTTTAAGAGTAGCACAAGAGCATGAGTGGAATGGACATGAGTTTTCCTCTAGGATCTTTGATCTAGAACGTTTAGGTGAGACGAGGCTACGAGCAATAGCAGGCATCTATGCTGCAAAGAAACGGCAAAAGGCATACTTTGATGCCCATGTGAAGGATAAGGGCTTGAAAGTAGGAGATCTAGTTTTAGTCTACACATTGAAACAACACGCAAGAAAGCTAGAAAAGAGAGGCTACGGACCTATGATCATCAATAGGATCTCCACGAGTGGAGCAGTACAACTAGCCACTCTAGAGGGGGATGTTCTCCCAAACTATATTAGCGGGTGCAGAGTCAAGCTGTATCAGGAACCCCTCACGGAGGAAATGCTAAGTCGACTCAATACTGCTAAGCAACGTAAAGAGGAGGAAAAACGAATTCGAGAAGAAGCACAGGCAGAGGCCTTAGAGCGTATCAGGCGAATGAAGCTGAGGAGACAAGGGAGGGATCGTCCTATGACTGACACTCAAGAGTCTCCAGGCTATCACATGGCCATGTGTGAGACTGCAGGTGAACGTACCCATAAGATAGTGGACCGACGACCTTTTGTGACCCTAGAAATAGGACAAAGAGACAGCAGCACAAGCGTGAGAGCATTAATTGATTCAGGAGCAGCCACAAGTGCAGTTTGACTTTCTTATTGCCAGCAGCTGCAATTGGAGGTAAAACCCCTAGAAGCATACATGATAGGATTAGGAGGTGTTGAAACCCCTTGCATGGGAGAGGTGGATCTTCCCCTCTACATACAAGAGGTCCTCATGCCAGCAAAAGTGCTAGTGTGTGAAGACGAGGATCTGACCGAACCTCTTGTCTTAGGCCAAGACTGAATCTATGATCACGCAGTCAACCTCAACCTAAGAAGTGGACTTCTTCAGGCTTGGGTAGGCCAAAGCCGTCTCACGATTGAATTAGAAAATCAAGCACTCAAACCAATAGAACAGGCACCAACTCCTGGTCCCTCCAGGAATCCACATGAAGATAACAATGTTGTCCTTGTACAAACTTCTATGGTGCAGAGGATTGTCAATCTCACTGAAGGTACAGGAGCCAATAAAGAGTTCCTAACTGATCCAAGGAAGATTCTAGACGAGCAGACCAAACATCACTTGACATGAAGGAGGCTGCTGATTAAGAGGCAGGAGCGCCAACCCATGCAACACGGAGCATCTTGTGGCGCGAAGCAGATCTGGATACGCAAGGATAGGAAACCCACAACTCTAATAGCAGACTCTCAAGGAGACAAGAAACGAGCCTCACCGTCAAGGAACAAAGTGAAGAAGTCCCCTAGGATAACCCCTAGGCATACCATTTCTATTTGGGTTCCTAAGCGGTCAATGAAGGCCACCCCTAATGCTAGACAGATATGGGTGCCCAAGGCTTGCTTACGAGCCCAAATTACTTCACCTTCAGGCACTAGGATGAAGCAACTTTCACAAGCACTCTTGGCCAACAACTCAGAAAATGACAAGATACCTACACCTCTCACTGTCCCCACTCCCATCAACCCTAGGAATGTCTGGAAATGGGTACCCAAAAGGTCCCAAATACATCACACTCTCATCCAGAAACCTTCACCTGTCTTTAGCTCTAAGAGCTACGACTCCTCTATCAAAGTGTGGAGAATTAAACTGTGTACTAAACCCCCTGACCCAATTCTGTAAATCCGTCTACTCTAACACAGGAGCATTCTGAGCCCATTGCATAACCAAAGTATGCATCTAGGATGACACTGACCTCTAATCACCACTCACACCTATCACAAACACATCACCACTAACCACTGACCTCCGGGATTGTCATGTTAGTATTGTGAAGGGAACACCATTACAGCTTGTTTCCTATGCAACACTAATGTGCCTTTCGTCTTCCAGCAGATAAGCAACCTACTCTCATGGCAACAGCGGCAGGCACAAGCTCTCAGGCAAGATCTGGTGCTCCAATCAATTGGGATGCCATGCCGGTGGAGGCCCCACCAACAGCTCGACCTGAGGAGTTCGTGAATGTGCGGAGGATTCCTATTCCAGATCCACCAAATGGCCTAACCGAAAGAGTAAAGGGGCATTCTCACTGGTTCAATGAGATGCCAGGAGATTTGGGGGACGCGGATCATATCTGGGAGTCCAAGATGGAATGTGGAGTGTGGTGGACCTTCCAGTTCTTCTCACGAGAATTCGAAGCATTGCAAAATGCAGCTCCACTTCAAGATATCTGGCAAAAAGCAGGATTACAAACTTATTTCAGTGCAGCTCTCCCTAAACCAGATTTCCTCAGGTGCTACTACCTAATTGCCACGCTGAAGCCGACAGGGGATAAGGATCATTCAGGCACATTCTGGGTGCCCTCCTTGTCAAATCTGGAGGAAATGAGGAAGTTCGAATTGAATGTGACTTTAATCAGGGAAGCACTTCAGATGTATGGCACGCATGTACCTTCTGACCGCGACCCCTTGATACCGGAGTCGATGAAAAGCAATAGAATCAAGAAGCTAAAAGAAATGTGCGCCCTCACCCCCAACATCGCCATACCTTTGCGGATGTGCCTCCAACACTTCGCATTCCCCGCTCAGGACCGTTTCACTCAACCTCACAAGAAAATATGGTATGGGCTATATCTAGCAGAGACTGGAAGCTTGCCCATTAAGATGCCGGTATGGATCTTAGACCAAGTGTATGAGGCAGGCAAGCGGGGAGTGAGGAAGCCCACTTTACATGGCTGTTGTGCGCTGACAAGAATTATCTATAGATGTCTTGCATATGATGTGCCAGTTGCCCGAGCTCTAAAGTATGCACAACTGGAGCTGTTCAAAGGGCGGAAGTCAGGGAGCCAGCCTGCAAAACGAATGCGTGGATCGCTCTCCCAGGTAATGATCGCTCAAGAGGCCACGACTAAAGCCTCTCCCAGACCAGAAGCTCAGGTCGCACCTTTCACGATCCATCTTCAAGGAGTTCAAGCTGGGGAGGTGGTACAACCTGCTCCATCCGCCCCTCCACTACCTACCGAGGCAGAGTTTGCATCTATGGCCACCTTCACAGAGGATCCAAACTTTGATTTTGAAAGATTCCTGCAGACGGTCCCTCTATCAGACGGTGAAGATTCCCCTGACAATGTTGATCCGGGAGCATCAGTCCAAAGAGAACAGCCACGAGGCGAGACCAGCAGAGTGCATGGGGAAGAAGTGGCACAACATCCTCAGGACCCAAATACACAAGTTCAGGAAGGTGCACAAAGAAATGAACCAGAAGACAGTGAAGAAGAGGCCCCTGCCTACACGGCACAACTCAGACGGCTGTACAAGACCATCAAGCAGGTACAGAGAAGACATAAGATGACAGAAGAGGCGAATAGAGCTCTAGTGAACCAGATGCTTCAAACCGAGAATGTCGACTCACATTTTGTGGAATCATTGAATCTATTGGCAGAGACATGTGGGATCGGGGAAGCATTGAGGACAATGGTGTATCAGGAAAACCCTATCTATGATCAACGAAGGATTGATACACGGCCACAACGCGGAAAAATGATTCAAATGGAAGCCTCTACTGCCTTGCCTACTATAATTTCAGAGGATGTTCACATGACTAGCCCAAGTCCCACTGACGAACAAGAGGTAATTACACACGTACCATCTCCACCGCCACCTTCCATCCACCCTTCAGAACCCTTCTCCACTATCCCTTCTGAACAACCGATATCCACCCATCATGAAACCATTGTACACACCTCCATTTTTACATCCTTCCCTTTACCCACATCCAGCACTTCCACCCAAATTTTTGAACCTCACACCGGTCATCTGCAACCTCACCAGAGCCAGAATTATCAGTAACCACTGAGGTACTTGAGCTACGGCAACAGGTGGGAGAACTAAAAATTAAATTGTTACAGTATGAAAGACCTCCCTCTCCACCTGATCAAACCATAGAAGAAGACACAGTAGTCATTCCAGTGTAGGAGGCATTTGAAGACAATTATGAGCCTCAACCCCTTCCAGGAGGCAGAATTACGAAGGAAGGCCAGGATACATATGAGGAACCCTCGTCAGCATGGATGAAGTAGGTAGAGGAAATGGGTCACACTCACGAAGAGCGTGTTGCAACTCAGATGCTAGCCATGAAAGCCATAGAGGAGACCATACTCAAATCTGAATATTTCTCGAACTTGGCTCCTAGGCGGCTGATAACTAGCTCAGAGTTACAATACAAACCTTATTTTGTATTGCTGGCAGACTACAATGCTGAGATCAAACGCATAACCAACAAGTACCCCTCCTTCGCAACACAATTCGAACCCGAGGACATCCCAGAGGCAGCCAAAAAAGGGGCCATATTCCAGCCCATATGGAGGCAAAGATTACTAGAAACATACCCGGACATGCTGAGAACATGGGATCACGCTCCCATGCATTTGAAGTATAACCCTTGTTATGGGCCAGTACAAAGAAGAAGATCATGGAAACCCTTCGCCATCAAAGTTCAGAACAATGTAAACTGTAGAGAATGGCTTAATTACCCCGCCATTGCACCCCCAACCGGCACCCCCACAGTATCTTACATGATAGCAACCATCAGACATTGGTTGCCACGCCTCCACCCCATGCCAGATGTGGCTGCCCAGATGATGCTCAAGATATTCGATATGATGCAGGTGGTGCTCAAAACTTTCCGTAATGTATGCCATATTCAGCCTCCGATTCCCGGCTTCATCAATGGTAATTATGACCTCCTGTATGATATGAGCACAACCCCCAGCATACGAGTTGCTTATGCATGGCATGCACGCATCAGATATCTCCCTGCCTGCTATAAGCAAACTTTCGACGATATGTTTACCACGGGGTTCTGGGAGTCACACTCAGAAGTGTTCGCACCACGCCCAACCCACCTGCTACATCTATTCGCGTGTGAAAAAACCATGCACTCAGAACTCTACACCACACCACACCCTGATATGCCGGGAGCAGTCAATTGGGATGCCCTCCAGAGAGACTTGGTCCGGGGACTACGCATCAAGGAACAAGAAGTGGCAACCGACCTCCTGCAGGAGTACATTGATCAAACAGTGGAGCAGAGGTCTGTCAGAGGCGACAGACGCTAGGGGGGGGAGGGTGTTGGCCGTATACGAGAAGAAGCAAATACGAGCATACAAGTAGATCTAGCACTAAGGCAACCCTTTATTTTTTTCAAAACCATTACACCATTTAAAAGTGATTCTCATCACTAAAAACCCCTGTAAATACCATTTTCACCTTTTTGTAGCTCCATTTTGTACAAGCCGAGGAGTCCTCGAGCTTGAGGAGCCTTAGAAGTAGTTGCCTGCCAATTTTCATAATTTTTAGATCTCGTTTGAGCCCTCAAATAAGCCCTGGAACCTAATTTTTAACTAGGCCGGACACTAGGTCTGGACAGGGCCAAAGCTAGTCAAAAACTATAAATAGAGCTAGAGAGCTCATTTTTGAGGAGCTTCTGGTAGTTTGAGCTTGTATGAGAACTTGGTTGCAATAGAAGTGATTCCATTGTCTTACTCTCTTTGTTCTTGCCGTGTGTGCGCGTGTGCGTGTATGTGTGTGCATGCTTGTGTGCTTCTCACTCACGCACTTGTGCTTCCACTTGCTCGTGGTCTTCATACCATCCTCACGTCTTCCCGGATTGACATTAAAGGAGGTGCTACTCATCACTGAGCTACAGAATTCTTGTGCCTACTATCCAAGAGCTAATGGACAGGCATAATCGACTAATACGGTATTGATTGCTATGTTAAGGAAGGAATGTATGTTGCCACCCACTTCTTGGGGCATGGATTATCACGGTACCATATGGGCTTACAGGTTGGCTTGCAAAAGAGTAACACGATACTCCCCATTTTGGTTGGTGTTTGGGGTAATACCCATTGATCCCTTTGAATTTCTACATGGTTCACCTAAAACTGCATTTATGCAGGGAAAGAAAGATTTTGGTGTCTCTGATAGACTTGATGCACTATACAAAGTGGAAGAGATTCACCTACATGCTGCAAAACAAAGTGGAAGAGATTCACCTACAATTGCAAGTGACTCAAATGAAGAGGAAAGAGAAGTTGAATGGAGGTTGCAGATTGTCTTTCTATAAGGTTTTCAAGGGTTTTAACGTGTTTGGAAGGTTGAGGTGAACCTTCCCTTAGGCATACACATGGAAGAAATGAAGACAAAAGTGAAGATATATGAAGAGGAAGCGGTATGCAAAAGTGTATGTATGGTCCCCCTTTTAAAATTTTGTTTTTCTCCTAAAGTCACTACAGGACAAAATAAGCACGCATTGGCTATACACATTTTTAGACATTCTTAGGACATCAAACTAGGTACCAAGATACTCTATTCAATTAGGAGTGGCGTATGTAAGTGAATCGACACACAAAGCATGGGCTTTATTCTCAAAGTTGGACTAAGCAAGTGAGAGCATAGTCTACACTAGGAGAGAAGAGAAAGAGACATTAAACCAGAGTGCGGTGCAGAGAAGCAAGTGAGAGAAAAAGTGTGCGAGAAGTGTTATCTAGTGCGCAGAGAAGAAGTGTAGAGAACTAGTGAGGAAGGAAAACAAGGCACAAGGTACCATTGAGGAGATGTGCGCATCAATAGAAGGTGTCCCTTCCTCCTACCCTACTCGAGTGGAAGGTGTGCAAAAGAGCAAGCTACTGGAGAGGGTGGAGGTCTAGTCTAGAGAAGGTTGGTAGCATAAGGAACTTTGGGTATTTTGTAACCTTGTGTGTGTCTCTGTACTCTTTGAGATTAAATACTCCATAGAGAGAACAATTGGTCTTTTTCTAAACATCATCATTGTACTTTCTATTTGTAATCAATATAAATAAGCTTCTAGTGTGTGTGTTTCACTTCTTCTTCTTCTTCTTTCTTCTCCTACAAATTCTCAAGTCCCTTTTTGCACAAGAATCCCCCAACATTGAGCTTTCTCTGGGGAGAGAGAGAGAGAGAGAGAGAGAGAGAGAGGAAAAAACTTATGAAGAGATTTTTCACGTATTAGAGAATAACGTAGAAACTTATTTCCTCAAAGAAAAGGGAAGAGAAGTTTTGTAATGTTTTTTATTGTCTATGGAAAGTCTCTCAAGTCTCTCCATCACTTGTCATAGAACGAAGAAAAGAGAAATATTCTTGATTAGAGACGTTTGAATGGATAGAGACTCATGAATGGATATAGACTTTTGAACTTGTCGCCTTCTATCACAAAGAGCATTGGAATGTACAGAAATTTATCAAGGAAGGAATCTTTTAAGCATTGTCTTTGGCATAATGGCATTGTCTTTGGCATGTTTCATTCCTTTTTCTCGAATAATGACATTTTCTTTGGCATGTTCCAAAATGAATGAGAGAAGTGATTTTCATTTGGTAATGACTTTTCCATTTATCTGTTCAATTTTACACTAGCATAATGATTCCATTAAGGAGGGATTTTTCAAAACTTTTGTGACATAACTGAAGCACGGTGATAGGAATCCTTTTTCGCATATTGATCTTATCTTCTATTCCTTTTTTGTTTTTATGAGTTTGATGATTCGTTTTTCTCAAAGCCTCATAAAAATACCACATCTTATTGCTTCCTCTTAAATATGATGTATCTTCTTTGGAGGATTTAGATTCATTAGTGAACCTAGGAATCGATGGCCCCTTAACCTCAATGCACATAGTAGGCTTCTCTAGTGTTCTTTCCACTTTGAAAGAAGGAGCTATCTCCTTGGTGCAGTAGATGAAGGAGATCCTCTCGGCTCCTCAAAACACACTATCTTTTTTATCGACCATACAAACACTCCTTGTACTTGTTTATGCAAACCTGTTAACTAAAAAACCCAACAGGAGAGCATGATTTTGATGTATGCATGCTTCACAAATGGATCATCGAAATATAGTCTATGGTTGTTCTAGCCACCATATGCTTTATTATAAAATTCATATATATATATATATATATATATATATATATATATATACATACATACATACATACATACATACATACATACATACATACATACATACATACATACATACATACATACATACATACATACATACATACATACTTACATACATACATACATACATACATACATACATACATACATACATACATACATACATACATACATACATACATACATACATACATACATACATACATACATACATATATATATATATATATATATATATATATATATATATATATATATATATATATATATATATATATATATATATATATATATATATGTGTGTGTGTGTGTGTGTGTGTGTGTGTGTGGATGATAGAAAAATGAAGAAAAAGAAAAATAATATTTTGGTATGCATACACGAACAATACCTCCCATCTCCTGGCATGTTACACAATGTACAAGGGATTTTGAAATAACTATGTATCAACGGATCCCCATCAAGTGAAAAACATAATCTTAAGGGGAAAAAATCAACCTTGCATAGTCCTTTGAGATTAAGGAGTGATTAGTGTTGGACCAATCCGAAGAGGTTGGTGACTACAATCTATACTCTATAAAATACTAGGTTGAAGGGGGTGGAGGAATAGATTTCTCCCTTATTTAATGAGTTTTGTATAGAGAGAGAGAGAAGAAATCTCCTAACCCTGATTACTTCTTAGAGTCAAAAGTACCTTTTTTACCTCAAATTCAGAATTGATGCATGTTTTGGCTAAGAAAATGGGTTGCTTCAAAAAAATAAAACAAGGGTTATTCCCATCCTTAACCTCACATGTTTATACCTAGGTCTGAAAAATTCATCTTTTTCCAGTAGTTTCCCTCTGTAGCACACCATTGAAGCTCTTGTTTCTATATTCCAACCTATCTATATCTCTTATCTCAAACTAGTGTTGTAGTATGAAGACCTTCAAATTCAATGACAGCATCTAAAGCTCATAGACATCCAAAAGATGAAGTCCTCATATTAAGATTATATATATATATATATATATATATATATATATATATATATATATATATATATATATATATATATATATATATATATGTATGTGTGTGTGTGTGTCTAAATACATTAATTAATTATTTTTTTGTTTCTTTATTTTTTTCTTTTTATTTAGTGCCACGTACTAGAGGCACATGACTATTAAGTTCTCTTTTTGTTTGTACACATCCCCACCATCCTTTAACTCCCAAATGTCTGCCTTTAATACTTGTGGATGCGACCATCATTCAACCATTGAATATTTAGGCCCATCTCATTCAAATGCATTTCCATGAGGTTTCTACTTGATATCTTTTAATAATTATTAAAATGGCATTCCATTATCTCAATTGGTAGTTGTAGACTTAATCATTGGCTCCTCTTCTCTCCCTTCCCCATTTCTATTAGGCACTCACATCGTGGGTGCTCCTTGTGAAAAGGGTGGAACAAAACGAAGGCATATTGTACCATCAACAATGATTGAAACTAGGCTTCAGATATAAGACAACATGAGTGTATTTGGTTCCTAATATATGATATGTCTAGAGTGGATGAAGTTGACCTCGAGAGGGCCAAGAGAGTATTGAACAAAGGCTTTCTATAGTTGAAGAACCTACATGATCATGATAAGAAAATGGACCAGATTCAAGGACATTGATCCATATTTCAAAGTGGACTATGATGATTGTTGCCTGCTAAGATAACACTGTTGAGATATCAAGCTCAACATGTAATGATTGAGGATGACATGTAGCACTTTTTCATATCTCTTACATGTAAAGTGGTCATGCCGGTATATGTCAAGGATACTTCATTGAGCTTTACCATATTTATCTACCGACAGTGATGGCACATTTGTTTCTTTCCATCTCACTCATTCGTAGACATTAGGATTCTCCTTATGTACTGTTCTTTATATATTGGTCATTCTTGTACATTCCTTTTATGTAATAGAAGAAGAAGAAGAAGATCATTCTTCCTTGCCTCAATCTCTATGTGTGCTCCTCTTTGATTGTGAGAGTGTGTGTGTGAGCTCTCTTCCTTATCTCCTTCCTCATGACATGGCATCAAAGCTAGTGTGGTTGTAGAGAGCTCGTGGAGAAGGCGGATGGCGAAGAGTATGCGAGAAGGCATGGAGAAAGCACGATTCACAAATGACCTCAAATTGCTATGAAAACTGGCATGAAGGTAGAAGGCCTCAAAATATTTTCGTGAGTTATCTCTTTAGGGTAACTCATTTTTGTCAAATTTCTTTTTTGGAGACATCTTGACCTCCTTCGAGCCAGCAAGGTGGGCCCCATAGAAAAACCAGGTCAGTTTGCAAAACTGTAACTTGCATCCTGTTTGGCAACACTCATATTCTAGATTCGAATTTTCAAGAAATTTTGTGTATTGTTCATACATGAAAATTGTGTTTTTTCTAAGATTGAACTATCACGTCATAGTGCAACAGTGATCAAGCAGAAGTATTGGTTGTAGTGTTTTTGGACTGTTGTGAATTGTAACAGAAATGGAAAACATAGATGGAATGAGTCACCTTATGAGCGATAAGCTGGACAAGAACAACTTCCATGCTTAGAGATTCAGAATGAAGAATTTCTTGATGCGAAAAGGCTACTAGATGTACATCAAAGGACAGAATGAAAATGCTCCACATTTACCAAAGAGGAATCAAATTATGGACCAGTTAAGAGCATATGAGGAATGGAATCAAGGAGCACATAAGGTAATGTATTGGCTATCTGTTAGCTATAGGATAGCATGATTGGGCACATACAGGATGCCAAGACTCCGAAAGAGGCTTGGAAGAGTTTGTTCAAATTGTATGAGACCAATACAAAGGCACAAAAAGTGCAACTCAAGAACCAACTGCATACACAAGAGAAAAAGGGCATGCCAATAAGTGACTACACCTTCAAAATCAAAAGCATATGTGAGTCACTTGCATCTATTTTCGTGAATGTAGATGATGATGATAAGGTGGAATTATGCCTTCGTGGTCTAGGAGCCACATATAAATAGTTCAGAACATCTATTCGGACGAGGGAAAATATCTTGAATTTTGTTAATCTAGTGCCCATGCTGATTATTGAAGAAAAAAATCTCGGTGAGGACTAAAACTCCCAAGGAAATCCTAGTTCTAAGCAAGTATTCTACTTAGGTAGAGGAAGAGGCAGAGGTAGAGGCTTCATAAGTGGAAGAGAAAACAGTAACCAAGACCAAGGTCAAGATCAGAATCATGTCGGAGGTAGAGGATAGTTTCAAGGCAGGGGGAGCCAAAGAGGCCGTAGAAATTTCCAAAGAAATGATTCAAGTAATGACAATAAAGGATGCTACAATTGTGGTAAAACTGGACACTTTGAACTTGATTGGAGGTTGAAGAATCAAAATAATAGAAGGCAGCAAAACAACTATGCATCCACAATTGCAGATGATTCTAAGAAGTTGTTCATGGTTCAACATCACATGATGAATACTATGTCTATTAATGTTTCAAAATTGAATGATAATGTCTAGTATGTTGATTTGCGTGCTTCAAATCACATGAAAAATCATGCAGAGTGGTTTAATAGTTTGCAAAAATTGCCAGCTCTTGGATATGTTGAAATTGGTGATGCCATATCACACCCTATCATGCAAACATGAAACACAACATTGTCTATGGAGGACGGGAAGATAAAACATATTGCTGATGTGTTGCATGGTCCAAATATAACAAAGAATCTGGTTTCTGTTGGACAAATGGTTGACCAAGGATTACAAGTCAAGTTCAATGCTAATGGGCTATATGTAGAAGAGTACAAACAAGATGGATGATTGATTGCCAAAGGAAACAAAGTGGGTAGGATGTTCACCTTAAATGAATGCAGCCATGTTTGCAAAAGGTGCAAGAGTTATTGTTGATATAGAGATCTTGCACAAACAAATTCGGCATGACAATTTGTAGAGGTTGAAATTGATGCAGTCAAAGGAGATTATCAATGGACTACCAAATTTCAAGGTTGCAGAAATGCAAAAGGTATGTGCAGCATGTCAATTTGGTAAACAGTCAAGAGCATCATTTTTGCATGACAAGCATGTTAGTGAGAATGGACTAGAAATAGTACATACAGATGTTTGGGGTCTTGCAAAGACCACATCTATGGGTGGTTGAAGGTTTTATGTTACTTTCGTTCATGAACATACACAAAAGCATGGGTATATTTCATGAAAGAGAAGAGTGAGGTGTTCACTCACTTCCAAAATTATAAGGTTATGGTGGAAAAGCAGACAGGAAAGTATATTTAGATATTAAGGTCTGATGGAGGAGGTGAATACATGTCAAATGACTTTAGCAACTTTCTTAAACATCATGGAATTTGACTTCAGTTTTCATGTAGGTACACACCATAACAGAATGGCATTGCTGAATGCCAAAATAGGCATATTGCAGAAACAACAAGAGCTTTGATGGTTGAGAAGAATATACCTCATTATTATTGTGTAGAAGCTATGCATATTGTTGTATACATCATGAATAGAACTCCGACTGGTGTTGTACATCAAGTTACACCTGAAGAGAAGTTTACAGGTAAAAAGCCAAACTTATCACATATGAAAGTATTTGGTTATATTGCATATGTATGTGTTCAGATGAGTTGAGGATGAAGCTTGATCCAAAAGTAGAAAAATGTATCTTCATTGGGTACTCCCTTGAGCAAAAGGGGTATAAATGATATAACCCACTCATACAATAGGTGAAGGTAAGCATAAATGTGGTGTTTGATGAAATGTCAAGCTTCTATGTAGATGCCAAAGATGGAATTGATCTTGAACCAAATGAAAAAGAAAATGCTGAAAAATGAAGTGCAGAATCTCAAGTTTTGAGTGGACCAGATGCATCACCAAGCAATACTTCCAACTCAAATAAATGGAGTGGAAGATTGCATGGAAATTTTGGTCGAGTGAATTCATCAAATACATCCAAGAAAGTTGAAGAAAAGCTTTTTGGTGGTAGTAAAATATCTACAAGTTTTGAAGACATTGTCAATGTATGCTCAGTAACGCAGCTCATCGTCTCTAAGAATGGCTCACCTTAGCCCATGACTAAAAGCATGTCTAGAAGCTCATTTTTGTAAAGGAGGGGTTGCTTTTGGTCGATGTGCTCTCATGTAATATCTCTTATCAATGGAAGATGCTCTCATTTACTCCAAGAAGACTATTTACATTTACATGTATTGTGTCTTGTGAGTGTGTGAGAGTGGTGTGCGTGTGACTATGCATGTCTCTCCTTTGTGTGAGTAGAGTAGTTGCATTCTCTTGTATTTTCCTCATGGACTAAGATCCTTGACTCCCTATTCTCCTTGTTTTAAAGCATGTGGCAAAGTCTGGGGCTGTTGCCAATGGCCTTGAACATGTGGGAGGTAGGGATGGATGAGACGAGAGTCACTCTTGAGCTTTCCTTCTTGCTTCCATGCAAGGTGGTGAGGGTTTGTGGTTGTTCGTTGCTACAACCTCAATACTTTTTGGCACCGTTGCTCTAGCACAATGGTGAGAACCACGTTAAGAAGCTCCACCTCCTTAATGTCAATCCGCAAAAGAGATAGGAGTGATATGAAGATCGTGAATGTGAGATGTAGTGAGAGTGAGGGTGAGAAGCATAGAGATGCACACACACATGAAGAGACAAGCAAGACACAATGGAAGGTAGGGAAATAGAGTCTATTACTCAAGATCTCAATTACAAGCTCAAAATAGCTCTAAGCTCTCTCTACTCATACAAGCTAACCTCCAAAATGAGCTCTCTAGCTCTTTTTATAGATTCTAGACTAGTTTTGACCAGTTTCACATCTAGTGACCCGCATAGTTAAAAAATAGGTTCTAGGTGCTATTTGAAGGGGTAAACGGTATCTAAAAATAACCAAAATTGGTAGGCTCGTTCTACCTAAGCTCCTCAAGCTCGAGGACTCCTCGGCTTGCACAAAATGGAGCATATAATTACAAAAGGGGTTTTCTATGTTACATATGGTACAAAAGTGATGAAAATCACTATTGGAGGTTTTTGAAAAGTATTTTGAAATATATTTGTTTGAGAAAATGATTCGACTGGCTCCCTGCTACTTCAGTGTGCTCTGTCTTTACATGCTATGCCTCTGGCTACTGCCAACACCCCCCTCCCTCTTGCTTCTGTCATCCTCGATAGAACCTTGTTGTAGGGTCTGTCGGATATAATTCTATAGTAGGTCATGAGGGAGGGTGTGTTCGGAAATGCGGATAACTCTAGCAAGATCGGGTTCAAGCTTCTCCCAATCGATGGGCTGAGGTTCCTCTATTGGCGGGAGTCTATAATGTGTGGAATACACCAGTTGTTCACAGGTAAATAATTGCAATAGATGTGTAGGCCTGCCTATGAACACTTCTGAGTGATACTCCCAAAACCGGTAGTGAACATTTCTTCGAAGGTCTACTTATAGCACGCTGGTAAGTACTTGATTCGACAGTTCCAGGCGTAACACACCCAGAGCGATGGTGTCGTACTCATATCATAAGCTAAATCTAGATTGCCATGCTCGAAACCTGGGGTGTTCACATGTGGTGCCTTACCTCGACGGAAGACTTTGAATACCATCTGCATCATGTCAAATATTTTGAGAGTCATATGTGTTGGTACATCATCCATTCCTCCTAAGCGAAGGAGCCAGTGACAAATCGTTGCCATTATATAGCCTATTGTGGGTGGTCCTGTGGATGGCTTGAAATATGGGTAATTGAGCCAATCCTGGCATTGCCTGTTGTTCTGTACTTTAATGGCAAATGCCTTCCAAGAGCGGCGATGTGGCATGGGTCCCCAACATGGGTTGTACTTCAAGTGGAGTGGTGCCTTGGCCCAAGTGCTCATCATTTCAGGATATTCTTGTAATAAATCCTGGCGCCAAGTTGGTTGATATATTTCTCCTCTCTGCGCATCTGTCGACAAGTCTTCAGGCTCAAATTGAGTTGTGTGGGAGGGCTTCTTGCCTGTTTCCTTTTCGATGGCCAGCTGATATTCTGCCATTAGCATAAAATACGGCTTATATTGTAGCTCGTGCCTAGATATGTACCTGCGAGGGGCCGAGTGAGCAAAGTAAGGTGATTGTAATATTCGTTCTTCAATCATTGCCATCGCATGTAACTATGCTTCCACCCTTGCAGAGTGGGTTCTTCCAAGCTCTTCAACCATCTTCATCCATGCGGGAGTAGGAAGTTCAAAAGTCGTCTGGCCTTCAGCCGTGACACGTCCGCCTGGGATGGGTTGGGGTTCATATGCTTCTTCAAAAGTGTTCTCCATCGGGATAGTCACTGTTTCTTCATCTGCTCGTAGTTGCAGTGGTGAGTTTGGCCTAGGGGGTGCTTCATATGCTGCTATCTCTGTTTGGAGAGTTACTACATGGGCCCTTAAAGCGTTGAGTTCCTCAATGATCTCAGGAGATGGGTCCGCAAGAGCTGGTAGTCCTTGTTGTACAGGTGCTCTCAATTGGAGCACTTTGTGGTCTTCTTTGAGCTTCTGGAATTCTTCATTCATACTGTCATATTCCTCTAATAATCTGACATGATCTTCCAATAACATCTTCATAGATTCTGAGGGGACAGCTTTGGAGCAACTAGGGCTCAAGGGCTCGTCCGGTTGATCTAGAACAGCTTCCGAATTCTCTCTGTTCTGTTCATGTAGATGTTGGTTCTCTTCTTTAGCTGCTGCCAAGTGGCGTCTGAGCAGTCCCATGTTTCTCGTTAGCGTGGCATTTTGAATAGTCTGAGCCCTCAACAAGTTGTCAATGTCAGTGATGACCTCTTTCGTCTTTTGTTCACTTTCGAGTTCAAGTTTGTGATAGGCCTCACGTAGCTCTTGGTAGCGAGTGTTCAGCGATGCATTCTCGATCGATAATGAATTTAGCTGCGACTGTAAATCGTTTGTTGTCTGCTACAGCGTCTGGTAAGTAGTTCCGAGAGATGCAAACTCATCTCGCACTTGGATCATGCATGTGAACATCTGACGAAATGCAATGTCGATGGTGGGTGATAAAATTAACAGTGTAGTGAATGTAGATGCTGTGTGTGTGGGTGTCGATGCAAGGGGAAAGGGAAATGGGGATGGGAATGTGGATGCAGTGGTGATTGTGGAAAAAAGTGATGTGCCGAAATATGGTGGTGCAATGGGAGATGTCAGTGGTGGTGCGGTGGGAGGTGATATATCCATGTCACTAGATGTGGTGTCGAGTGTCGTGACAGTGAATAGTGGAGTGATAGTCGGTGCGTGCGTGGGTGTAAATACGGGATTTACAAAAGTGGCAGAGTAATTTACAGAGGGGGTCTCTTGAACTGCTTGGTGGAAGGGGGAAAGAGGAATTACAGTGGGTCGGGGAGGTGAAACTGGCGAAAAAGTCAATGGGGGTGGAAATTGAAATGGGTGTCTTGGAGGTGTGGGGAAGGAAGGGAAGGATGGATTGAGAAATGGACTGGATGGAAAGGTGGAAGTCCTAGGGGGTAGACTAGGTTGTGTGGGTGCAGGAAGGGTTAGAGGAATCGAAGCAACAAAGGCTTCTACTGCTGCACTGTCGAAGGATGTGGATGGTCTAGGAGAGGTAGGGTGTATAGGAGAGACTGGAGGGATGGGAGGTGAAGGAGGAGTGGTTGGTGTGGTGGGTACTTTGGTAACAATGGTGGTATGTACAGTAGTAGTGTCGGGTGGGGAGTCAATGATGATTGTGTCTTCTACCAAAGATTCTTCAGGGATAAGATGGGCTTCCCTGGCCTGTTCTAAAGATTGGCCATCTGTGGGTACGCAAATGTATTAACCTGGTTTTGAAAGTAATCGTACTCGGCGTGGGTTAAACTGCGGGAGTGGTTTTCTCTACAAATATCTTAACGCTTCATTTGTGCCTACTGACTTAACTAGTTCTCTGAAGCCTTTGATGTACGCTTCTTCGAAGCCTCCTGTGACGAGTTCATGTTCTATGAGAGCTTGGCTTTCTTCCTCAAATAGCTTTTTACGCGCCCAAACTTTTTCCATGGTGTGATATAACTTCTTGATCGCCAAGGTGTAGGCCGCTACTTCAAATGTTTCATCTTCATAAGTGCTAGTGTCACCCTGGGTGTTAGTATGTTGTTCTTGTTCATCCGTCTGCACATTCTCTTGGGAGTCATGAGTGCCCTGGCTAGCTTCGTCATCTCCATCGTCATCATCTGTTTCTGTCCTTTCTTCTTCTGAGCTGGATACTACTTGTCCTTGCTGTTGATCGGGTGGAGTGGTAGGGTAGCTTGGTCGTTCAAATTCTTGAGAGAAAAACTGGCCTTTAGAAAACTGAAATTCATTTGAAAAGGCATTCGGCATCTCAAAATCAAAAGTTGTATCTATAGGTTTTGCTTCTAGGTTGGGTATCGGAAAAGAAAACGCTTTCGCACCAATAGTGGTGGGAATTTCTGCTGTAGTGGTGGTAGGTTCCTCGACGGTGGTAGCCTGATAAGTAACTGCACTCGTTGTGCCTTCTGTAATAACTGGTCGTGACAGCCATATGTGAATGGGTTGTATCACTGCTGGGGGTTCCGGAGGAGATTGCTCTGGAGATGGCTGGGGTGAAGGGGATTCTGGGACTTGTAGGCATGGGATAGTTCCCCCCATGCGCTTTCCTGCACGTCCCTTGCTAGATTTTCCGGATTTCTTGGCCTTCCCTTTAAACGCTTTCAACTCTTCACTCGTCATAGCACGCTCTATTGGCAAGTCGTATGCCAAACACATATATATGATCCTTGTGAGAGCACAGCATCCATGGATTACCTTCTTCCTTTCCCATCTATGTTGTGCTAAGTATAGCTGATTAATGACCCAGCTTGCCAAATCTATAGTTTGGGGTCCAATGCATGATAAGTAGAGTCCAAACCAAATGTGTTTATGGGGCATGGTGAATCGATCCTGAGCTGGGAATGCAAAATGTTGCATACAGATTCTTAGTGGCTTAGAGAGCTCAGGTGTGATTACCGAAATATCTTCCCATTTTGTAACATTCGCTTCATAGGCTCTGGAATTAGCCTTTCTCGCTCTATCAGCGTATGAGTTCCATGTATCTTGATTGCAGCTCTAATCAAATCTTTTGAAAGATAAAACTTCTTAAACAGTGGGTCGGTTAATAAGGACGGCAAAATGAAGGTGCCTGGCAAATCCTTGTTCTCAGAAGCTGTCAATGTGGTTACCAAGTAGTAGCATCTGTAGAAATCTGGTTTAGGCAATGGATCACTAAAGTATTCTGTGAAGCCAGCTCTCACCCAAACATGCTTTAAGTCTTCTATATTCTGGAGCGCTTCAAACTCTCTAGAAAAGAACTGGTACTTTCCCCATTTGCTATTGTCAAAGGTCAAATTGGCATAAAAAATGAAGTCTGCGTCTCCCAAGGGTCCTGCTAAACCTTGAAACTAGTGTCAATTGCGATGGACCTTTTCCATGTATCCCCTTGGTGGATCATCAATGGGCATCGGTCCTGGGAATCCTTGAAACTCTGGCGGTTGTTCAGTAGGATGGGGTTCAGCCAATAGGTCTGCAAAATTTACCACAGGTACACTGGGGCCAACTTCGGACGGTCCTTCTGCCTGCATGATGAGTGATGTGAGTGTGGAGAAGATCTGCTACAAAAGATTAACACATTAGTATGGAAATTAATCATGATCCCATTAAAGTGAGACCGCAATCCCTTTCCATAACCGATGTGTAACCCGTGTAGCCGAGTGTTGTCAGGTGGTTTATGGAATGATTGTTGTAAAACTAATGCGGGTCTCTAGACACCTACATGCTTCAGATGATGCATACATTTCTTGATGACATGTTATTACAAGTGATGTTGGGTTATAGTGTGTGGATTTGTACAAGGTTCAATTGTGAATGAGTTAGTAGAAGGGTAGTGTTTAGTCCGGATGGGAGTAATGTTAGATAAGGGGTTTGGAGAAGACCTCTGGACACGTTTCGGTATCCACTTCCTAAGAATTGCTGAGCAGGTGGTATGTTTCTGCTGAGGGACAAAAGATGATATCGGATGTGGTGGTATTGAGGGGTGAAAAGATTTCTGAGGGGTATATATTACATGGCTTGAGGGTTGAGCTATAATACATTGTTTGGGTACCCAAATCTGCGTGGGTGTGGGTCGATTCGTAAGGTACTTCTTGGCGAGCCAAATCTGTCGAATGTTCATACTCGTAGAAGAAGGTAGAGAAGAGGTGGTGATTTCTGTCCTTTTGGCACCCATATTTGTCTCGTGCCTCTTGCTTTGTGATACTGATACTGCTTTCCTCCTTGTGTCATCTGATATTGTCGTCGGTATGGGTTCCTCTGTTGTGCTTGACTCTTTTGTGGTTGAGGTTGAGAGGTCGGATGGACACTCTGCTTTGGAAAAGAAGGGAGGTCCAACACTTGCAAAACCTGCCCATTAGGAAGTGCTCCATTTTGTACCAAAAATCTAGGCCAGTCTGTAGTAAGTGTGGAAGGATGGGCACTGCAGGGTGTTTTGCCCATGTGGCTGCTCATGCAGTCCACCTGACCATTGATGCAGTCCACCTGACCGCTGATGCAACCCACCTGACCCATCTGCTGGGTGGTGACCCCTTCTAATTTGTAGGAAGACCAAGGGAAAATCTCCTGATGTTCTTTTGAATGGCAATTGTCCATCGCCAAGGCCGCGTGGGTTGGGGTATGTAGCGTGACTTATCTGACCAAAGATCTTCCGGTCCTCCATCGCATGCATTTCATATGGTCTAGGGTTACATACCTCAGGTAGAGTGTTGTTAGGGAAGTCAAGCGGTATCACTCGCTGCTGATCTAAGGTTCCAATTTGTAAGGAGCCTTGTCTAAGATTTAGGTTCACTGAGTGATCGTATAGCCAATCTTGGCCAAGGATTAGGGGTTCTATCAGGTCGTCATCATGGCACACTAGTAGCTTTGCTATCATGGTTACTTCGTTTATGAGGATAGGAAGATCCACCTCAAGAAGTCCAAAGGAAGCGCAACATTTTGACCAAAAACCATATGAAAGGGAGTTGCATTGAGTACGGTCTTGTAGGCCACTCGATATGCCCAAACAACGTGGTGTAACTATTTGTCCCAATCTGAACGTTTGTTGTTCACGAGTTTTGTCAGTACGTTACAAAGAATCTTGTTAGTACTTTCTGCTTGACCATTGGCCTGAGGATGATATGGTGCGGATTTCTTGTGAATCACCATAAAATCCTGTAACAAATATTCAATGACTTGATTTAGAAAGTGAGCTCCTCGATCACTCACTAACTCTATAGGCAATCCATATCTTGTAAAGACATTTTTAAATAAGAATTTTGAAGTCGTGTGTGCATCATTCTTTTTTGTGGTCTTTGCCTCTACCCATTTGGTAAGATAATATGTGGCAACAATAATGTATTCAGCATGTGTACCTTTTGCAGGGGGGTTAATGGGTCCTACAAAGTCGATACCCCACTTAGAAAATGCACGTCCTCCCATCATGGGTTTCAATGGCATTTCATCTCTGCGAGTAGGAAATTGAGTTCTTTGGCACACATCACATCTCTTTACATAGGTATGTGCATCCATGTGAAGAGTGGGCCACCATAATCCTGCAAAGAGGATGGCTTTGATTATCCTCTCGGGTCCAAAATGACCTCCTGCAACACCTTGGTGTGTAGTCTCTAGTACGCTCAAATAATCGCTTTCATGAACACATTGTCTTAAGTATCCGTCTTGTTCTCGTTTATATAGATTGTCACCAATAAGTGAATAGTCTTGAACTTCCTGCTCTAGACTGTGTTGTCGTGCTAAGGTCATCCCTTGAGGGAATGTTTTCATCCTCAAGTATGTCACTAAAGGTTCACTCCATTCTGGTGTGAGAGACACGTGATATAATGTAGCATGTTCTACTGGTGGTCTTTCACAACAAACAGGGCATTCTTTACACTTCTTGTAGACATCTGCCTCCATCGAAGGCCAATATACTCCTAGTCTATGCAGGGTCTGCAATGTACGATGTTTCGAATGATCTTGCTATAATGCGCCACATGTGCTAATTGCAACCAATTTGCATGTTCTGACTCATCTACACAACAAGCAAGAATCTTTTGATTATCCTGTTTATATATACTTCCTGCTATTATTTGGTATCTTTGTGACTTGGTAATCTCTCCTTCCTTGATCCTTATCCTAGGATTCTTAGGTCCATATGTGAGAATAGGGACAATAGGCTTAACCCATTCTGGTGCTATCTCAAGGTTAAACAAATATGCATCAGGTAATTCATCCACTATTCCTTGAGGAGCTTCTCCTGTGGTTAATCTTGAGAGGTGATCCGCTCTAAGATGGGTCTTTCCTTTCCTAACTACTACTTCGAAGTCGTACTCCATGAGTAATAGAAACCAACGTATCAGTCGTCCTGTGTTACATGGCTTATTGACTAAGTACAATAAGGCTTGATGATCTGTAAAGAACTTGAACTTGTTTGCCAACAAATAATGTCTGAATTTCTTTACTGCGTAAATCATTCCTAATCCTTCTCGTTCCGTAGTGGTGTAATTCCTTTCTACTGCATTCAACTGTCTGCTCGCATAAGCTATGGGGAGATCTATATTACCTTTATTTGTGGGTTGTGCTAACACACATCCTATGGCATAGTTGGATGCATCCACATGTACATGGAATGGCTTGCTCCAATCCGGGGTTGTAAATATAGGTGTTGAGCACAAACATCGTTTAAGTTCATTGAATGAGTTCCCACACTCGTCTATCCATTCAAACTTGGTCAAAAGAGAGTACAGAGGCTTGGCTATGATTGCATACATGTGTATGAATCGTCTGTAATAACCACAATGACCCATAAATGCCTTTACTTCTTTTACGTTAGTTGGTCTAGGTAGATCGGCAATTACCTTCACTTTTTCTTCATCCGTAGAGATTCCGTTCTTTGACACAATGTGTCCTAGAATTTTTCCTTGTTTGACCATGAAAATGCATTTTTTTGGGTTCAGAGAAACCTGATATTCTCGACATTTTTCAAATACTTGCCTTAATTCTGGGATATGAGTCTGCCTCATATTCGAATGTGCACATATGTCATCGACATAGACTTCCAAATTCTTGCGTAAGAGTTCCTTAAAAACGTGACACATGAGTCGCAAGAAAGTGGCGGGTGCATTTGTGAGCCCAAATGGCATTACACGAAATGCAAATATGCCCCATTCTAGCCATCTTATGTTGATCTTCTGGAGCAATGGCTACTTGATTATAGCCTGAAAAACCATCAAGAAAGCTGTAAACTTCCTTGCCCACAACTCTTTCCAATAAGTTTTCCGTGATAGGAAGAGGATAACTGTCCCTAATTGTGGAAGCATTAACTTTTTTAAGGTTAATACACACACAATTTCCCATTCTTCTTGGGCACACCCACAATGGGGGATACCCATTTGGTATGCTCAATTTCGTAAATGAATCCTGCTTCTATCAAACGATCTATTTCTTCTTTAATCTTAGCAGCGTAGTTATCATTGTAAGTGTATGGTTTCTGTTTCATAGGTTTTGCATCTGGAGTCATAGGGATTCTATGGGAGCATATATCTGGGTCTACTCCTTTCAAGTCTTTGTAACTCCAAGCGAACACATCTCGATATTCTCGGAATAGGGCAACTAACTCTTCTTCTTCTTCATTTGTCAAATCATGCCCTATGTATGTACATTTTTCTTCTTCTTCTTCTATGGTGACTATGATTTTTTTTTTTTTTCTCCGTTATCATATACTTCTCCAACGTCAGCTTTTCTGTTAGGCATTCGTACCATGATTCGTCTATCTTCTATTTCATACTTCTTGAAGTTCTCCGGTACCTCAAACAAGGATCCTTCTTCCTCTAGCCTGGTTTCTTTCTTCTTTCTTTTCTTACCTTCACTTGTGGCAGTCACTTGTGTGGTTAATCTCACATCATTCATAATTTCTTTGTGTCTCCGAGGGTGAGTTTCTACTTTGTAGAAATATTTTCATCTAGTGCAGAGGGTGGATCCATAATAATTGACTCTAGATCGAAGTTGCTTGCATCCTCGAATGCATCAGTGCTAGGTTCACATTATTCTATAAGGAAATCGCACATGATTGGCTCTATCACGAAGACTGAAATGTCATAGCCATCCTCGTCACAGTGGGGTGTCCATTGTTCTTCATTGATGGCTACATCCATTGTTGCTAAAATTTCTGCCCAACCATGAGGCTCAAATTCCTCGTCTGGAAATACTACAGGTGCATAAGCTGGATCTTGAAGGGTTCGTGGATGTTGTTCTGAACCTAAGGTCCTGGCTTCTAACCATTCTTCCTCTTGTTTTGCTACTTTACACATCCATAGATGGGTATCCTCGTGCAACCATGAGGGGTCTGATTCCAATGAGTGTACTGATTCTGCCTCTTCTTGTGTCTTATGGATGGTATTCCATTGTATTGGGGGTACATCTCGATGAGAATAGTCTTTAAGATTGTCTTTAGTAGTCACTCCTAAATGTTGCAAGTACAAAGAATTAGTTCCCCAATCTTGTACAATTTGCAACTGACGCATGAATGGTCATCCTAAAATCATCTCGTAAGCGTGATTTTTCGCAAAATCACAAATGGCGAAAATATGCTCAAACTCCACACCACAAGTGGTGAGAGATATGCCTTCTAGTAAGCCTAATGGTTTTTTTATGTGTCCCTCAGCCATTTGTAGCTTCATCCTAGTCGGTCTTAAGGCTGGCTTGCCCCAACGTTTCCATAAATCAATGGTAGTTATGGCTACTCCAACTCCTGAATCTAATATGGCTTTCGTGGTATAGCCCTGATGGGTTATCGAAAGATAAGTGTTACCTTCCTCTCCTTTGCTTACATTTCCAATCCTTTCTACTGGTATCTCTGGTACCTTCTTATGTGATCCTATCTGTGAGGATGTAGTAGCAAGCTCCGAGAATCGATTTGCTACATGCTTCCACAATTCTAGTTTAACCTTCAACAATTCCTCTAGAGTGAGGTGACACTATATTTTGGTGTTCTTTATCACTTCTGTGTTTCTAGGGATTACTAATTCTTCACTCCTCACTATTATTGTGGGTGCTCTCATGCTAATAGACGTGGCTTCCCAAGGTCTTGTGAACTGAGGTAATTCTTGTTAAGAATTGGATTCGAAACCTGTGTGTTCACTCAGTTGCTCTTCCTCTACATCATCGTGGATAGAGGGGATGTCTTCGAAAAATTGTTCTTGCAAGTCGTCTATTTCTTGAATAGGAGGAGGGGTTCCTTGTTCTTTTCTCCACTTCTCTTCTTGGATTTCTCTTAGAAATTCATGTGAATACTTATGTATGGAAGATAGGTTGTCTTCAACCTCTGTATTTGGTATTTGAGACAGGGATGGTGCATTCTTTTCTTGTGCCTCACAGTCATCTGGATTCCTATGCAGATTCTTTTTCTCCTTACTTTCGATCAAGTATTCTAACCTCTCCATTAGTCCTTGAAAGTGTAGTTCAGGTTTTGCCATGTTATTCCAATTGAGATAACGAGAAGCTTCGAACATAGTTTGTGCTAGTTCTACCATCTTCATGCAAAGTTTAGTCCTCTCAATTTCTAAATCTGATCTCAGATAATTATTACTCATTTCAGCTATCTGGGGTCCTTCCTTTAATCTAGCCTGATATGCATGAAACATCATGTCTAGGTTTTCTGGTATGGGTTTCGCTAGAACTGATCCTGATCTCTGAGCCAAGTTTTCCTGATTTGATTCTTGCAAAGTCAATTCTAGGTTTTTGGCTCTTGATTCCTTTAAACTTCCTTCCAACTCAGTTATCTTTTTACTCCACTTTCTCTTGATTCTTTCTCTGGAATCTTTCCAAGATTTCTTCTTTTATTATTAGATTCTCCAACTTCGCTAGTTCCGACTATTTTCTCAGCATTAAGCTGTTGATTCTGTAAGAGCACCTGGGCTCTGGTTATAGCTTGGATAGGCATGTAGGCAGGGTTGGATCCATCTACGCTATGTACAATGCCTATCACGTTGATCGGTGTCACTTTTGAAGCATTCATAGGGTTCTTCAGACAATCTTTGATGATATGTTCTTTGCCACAATCGGCACAAAAGCCTTGCACATTATAGTATTGTGATTGTCCTGCTATCGGAGGATGTGGACAATCCTTTATGAAATGATCTCCTTGGCACCTAAAGCATGGTCCTCTAGGGCCCTGTGGTCTTTGCTGTATCAATTGGGGCCATGGATTAGGGTTGGTATACATCACATTAGCATAGTCGGGATCCCAACTAGGTTCCAATGGTGGACTATCGTATTGATATGTTTCCACATGTTTTGGTGACTCTGAATAATATGCAGGTGGACTATCTACATGAGTAGAGTCAAAACTGTTTGAGTTAGGGTCACTTTCTGTGATCAAGGGTGATGAAGGCACTAAAGCCCTATTGAGGTTCTCTTCTGGAGCAGCGTATTTAACTGAGATAACATTAGCTGGTGGGGGTGGCTGCTGAGCTAAAACAGGTTGAGGTTTCTGTTGAGCCTGATAAGGATAGTTTTGAGGAGGCCTATAGTAATGAGGCTGAGTATTGTACTGACCTTTATACCTACCTAGTTGTGGGTATGCTTGCGGGTAGTTCTGTCTCACTGCTTGTTTATTGTATGGGCAGTCTTGAGCCGTAGGATTCATGTATCATCCCTCAATTGTAAAGTATTGGCCACTAGGGTTGGCTTACGGTTGTGTTGCATTGGGACACACATTTGCCATATGATCACCACCACAGGTGTAACAACGCTTGTTTGTTGTTAACCTAGGCATCTGTTTACTAGAAACTCCTAGTTTCTGGGCCAGTTTTTCTGCTAGTTCTTCTATTGAGCTAGATAATTTTGAGGAGGCTAGAGATGAACAATCTGAGTCCTTGTAGACCTTCGAGAGTTCCAACTTGTCTCCCAAGTTATCCTCAATGTCTATACAAATTCTTACACATTGCTCTAGCATTCTGGGTTCCTTCAAGTACACATATGAGCATAGTTTAAAGCTTAAGAGGCCATCTAAAAACAATGACACTTGCCTGGCCTGTGAGGGTATCTCTTGTACTGGACATCTCTCCACATATTGTCTAAACCTACATCCTGCAAGTCTGACTGTTTCCTGTAGGGTCTTTTTGAAGCTATGAATCAACGAAGACGTATCATGTCTGACTCCACTTTTAGAGAATTCAGTGATGAATGACTCTAACAAGTGATGGATGTCTCTAAACTACCTTTGTTGCAATGGTCGGAACCAAGTTAAAGCTGTATTCTTTAACGTTAGGCCAAAAGCATTATATTGTGTGAACATATCTTCTACTTGCTCTGCTCATAGCACTTGCTTAAATTCCGCAACATGGTCATAGGGATCTCCTTTCCCATCAAAATAGTTTTTCATTGACTTTACTAGTTGAGTGGGTCTTAGCATTCTTGTGTGTCCCCGTGGTCTAGGTAGAGGAAAATCATCTCTACCACCTGGTATTCTAGGTTCCCTTTGTCTTTCCACTCTATCGGTGTCCATGGTAGTTCTATCTCTCCCTAAGGGATGAGTGAAACTTACTTCCGGTCTTTCTTTGTTCTTCTCTCTTTGAGCACCGTGGGCTGAGGATGTTCCACCACCTTGATGGCTCATGTTTACATTTGCTCGAGATGGAGGGAATACTAAATCACCTCTTCATGTATAGGTATTTCTTGCATGATCTGGTACTACAAATACTCTTTCTGAAGTTCCATCCAGGTATACCACCTTTCTAGGTGTATCTGGGTCCTTGAACTCGTAAATCATGATGGAGCCTACCTCACTAGGTTGTTCCACTCTGTATCTCCAAAATGCTTCATCTGTCTCTTTGTTTACGAATAATTCTATGCTTCTGTTATCTTGAGGGATCCATTGTGGAATTAGTACTCTTGTTAGTACAGATTTCCCTCTAGGTGTCCTAGGTTCTTCTCCTACTGGCTCTTTTCCTTGGGTTCTCGCTTCCGTCTCTAGCTGAATTACACCAAACTCATTGGTATTGTTTAGCTGCGTACTTATGATGTACATTGTTCCTTCTTTGTCTATGTATGCATCTCTCTCGAATTTCACCACTGGACATTCCAATCCAATGGGTTGATCAAGATTGTGCATTTGCACCACTTGTCTTCGCAAACCATCCTCATAGATGCGAGCACCTAAGCGGTTGGTTCGGAGAAATTCTAATTGAGTTCTACAGCGTCCTGCGGGTCTTTCCAAATATGCTATGTTTGACCCTTCTTCGGGTCTTTCCGTGCTAAAATCCATTTTCGATTCACTCGTATCTGAGCTCAACTTGTAAGGACAACTATTTAATTGTTGTGCCCACGAGCGTGCAATAGTTCTTACACTTGCTTCTGAGGATCTAAGGCTTCGTCGGTCTGACTTACCTATATGCTTGCCCGATCTAAGGTTCATGAATTTACTTCCTGGCAATTCTGATCGTCAATTGTTCTTTGTTTTTAATTGCTTGGTTCTTTTAAAATTCCTTTAAGTTCTTGTCTTATCTTACTGTAAGCATTAGGAATCGACTTTCCGTGGTACTTTTGAGTTCTCGTTCCGTCAGACTTTAATTCTTTCCTTTAGGTTTCCTTATCGCGCAGTCTTATTTTAGTCTTGGACTTGAAAAAGGTTAAGTCTCTTTAACTTGATTGTTCCTATCTTCGTTTGATCCACAATTCTACCGTTTAGCCTAAACTAATAATTGAGTGAGGGGGTTGAGTAATCTTCCAACCTCGAGTCAGCTGCTTTGAGTGCTCTGATGCCCAAAAAGTAGCACTTCCCAAGCCCTGCGTTCTTCACTGCCTTGCTTTCATGGTCCTTGATTGCCCTTGTTAGACCTATAAAAATTCAATATTAGACCAATTCACAATGGATGATCAAGCACTTTGATATATACACTTTTTCAGTCCCTTTTTTCCTTGGCCCAAAATTCTATGCCCCCTGGCTTTTCTAGTCCCAACAATGTTAACCTCAAATTATCCTATAAAAAAAACGTCTTCTTTTTGAAAAAAACAGTTGAGGTCACGTAGTACTCGTAAAGAGCTTTCTAATGAGCTATAAAGCTCAAAAAACGGACTTCGGGTGAAAAAGATATGAGCGTTCAGGTCCTCGGGGTTAAAAATTGACAAACAGGTTTTTCTTCAAATGTGAGCTAAGGGATCTCCAATGAGTGCAATCACCCAAAAATTTGCTGAAAATAGCCCCAAATTTGCCCAAAAAATGAAACCCTAAAAATTGCATTTGGGGTGGACAATCGCGATGGTCTGGGACCGTCGCGATGGCGTGGCACAATCATGATGGTCCAATGGAGCGAGGCATCGTGATGGCCTGAAATGAACGGTCGCGATGGTCTAGGTGAAGCGTCGCGATGGTCTGAAATGAACGGTCGTGATGGTCTGAAATGAATGATCGCGATGGTATTGATCAACGGTCAACGTAACCATCACGATGGCGTGAGCCCATCGTGATGGTCACGAGGCACGATGGCTTGAACAAATCGCGATGGTTCAAATTGCGAGGCATCGCGATGGTGTACCTGGTATCGTCACGATGGTTTGGCTTGGCACATGGCAGCATCGGCGTGATGGCATGAGCCAATCACGATGGCGTGGGGTCAACAGGATCGTCGCGATGGTCAGGGACCGTCGTGATGGTTCAAGTGAACCATCGTGATGGTGTGAAACCGTCGCGATGGTCCAGTCGAGCCATCGCGATGGTGTGACACAATCACGATGGCGTGAGCCAATCGCAATGGTCCACCAAATCAAAGATTTTTCAAATGCGTTTGTGGATTCTTGCAAGCGCTTGTGTCGCCTACCTCTTAGAGAACTCGCTTACCAAAAATTTGGAAGTTAAGAGACCATCGTGATGGTCTGACACATGGCAAAAATCTGACAGGAAGCGGTTTTTCACCTTTTGGAAGCTTTCCTGATGCACTGGAGCTCTGTACCTGCAAGAAAACTCAAAAACACACAAGTACATGCAGTCACAAAAGCTCTCTCTCTCTCGCATGCACAAATGAGGGAGAATGGGTGGATATGGTGAATTTTTTGATTTTTTTGGAGTGGAAGAAGATGATGCGGTAGTGAAGGAGCAGTGTAGAGGAGATGAAAAACACAAAAAACTAAGTAAAAACAACAACAAAAACTGAAATTTTTACC
Source organism: Ceratopteris richardii (assembly GCA_020310875.1). Lineage (NCBI taxonomy): Eukaryota > Viridiplantae > Streptophyta > Polypodiopsida > Polypodiales > Pteridaceae > Ceratopteris > Ceratopteris richardii. The sequence continues at coordinate 128,591,705 of CM035434.1, read as the reverse complement.
TTCCAACGCCACTTCTTGCTATACTCTTACCATCACACATTTCTCCTAGACTCGATCCCCGACAACGGCGCCAAATTTGGTGTTGCTCTAGCACAATGGTGAGAACCACGTTAAGAAGCTCCACCTCCTTAATGTCAATCCACGGAAGAGATAGGAGTGATATGAAGATCGTGAATGTGAGATGTAGTGAGAGTGAGGGTGAGAAGCATAGAGATGCACACACACATATACACACACATGAAGAGACAAGCAAGACACAATGGAAGGTAGGGAAATAGACTCTATTACTCAAGATCTCAATTACAAACTCAAAATAGCTCTAAGATCTCTCCACTCATACAAACTAACCTCCAAAATGAGCTCTCTAGCTCTTTTTGTAGATTCTAGAGTAGTTTTGACCTGTTTCACATCTAGTGACCCGCATAGTTAAAAAATAGGTTCTAGGTGCTATTTGAAGGGGTAAACGGTTTATAAAAATAACCAAAATTGGTAGGCTCGTTCTACCTAAGCTCCTCAAGCTCGAGGACTCCTCGACTTGCACAAAATGGAGCATATAATTACAAAAGGGGTTTTTCTATGTTACATATGGTACAAAAGTGATGAAAATCACTACTGGAGGTTTTTGAAAATATTTGTTTGAGAAAATGATTCGACTGGCTCCCTGCTACTTAAGTGTGCTCCGTCTTTACATGCTTCCTCGACGTCTATGCCTCTGGCTACTGCCAACACCCTTGAGCCAATGACCTTCATAGATGATTTCTTGGGCACGAATTCCCAAGTCTGATTGTCTTGAAGAGCTTTGTTTTCTCCTCCATGGCACTTCTCTAGTCTAATTTCTTCTTGGCTTCTTCATATGTAGATGGTTCTTTAGAGTTTGAGTCATCTGCTATGTAAATTGAATGCTTAGTGACTAAGGAAATATCATAACCATACCTTTTGAGCTTCCTTTTCTCTCTAGTAGACCTTCTTATAGTTTTTTTAGATGATTCTTCCACATGTCTCATCTCTTGCACTTTGGCTTTACCTTTTGAGTTCCAAGAATCAATTTACCTTCTTGGATTCTTTTGATCATCATCAAAATCACTTGATTCTTCATGTGTATGCTCATTCCTCTATGATAATATTGGAAAGTCTTCCTCTCGATCATAGGGAAGTTTGATTTTCCTACAACCATCTTCAAACCAAGATTTGTTTTCATCAAACACAACATCTCTGCTTATAATGAAACCTTCATTGCTTGGATTATATAGCCTATAACCTTTTTGATTAAGGTCATAGCCAATAAACACATTTCTCGGCCTTTGGTTTAATTTACCTCTAATTTGTGAAGGTATGTGTGCATATGCTGTGTACCCAAAGATCCTGCAATGATCAAGGCTAGATCTTCTTCCATTCCATGCTTCATAAGGTGTCATCCCATCTAATGCTTTTGATGGTAGTCTATTGATTAGATAGTTGGTTATGGATATAGCCTCTGCCCATAAGTAGTTTCATAATTTCTTCTCATTTAGCATTGACCTTGCAACCTCCACAATTATCCTTTTTCTTCTCTCTAGCACTCCATTTTTCGCTCGGGTATACCTAGTTGTAATCTCTTTTTTGACTTCTCTATCTTGGAGATAAGAATGAAAGTCATGGGAGAAATATTCTCGCCCTCCATCTCACCTTAGCCTCTTCAAAGTCATACCTGTTTGATTTTCCACAAGTGCTCGATGTTTTTTGAAACAAGCGAACACTTCATCTTTATGCTTCATAAAGTATAGTATTGTCCATCTCCTAAAATCATCAATGAATGACACATAATACCTATATCTAGAGATTGAAGGCTCCTTGCTTGGTCCCCATACATCTGTATGGACTAGCTCTAATAGATCTCCATGAATGTATCCCTTCTTTGTGAATGTTTTCTCTGAGACTTACCAAATTGACAAGCACTACATTTGTATATCATGTGTTTCTTGGATATTTTTGGTAGACCAAGCACACTTTGATCCCTACTGATTTGCTTGAGAGCCCTTTTGTTTGGGTCCAAGAACACATAGCTACTTACACAATCTACAAACTTCCCAAAATTCAACTTCAGCACTGATCTTCACACATAGAGGATAATACTTGCAAACAAACTTCAACTTCAGCACATTTATGCTATGATAGAATACTGTTCTACACCAAATTTACTCATACACACCATATTTATGCACTTGCGTAGAATAGAGAATGAAAATTATATTGATTAAGTTTTCAAGATGACATAATTACAAGATAGGTAATCGTGACACTTCTCAAAATTGTTGAGATTGGAAGGCCTGAACTGTGCACACCAGGCTCAGTCATGTGAGCATAGTCGTTTCAACTGTATCTAGGCTCTTAATCTTCTCACTTTTCTTGATCTTCTTGAAAGACGCTTCTTCTTCCCTTTTGATACTTGTGCAACCCAAAATAAATGACAAAAAATCACACAACATGAAAGAATAACTAATTAGTAACTGTTTATTAAAAATCCGAGTGAGCATGGACTCAACACAATTCCGAGTTAGCACATTCCGACTCAGCAACTTCAACATCAGACTGAGCATTTATTTCTGCATTTTCCCTCCTGTCAACACCTGGCACTGCCTAGTGGAGGATTTTTCCTAAAAATCAGCCCCAAATTCATGATCCCTTGATCATAGACCACAATAGTAAGCTCTTTGTTGTCATCTTTGTGCTTAGATTCCTTTGCACACTCCTAAACTTGATCTTCCACTTGCATATATTCATGATCTTCCATCTTCTTTAATGCAACTGTTTCTTGCTTCTGAACCAAGACATCTTATTCTTTATCCAAATTATACTGAACAATTCTCTCTTTTAGCTCTGCCACCTACTGCAATAATACCTGCTTCTCGGTTTCATGTTGTTCAATCATCTTTATCAACTGAATCTCCTGTACAAATATAAAACCATGTTTAATCTAATCATGAGGATAATTAATCAATGCTTGTAGTCTCTCTTTTAACCCAGTCCACAGATCCTACATAAACCTCTACATCTGTTGCTTTATGTCCATCATATCCATCTCTGTCATTAACATGACATCTATCTCTAGTTCCTCATTTTCTATCATCTGCTTTTCCAAGACCAATAAAGGTTTAATTCTCAACTACCATATGTTTCATCCCCTCTGTCCAATTATCGAATTCTTGAAGAGACTTCTTCACCTTCAATACTTCCATTGCTTACTGTTGATGAAGAGAAGACAGTACCTCTTCCTGCTGTTATATTGTCTTTTGTAACTCCTCCTATAAAGTCTGAACTTGAGCCTTGAGTAATTGATATTCCTCAAAGTTTAAGACATTACTAAGTAACTTCTGCTCCTTTAACAAACCAACTTGCTTTAATATTAATTTATACACTGCTTCTAACTTCTACTGCATTTCAGCGACCTCTATACTTGGTTCAACATTGAGTTGAGACACCTATGGAGCTGAACTTTTGTCCACCACAGTTTGTAATAGAGGTTCCAACCTACACTTCTTTGACAATTTGAAACTTTGACCCACTACTTTTGGTTGTTCTATCTCTTTTGCTATGTTAAATAGTGTTTCATTAAAACTTACCCCCTTGGAAGATTTGCTCTGTAATGTTTGAACTACTAATTCAACTTCCTCTCGCTTATAACCAGCTTTTAATAAGTCATTATACGCATCATCCAATTGATCTTTCTCCTTCATACCACCCTGCACCTGCTTCTAATTCCTTAAAGATTCCATCTACTGATCCTGTGACTTAGGCCAAACCACCTCATTTCTCTCGACCTGCTACACAAATTGGAAAATTGCTGCAAAATAGGCTATCAACCTACTATTAGCTTGCGTTTTGCATTTGTCAGAAGCAAGCACCTCATTGTACATCCTTTCGAATATATAATGAGCCCAACTAACAGTGTCGTGTTTTTCTACCTAACTTAATGCTGCATAATTATCTTTGGACATGTAATCATACTTAAAGATGAAGCATAGACACTCAAGATACCACTTCAATTGCTCTCTTTGAGTATAGGATAAATTCTTTAACATATAATATTGTCTTTCCCCCTCCTTGGGACCAAACTCCTTCTTCATTTCTTCCTCAATACACTTAGGCACCACCTATCCTCTTAATAAAGGTACTTTAGAGACCTCAACCATCAGTTCAGGGGAAATTTTCACTTGAGGAGACAACTGTCCCTTGGTCTTCTTGATGATATTCAGCTCTTTCTTTAAATTTATCCTATGCTGATGTAGATCTAGGTCTATACCTTTTACTTGTGAGTAGTCCCAAGCAAATACATCCACATACTCCTTCAATAAACAAATCAGGTCTTCAAGGAACTGACCTTCTAATTCTTTGCTGACTCTCACCATCTTTGGTTCAACATCCGTTCCCAAATTAACTTCTTGAAGTTCATCCTCTTTTACCCTACTAGAACTTGCATATCTTTTTTTCATATATCCTTTAAGACAAATTAATTACCTCTTTTTCCTATTGCTCCTATTTTTTGCTATGCCATAATTTCCAAATTTTTCTCAAACATCTGTCTTAGATGTGTGCCTTTCAATGTGTCACCTTCAGCTAGTTCACTTTTGTCCTCCAATAGAGCCTCTTCCTTTGATAACACACCTTCCACATTTACTTCCAAGACTGGTACTATTGTTGGATTAGCCTTCAGAAATTCCTCCTCTTCGTCGTCTTCAATCTCATTGGCTAAACTAATGGTTTGAGCCATTAGTGGTTTCTTTGTTACTGACATGTTTCTTCTACCTCTAATTGGTTGGTGACGTGCTTTTTGCCTTTTGTGATCACAACCACATTCAATCCCCAGTCTTGCTTAACTTTAGCCAACTTGAACCAAGGTATACCTAACACTACTGCTTCAGAATGACCAAAATTTGGACTCTAGTTTGATTTGCCATCTTCACTTGAAAAGGTGTTGGAGCCAAAGCCCCATTCCCCATTTCTTCAAAAATGTGCTCAGGTAATATGTTTACTCTTGATCCATCATCTAACAAAACCTCATCAAATCACCTTTGTTTATATTGTGCCTAAATTATTGGCACAACAAAATCAACATCAGTTGGGTCAATATTATTAGCTGATGTTGAAGATGCATGCATAGTTGCTGGCTCTAACTGCTATCCACCTAGCTTCTTCAGCAATTTCTCTCTAAAAGCTGGTACCAAAGACAATAACTGATCTAAGGACAATTGCAAAGGAGAGTTAATTATTACCTCAAACTAGTCCTTATCCAGTTCTTGCTTAGTTGTCATTTTTTTATCCTTCTTTGTTCTATGCATTGATGTTTTAGCGTCATCCTCTTGGGATAAAATATGAAATTACTCTTGCTTTAGTTGATCTTGTTGGATCTGTTTTTGGACTTTGTCATGTACCTGTCTTTGCTCTTGCCAATCAATAGGACCTTTATTCTTGGACCATGTAACCACCAAGGCATCCACATCCTTTACTTTACCACACTGCTTACAATCACAATTCCACTGATTTTCATGCTCCTAATGTGGGCTTCTTGATGTACTTGCACCTAAATCATTACGACATTCTTGATCCAATAAATCTATTACAACAACATTTGCTTGAGCAGCTTGCTGGTCCTATTTGTGTTGTTTCCCTTGCTAGTTGTTCTGATTATAACAAACCACTTGTATACCCCTTTCTTCTCTATGCTTTACCCATAAAGGACAATTAGGCCCAATCCAATGGTCTGGTGCAGAACAATATCCACATGGCATCACTCTCGATGGTCTGCCCTATTGATTCGCTTGTTGATTAACCTGACAATTTCCTTGCTGTTTGGCATGATCTCTCCATGGAGATCTTCCTTGCTGCTACCTTTTAAAACCACCATGTCCTTATCACTCGAATGCTTTGATTTGCTACAACTTCATTTTTATTCCTATTGTCCTACCTTAAGCTTTGTCCTCGATGTTTGGGATTATACCAACACTGATTTTTGTATTTCCATCTTTATCACAAATTTCACAAAACCTTTTCTCCTTTGGAGCAATTATAAAGTATTCATGTTTCTTTAATTTACTAATCAAATCTTCCTCTTTACTTTGCTTACCTTTATGTTTCTGGTGCCTTCTCACCACAACCTCTTCTTCCTCAGTGTTCGATTTGGAATCAGTTCTTTCAACTCTTGCAGCTGCTAACACTAATACATCAAGACCATTAGCTATATCCACACTTGCAACTGCATAACTCACGCTCCTCCTTAATCCCTTTAAGAAATAACCCGCCAACATATTGTTGGTAGGTCTCATTGCCCTATAATCTTTCCATTAAAGTCCTAAATTTCTGAGCATAGTCTTCTACTAACATGGTCCTTTGTCTAATTGCTCTAAACTTCCTCAACACATCAGATGGAGTTTTTTCTTTCCTAAATCTTTGTAAAAATGTTGTTTTTAATGCATCATATGTAGTGAAATGAGCAATATTGTATTGACTGAACCAGCACATTGCTCTTCCTTCCAATGTAGCTGCAAATTGTTGAAGTTTGATTGCATCACCATATATGGTTGGATATCCATTTTCTGTCCACTTTATCTCAAAATGAGCCACATGACAATCAACATCTTCTTTAGAACCTCCTTAGACCTAGTTCTTTGATCGGTCTTCCCTGGAAGTGGGTCGAATTGGAGTCGTCTTCTAACTCCTACAGTTGCTTCTGTTAGGAATAGCACTCCTAGTATACTGCCCACTAGCCTAGCTTCAACTATACCTATTCCTCCTTCCTCCTCTTTAGTTTCGAGGTTAGATTCCTCTTGTGCTTCGTAATAATCGTAAAATTCAGAAGATGACTCCACATTAGCTACTTTTGCTTGCACTCTTGTATAATAAACTTTACTAAATCTTCCTCTTTGACCTTTCATGCATCTCTTGCTTCTTTGGAAAATGTAGTAGGATCACCAAATGTGTTTGTCTTCAAGAACACATAGCTACTTACACAATTTTCAAACTTCTACATATTCAATTTCAACACTCATCTTCACACATAGAGGAAAATACTTGCAAACAAACATTCAACTTCAACACAATTATGCTGCAATAGAATACTATTTTACACCAAATTTACTCACATAGACTTGATTCCTACACTTCCATAAAATAGAGAATGTGAAATATATTGATTAAGTCTTCAAAACGACAGAATTACAAGATAGGTAATCGCGACACTTCTCAAAATTAATGAGATTGGAAGGCCTAAATTATGCACACCATGCTCATTCATGTGAGCAGAGTCTTTTTGACTGTATCTAGTCTCTTCATCTTCTCACTTTTCTCAATCTTCTTGAAAGACGCTTCTTCTTCCCTTTTGATACTCCAACAACCCAAAAATAACGACCAAAAATCACACGACATGAAAGACTAACTAATTAGTAACTATTTATTAAAAATCCGAGTGAGCAAAACACGGACTTAGCACAATTCAGAGTCATCACATTTTGACTCAACAACTTCAACACCCAAGAGCACTTATTTTTGCATTTTCCCTCCTATCAACACCTTTCACCTATATGAGCTAACCTCTTTTGCCAAATATCCAACTCTAATAGGGTTTCACTACCATAATTGAACAATGAAATGTTTCTAGTATCTTGGAGCTCAAATGTAAATAATCTACTTGATTTTTCTCCTCTTGCTATTCCCTTGAATCCCTTATGTGGATCCTCAACAAATGCTCCATTCTTCTTGAATTTGACTTATAATCCTTTTTCAGCAATCTGACCTATACTTATGAGATTTTAGGTGTCATTTCAAGTCTTCACATTCCCTATCTTCTCCACTAGATGCCTTGTCTCATCTTTTTTTTGTACTTCATGTCTATTCCTTTGATGCTTCAAGTTTGAGAGTAGAGCTACATTCCCTACTACATGATTTGAGCAACCTTAGTCTATATAGAATACATGTTCATGTGCTTTACCTTGCTTAATGGTCATCTTCATCAATAGTCAGTAATATGATTAGTTAAGACACACATGGCACATGAAGAGGATCTTTGAGTTCTCCCCCTACCTTGTCTTCCTCCTATGCCTCTTCCTCTTGAGCCTCTACCTCTACCTGCAAAGTTTGCTTGAGAGGTGATACCTTCATCTTTAGAATTTTTACCTTTACCTTTGCTATCTTTGTTCTTGTTCTTATCAATATAGAGAGCAGAGGATTCATTACCTTTTGAGTGGTCCCCATTATTCATAAGCTTTGCCTCATGTGTGAACAATTGTCCCATGAGGGCATTGAAGTCAAGAACCTGCATGGCCATGTAGAGATCCATGGTTGTGGTGAAAGCTTTGTTGATATATTTAGGTAGTGATGTGTGTGAACACTCTAGGACCGTCGGGGCACTTTTTTCCCTCTTTAGGAGGTTTTTTTCCCCCGGCTTGTATATACGCCTATTGCCCTAATGGGCTACTTATCTTTGTACATTCTCTAGTAATACATTTAGTATTGTGTGTTTGTGCTCCAAGCTAATTCTTCTTCCTTGTGCTGTTTGTGTGCTTCCGCAGACGTCTATCTCCAACAATTGGTATCAGAGCAGGTCGTCGCTTCTTCTAGGGTGCCGTCGACACTCCTCCGTTTGTAGTCTCAGATTTGCACGAAATTTGGTGAGCATACTCAAGGTGTTTCCGAGATCAAAACTGCTTCGCTCTGTGGTGCCGAAATCGCGATCTGAGCTCGTTTCGGCCTCCGAACGCACTATCGCAGCGCTTCTGCAGGCTATTTCATCCTTTTGTGCCAAAGGTATATACTAGTTTCTGTTGGCCAGTTTAAGCGTCTCGAAGTCTGCTACAGGTCTAGCAGAACTTGTCTGGGTAGTTCTATTCAACTTTTTGAGATACAGTCAATTTTTTGCATCAAGGTATTTTACTCACCGGCCATGGCTGAAAGCAGTGATGTATTCCGTATGTTGGCTGTTGAGGATAAGTTGGATGGTACCAACTACCCATTATGGGCTTATATGATGCGACATGTACTGGTTGCAAAAGGATTGTGGAACATTGTGCAGGGTGTTGAAAGACGTCCTGTTACACCTCTAACGACAGGTACTGCAAATACAGGTGTTGGAGCTGATGAAGATGGTATCGAAGATGATATTCCGCAGATTCCTGTTCGTACTGCTGTTTCTGTTGCACCTACTGCAGAGCAGATTTGTTGGGATGGCAGAGATGCCCAGGCACATGCATTGATAGCTTTGTCTGTCAAACGTGCCATTATTCCTCACATTCACTCTTGCAGAACATCAAAGGATGCTTGGGATACACTTACCACTTTGTACCAGGCTAGGAATGAGGCTCGTGTTGCTTACCTCTGAAAACAGTTGGAGAGTGAGCACATGAATGAAGGTGATTCTATGGACAGTTTTCTTACAAAGATCAAAGACCTGAAGGAACAATTGATTTCTGCTGATGAGGTTATACCAGATAGCTCACTTGTGCAGACCGTTCTGAATGGTCTTCCTGATTCATATCAGAGTTTTGCCTCTACTCTTCGGTTGATGATGAAAGGCAATCCGAATGCCTTGTCATTTGAGGAATTAGTCTTTGCTCTGTTGCAGGAAGATCAGTCCAGGCAGAACAGGTCCATTATGTGTGTTGCAGATCAAGCTTTCCTGGCTAGTCAGAAGGGCAAAGGAAAATGGAGCTCTTCTACTAGTAAGCAGAAATCTGCAAATGCTGCACAATCGGAGAACCAGGATAAAGATGAGAAGAAATCAGAAAAGCAGAAATTGTTTTGCAAGTACTGTAAAGGAAATGATCATATTATAAAGAACTGTCCAAAACTGGCTGCTAAAGAGGCAAAGAAGAAAGAGGCTGGAATGGTTGTTGCAGAGGCCTCTACACCAAAAACAGAGTCTGCAAATCTTGTGCAGGAAGAAGAATGGGCGTTTACTACTGTCTGCAGTTTTGACCCATCTTCTCATGATCAGTGCATGTCTGCAGTAGACTCAGATGTTTGGTACTCTGACAGTGGGGCGACCAAACATATTACCTCGCAGCACAGTTTCTTCTCTTCACTCGAGCCTGCCCCTACAGGGAATACTGTCACATGTGCCAATAACTCCTCTTATCTTGTTATGGGAGTTGGTAAGATCATTCTGACTACTGCTCATGGTAGTTCTTTCACTTTGTCAGATGCTTTATTTGTGCCAGGGATCAAAAAGAACCTGTTATCAGTTTCTACATTAGCCAAGATTGGCTTCGTTGTGAAATTCATTGATGACAGGTGTACAGTCCATGATCTCTCAAATGGCGATGTGATTATTGCTTCTGGCATTTTATGTCATGGGCTGTATAAGCTCATAGACTATGAAAGATCTGTGAATGATTCGGCATGTGCAGTTCATGATTCTCAGGCTATGTTAGATGCAAAGCTTTGGCATGCACGCTTTGGTCATCTGAATTTTGCTAGTTTGTTACACCTGCAGAAATCTGAAATGGTGTCCTCTTTGCCCAAACTTGAGGCACCTGGAAAACATGTTTATGAAGGCTGTATTTTGGGCAAAATGCAGCGTTCTTCCTTTCCAAAAGATGGTTCAGTTCGGGCTACGCAAAAATTGCAGCTTGTACATAGTGATGTCTGTGGTCCTATACAGACACCCTCTTTTGGAAATTACCTTTACTTCGTGACTTTCATTGATGATTTTTCCAGGCATGCATGGGTATATCCACTCAAAGCAAAGTCCGAAGTGTTCATGTGCTTCAAATAGTTTTTGGTTTTGGCTGAAAATTTGTCAGCATGTAAAATGGGAATCCTCCGTTCTGATCGAGGGGGGGAATATATGTCTTCAGATTTTAATGCATTTCTGGCTGAACGTGGGATAAAACACCAGTGTACAGTGCCGTATACACCTCAACAGAATGGAGTTGCTGAACGAAAGAACAGGTCACTCATGGAGATGGCGAGGTGCATGGTCAAAAGTCAGGCTTTACCACATAGTTTTTGGCTTGAGGCTGTCATGTGTGCAACATATGTACTGAACAGGTGTCCCACAAAAGCGTTGCAGTCTATCACTCCATATGAGGCTTGGCATGACCGCAAGCCATCTGTTGCTCATCTGCGTGTTTTTGTTTGTTTGGCATATGCATTAGTGCCTGAACAACATTGCAGAAAATTGGATGATAAGGCAGTAAAAATGTATTTTTGTTGGGTACAGTTCTGAAAGTAAAGGCTATCGTCTGTATCATCCACAGACTAAACGCATTCTGGTTAGCCGTCATGTTGTCTTTGTGGAAGATGCTATTCAGCCATTGCTTTCATGTACTAAGGAGACATTTGTTAGCTCCAAAGACATGTATGATACTTTGATGCCTCTTTTTACAGGTGGACAGGCTAGTGCTGGTCCTAATGAGGCAACTTCTCAGCCTTTGCAGGTTTCATATGATGATGCAGATCATTCCATTTCTGATGCAGATTTACATGATGCACTTGTTGATGAGAGACCTGATATTGAGCAGGCAAAAACTATGCCAAAATGGCTAGTGCAGACTTTGCGTGACAGCAAATTAGATGCACCTTTGTCATATCGTACTCGTTCAGGCTCTCATAGTGCCTCCTTTGCATCAGATTGCTATGCTATGGCTGCATCTAGTCTCTGTGATGAGAATGAGCCTGTTTCTTTTGATGAAGCACAAAATTCAGAAAATTGGATGGCTGCTATGCAATCTGAATATGATGCTATAATGAAGAATGGTACATGGTCTTTATGTGACTTGCCTCCTGGCAAGAAGGCCATTGGCACTAAGTGGGTATACAAGCTGAAGCGTAAACCTGATGGTACAGTTGACAGGTATAAGGCTAGGCTTGTTGCAAAGGGTTATGCACAGGAAAGAGGCATTGATTTTGATGAGACCTTTGCACCTACATGCCGTATGACTACTATTCGGAGCATTTGTGCACTTGCAGCCCATCATGGTTGGAATGTACATCAGTTGGACATTAAAAGAGCATTTCTGAATGGTGACTTGCATGAAGAAGTGTATGTTTTTCAGCCCCGTGGCTTTGTGAGAAAGGGCATGAAAACCAGGTTTGCAGGTTAAAGAAGGCATTATATGGTTTAAAGCAAGACCACGTGCTTGGTATGAGAAGATACATGCCTATCTGATTGCACATGGTTTTGAGAACAATCCAACTGAAAGTACCTTATATGTTAAACATGCTAATGATGTGCTTCTGATCATTGTTGTCTATGTTGATGACATGCTGCTCACTGGTCCTATTGAGACACATATTGCTGATTTTAAGGCTGATTTGCATGCCTCATTTGAGATGTCTGATTTGGGGCATTTGCATCACTATTTGGGCATTCAATTTATGCACGTTGATGGTGGAATGGCTTTGTGTCAAACGAAATATATTGACACATTATTACAGCATTTTGGCCTTGAAGACTGTAAGCCTATTGCCACTCCTATGGAGACAGGTTTACGATTGAGTCTTCATGATGCTGGAGATGCATTTGATGCTGTTCGCTATCAGCAGGCTGTTGGATGCTTGATTTACTTATGCATTACTCGGCCAGATATTCAGTTTGCTGTCTCACAGATGAGCAGGTTTATGCATTGCCCAGGAGTCACGCATTGGAAAGCGGTTAAGCGCATCTTTCGCTACTTGAGTGGTACTCAGCTACTTGGGTTGTTTTGTCCCAAGGGGGGATCACTACCGCCAGATTTGCATGCTTTTTCTTACTCAGGTTGGGCTGGTTGCTATGACACTCGTGTGTCCACCAATGGTTTTTGCTTCATGCTTGGTAGCTCATGTATATCTTGGTTGAGCAAGAAGCAGCCTACTGTGGCCACTTCCAGTTGTGAGGCTGAGTATAGGGCAGCTTTCACAGCGACTGTTGACTGTGTGTGGCTCAGACGCCTTATGGCTGATTTGGGTGTTGGCCAGTCTTCTACCACCACCATCTTCACTGACAGTTAGAGCGCATTGGCAGTTTCGAGGAACCCTGTATTCCATGCTCGCACTAAGCACATTGAGGTGCATTATCACTATGTCAGGGAGAGGTTCTCTGCTGGGGAGATCAGCTTGGCATATGTGCCCACACAGGAGAACATTGTAGACCTTTTCACGAAGGCTCTGCCTAGGGAGAAGTTTGAAGCTTTCTGCAAAGCTTTGGGCTTACTTCCTTTTGTGGAGTGATTTCCACATAGCTTGGCACTTCCTTATACATGAGTGCCAGCTCCTTGTTCACCGCATCACTCCCAGGGGGAATTTGTTGATATATTTAGGTAGTGATGTGTGTGAACACTCTAGGACCGCCGGGGCACTTTTTTCCCTCTTTAGGAGGTTTTTTCCCCCGGCTTGTATATACGCCTATTGCCCTAATGGGCTACTTATCTTTGTACATTCTCTAGTAATACATTCAGTATTGTGTGTTTGTGCTCCAAGCTTCTTCTTCTTCCTTGTGATGTTCGCATGCTTCCGCAGACGTCTATCTCCAACAAGCTTCCCATTTGCCATCTATCTTTATTACATTGATCACTTGCCTTACTATATGCTCTTCATCAATGATCTCTCCAATGCTCCCAACTTGATTTGTTATGTCCTTCATTTTGGTAACAAAAACAGCCAAACTTTGTTTGGGCATCTTCTTGAGTGTGGTGAACTCCATCCATAGTTGATTCTTTCTTGTCTTGGTACTTGACGAGAAGAAGGATTCAAGAGCATTCCAAGTCTATTATGAAATTTTGCAACTCTTGATGTGTGGAAGTAAAAAATCAAAGATTGAGTTAAGAATATATGACCTTGTGAGAGCATCCTTTGAACACCATGTGGTTAATCTCTCTTGTCCTTCTTGATTTGATTTTCCTTTGTTTTGAGAATTAGCATATTCTCATCTCTAGATATGAAACCATAGAGATTTATCCCTTGAAGATAAGCTTCCATTCTAACTGAGCAAGCTAAGTAATTACCTCAATCCTATTTGTCTATGAATGAAGGAAATCCATCTCCCATGTTGATTTGTTCTTGCTCTAATACCACTATAAAGAGATGGATAGGTAGGTTTTGGAGATGAGATGGTATTGCACAAATCCTACTCTACAATTGCCAAGTTAATTCTAGGGATGATTAATATACCTGTTTAGCTTCATAATAATGCTTATGGAACCACCAAGTCCTTTGGAGCATCATTCCCAAAAGTGTGCATCAAAACAAATAACTTGCATATACTAGAGATGTGAAGAAACCTTTTATTTTGGGAATAGAAGTGTTCAAAGATTTTTAGAGAGCTCACAACCTAGTAGAAATTGACCAGAATGCTTTTTCACACATCTCATTGGACTATTTACTTCATTAAAGCAACTTATTTCATCAATTCAGCTATACCATACACTGAGGAATGAATCTAAAAAGTCATGGCATCACCCACAATTTTTTAGGATCTAGAAAGTGTGTAGATATAGTCACCTTCTATGCTTCATATCTCAAGATCCTCTTAACCAAACTTGATGAAAATTTATATGCATGTAGTTTCACTTCAATCTAACTAAGGAAGGTTAAAGTATATCAAATGCATGAGTACATGTAGAGAAACCGATTCCACAAAATAACTGTAATGATGAACATGCAATAGAGAACAGTAGACAAACTTGTACTCGAAGAAATGTATCAAAATGTATATGCTAAGGAACATATGATAGAAGGGAATTGTAGTGGACTACTCATACATAAGATGATCGCAATGTATGCTCACTAATGATACTCAATGTCTCTCGAAATGGCTCACCTTAGTCCTGACTAAAAGCATGTCTATTTATGCTCATATTGGAGTTTGAATTTGAATTTTATCTCACCTAAAAGCGATCCTAAACTTTAGGGATAATTTGACTTTATTCCTCCTACCACATGAGTTGTGGGTTCAACTCCCTAAATTCACAAGATTCCTTATTCTCTTGTCTTGTACAATCATTGAGAGTAACTATGCATAATATGACTAACAAAGGTTCATATATAGTTCTTTCTTGGAAAGGGATAAATGGATGTGTAGTCCTAAGATTTTCGCAATGCTCTTAGGCTTGCCAATCACACCAACACATATCATAACAAAGTCTCAAAAAGTCAATTTATTAGCTTCACTTTGTACACCAATGAAGTTCTTGTTTCTATATTCCAATGTATATGTGCCTCTAATCTCAAACTAGTGTTGTAGCTTGAAGATGTTCAACTTCAATGGCAACATCTAAAGCTCACAGACATCCAAAAGATGTAGTCCTCACATTAATATGTCATAATATGAAAGCTACAGATGGACAATGGCTAATACATTACTCCAAAGGTGCATGGGTGTACATGTTGTAAGGATATGGATAGGTAGGTTCCAAAGATGAGTTGATGCTGCACAAATCCTACTCTATACCTACCAAGTTAATTCTAGAAATGCTTAATATACTCCTTTAGCTTCACAATAATGCATTTGGAACCACTAAATCTTTTGGAGCATAATTCCCAAAAGTTTTCATCAAAATAGATAACTTGCATATACTAGAGATGTGAAGAGACCTTCTATTTTGGGAATAGAAGCGTTCAGAGTTTTGTTGAGAGCTCACAACGTGGTATGTTTTTTTTTTTGTTAAAGGAAGTTCAGCCTTAGCCTACTCTCCTGTACTTTAGATAATAAAGAGGAAAAAGATACAAGTGAATGGGACTAGTGCCCTCGGGACCCCAAAATCCCACAAAGCATGGGTGGAACTTGTGGATCTAGAGAGTGTTACAAAGGAGGTTAACCAACCTCTCATCCCCCTCATGCGAGACCCACTTGGGTTTAAGCTTGTTGTTATTGATGAGAAACACTTTGTGATGCCTAAAGGTGGGGACCTCTTACAATTTGAGATTCTTTTACCAAGGAGGAATGGAGACTTCTCGATCGACCACTCTTTAGGAGGGTGTCCAAAATTGTGGGCACACCGCTTCTACCACATCTTCTAGAGGGTTTCCCCTCTTATGGCATTCCATAGTGTAGCTGAGCATCCAATCGCTTCACCCACTAATGCTTGTATTGAGGTTGTAGTAGTAGAAGACCAAAACCCTCACCACCTTGCATGGAAGAAAGAAGGAAGGCTCAAGATTGACTCTCCTCTCATCTACCCCTACCTTGAACATGTTCAAGCCATTGGCCATCAGGCCCATGCTATGCCACATGCTTGAAAACATGGAGAATAGAGAGTCAAGGATCCTAGTCCATGTGTAAAATACAAGCAGCGCAACTACTCTACTCATACAAAGGAGAGACATGCATAGGCACACACACACACACCTCACTCTCACACACTAACAAAGACACAATAAATAAATATAAATATTCTTGGAGTAAAGGAGAGCATTCTTCCATTCATTATTACATGAGAGCACGTCAACCAAAAGCTCCCTTCTTTACAAAAATGAGCTTCTATATATAGGCTAAGAACATTTCCCCATGTGCTTCTTTGAAAAGTCAAAAAGGGAATATCTCTCTAACTAACATATCTTCTAGGAGATTCCAAGATCAAGTTTGTAACAAAAAAATCCCAAGAAATTCCATGCATGGGATTTTTATGTGTGTTCTCTCATGTGTGCAAAAGATATGGGCTATTTACAAAACTTCTCTACCATAGTATTAGAGGAATATCAAAAAGTATCCTAAGAGGGTGTTTTTTATGTGAAACTCTAAGTAGATACAAAAAGGGTTCTTCTTATGATCTAGGGAGGGTTCTTATGCACATTTGAAGATGTGTGCATACCCTACTTCCCAACAGCTTGCTTCAAGTGATCTATTCCTGCATACTCAAAATATCCCAAGGGTCCACCAGTGCAAGAGAGACTTGGGGCATGCAAAGAAGATGTGGCCGAGATCCTCAACCCTATAGCAGTAATTCTTGCACCACGACAGAGCCCCATAGATTTTGCTAGCCTTTAGATTAGTCCAAATACCATGGTGGAGAATTTGCCACATGAGAACCAACTTTTTGATCTCGATAAGGGAATGCCAAATCGCTTTAGATCCCAATGTAGCTTTGTCAAAATCATGCACCACTTCTTGTTGAGTGTGATATGCAATTCCATATTCACCTTGAGTCTAGGAATTTTGAACATGCAGTTGCCATTGTGCCAAATAAGACCCTCATGGTGAGGCGAGTCACCCTTAAAGAGGAGTCAGATTTTTTAATGTTCCCAGGCACTGCATCTACTCTGAAGGAGAGTCTGTTCTTTGTAGCTCACTCTTATTTCTGGGTGTATGTCCTCATCGCTGATCCACTGTCCTGTTTCTTGTTTCCAAAGGTGTTTCCAAT
Organism: Ceratopteris richardii; assembly: GCA_020310875.1. Classification (NCBI taxonomy): domain Eukaryota; kingdom Viridiplantae; phylum Streptophyta; class Polypodiopsida; order Polypodiales; family Pteridaceae; genus Ceratopteris; species Ceratopteris richardii. The sequence continues at coordinate 128,574,402 of CM035434.1, read as the reverse complement.
GTCTAAAGCCCTTGTTCCAAAGCCTCTTAGCATTATGGAGGCTCCAGGAAGCCACATCCTTGATGCTCATGATTGAAAACCAAATTGAGTCATTTTGTCTAATACCATATGCCCATTTCCAATCCTCTCTGATTCTAACAAATTGTTTGAACTTGTTCCAACTCTTCCACAAGGAGCGCATAAGATACAAGCCTTTAAGAGAAATCGGAATCAGGGAGAATAGGAGACTGAGGAGGTCCAAGTACTTCCAACTAGGGAGATCCACCAACGTAATCACATTCTTGTTCCTGAATATAAGCTTGGCCCATGAGGTCTCACAATTGCACCAAGCCCTAATGATCCACTTTGCCACCAACTTGTCCACCATGCCTTCAATATCCGTAATCCCCAAACTCCCATAGTCCTTTTGGATGATATAGGTAGACCATTTAATTGACCAGAGAGCTTTTGCAAACATTCAATTGGAGTGCCAAGTTAACTAAAGTAATTTATTTCATCAATTTAGCTATACCATACACTGTGAAATGAATCTTACAAGTCAAGGGGGGCATCCTGACTTTTTGGGATCTAGAAGGTGTGCAGAGAAAATCACCTTCTATGCTATATATCTCAAGATTCTCTAAACCAAACTTACTTTAAATGGATATATAATTATTAGATATACTAATCTAATTGATCCAAGTTAAAGTATAGCAAATGAGTGAGTACACATAGAGAAATTATTTCCACAAAATCATTGTAATGATGAACATGCAACATAGAACAGTAGACAAAGATGTACTTGAAGAAATGTATCAAAATGTTTATGCTGATGAACATATGATGAAATGGAAGTGTAGAGGAATACTCATACATACAATGAGCACAGTGTATGCTCACTAATGCAGCTCAATGTCTCTTAGAATGTCTTACCTTAGCCTGCAACTAAAAGCATGTCTATCTATACTTGTATTTGAGTTTCAATTTGAATTTTCCATCACGTAAAAGTGATCCTATACTTTAAGGATAATTTGAATTGATTCATCCTACCATACGAGTCGTGGGTTTATCTCCCTAACTTCATGAGATTCCTTATTCTCTTGGCATTTACAATTATCTAAAGTAACTATCCCCAAAATGACTAGCATAGGTTCTTTCTTGAAAAGGGATAAATGGATGTGTAGTCCTAAGGTTTTAGCAATGCTCTTAGGCTTTCCAATTACACGAACAGCTCCCCCACAAGCCTAAGATGCTTGATTCTTTAGTCATCCACGATTTCTTGTAGTCTAATAATTGATTTAAATCTATTCAATTCGCTTCCATCTAATGCTTTTGTCATCATATCTGCACATTGTTGATGTGTAGATACAAATGAGAGTTGTATCTCCTTAATCATGTTCTTTTCCTTGAAATAACCGTAGTGAACTTCTATATGTTTGGACCTAGCATGAAAGATAGGGTTAGCAACAAGATTAAATGAACTAACATTGTCTCCAAATATATGTCGAGTAGAAGTATTCAACCCTAAATTTTAATATAGGGTCTTAATCGACATAGCCTCTTGTGTAGCATTTGCAAGTCCTCTGTATTCAATTTCTGTTGATGAAAGAGAAATTTTAGGTTGATTCTTGGAAGACCATGAGATCAATTAAGTACCTGCAAAAGTAAGATAGCCTGAGGTGCTTCTCTTATCATCTTTCGAACCTGCCCAATCTACATGAGAAAGGCGTTTGACATCTATATGAGATGTCTATGGATACTACAACCCTTCATTGATTGTGCCCTTCAAATACTTCAAAATTCTCTTGGTTGCTTCCATGTGAGGCTTCCATGGAGTGTGCAAGAACTGAATCAGTATAGTAACTAAGTTCGATTTTTCTACAATCATCTTCAAACCAAGATTTGTTTTCATCAAACACAACATTTCTACTTACAACAAAACCTTTGTTGCTTGGAGTATATAGCATATAACCTTTTTTATTAAGGTCATAACCAATAAAGATACATTTCTCTATCTTTGGATCTAAGTTACCTTTGATTTGTGAAGTTATGTGTGCATATGCTATGCACGCAAAGATCCTACAATGGTCAAGTTTAGATCTTCTTCCATTTTATGCTTCATAAGGTTTCATCCCATCTAACGCTTTTGAGAGGAGTCTATTGATCAAATAGGTGGTTGTGGAGACAACCTCTACCCACAAGTAGTTGGGTAATTTTTTTCCATCTAGCATTGGCCTTGCAGCCTCCACAATTTTCCTATTTCTTCTCTCTACACTCCATTTTGCTCTGGAGTATACCTGGTTGTAATCTCTCTTTTGATTCCTTTCTCTTGGAGATAAGAATCAAAGTCATGGGAGAAATATTCTCCACCTCCATTTGACCTTAGCCTCTTCAAAGTCTTACCTTTTTTATTTTCCACAAGTGCTAGATATTTTTTGAAATAAGAGAACACTTCATCTTTATGCTTCATAAAGTATGGTATTGTCCATCTGCTACAATCCTCAATGAATGTCACATAATACCTCGATCCATAGATTGAAGGATTCTTGCTTGGTCCCCATACATCTAAAAGGACTAGCTCCAGTAGATCTCCATGAATGTATCCCTTCTTTGTGAATGATTGTCTGTGAGACTTACCAAATTGACAAGCACTACATTTGTATATCATGTGTTGCTTGGATATGTTTGGTAGATCAAACACACTCTAACCCTATTGATTTGCTTTAGAGCCCTTTCACCTATATGAGCTAACCTCTTGTACTAAATTTCCTGATAGGGTTTGACTACCATAATTGAGCAATGCAATGTTTCTAGTATCTTGGAGCTCAAATTTAAAAAATCTACTAAATTTTTCTCCTCTTGCTATTCTCTTGAATCCCTGATGTGGATACTCAACAAATGCTCCATTCTTTGTGACTCTATCTTGCAATCATTTTTCAACAATCTCACCTACACTTATAAGATTTTTTGTGATAGTTGGAACATATAATACCTTGCTCAATACGTTCATATTTCCATTTGAAGTCTTCACATTGCCTATCTCCACTAGATGTCTTGTGCCATCTCCTGTTTGGACTTCATGTCTATTCCTTGGATCCTCCAAGTCTCAGAGTAGAGCTACATTCCCTACTACATGATGTGAACAATCTGAGTCAATATAGAATACATGTTCATTTACTTTACCTTGCCTCATGGTCATATTCATCAGTAGTAATGAATCCTCTTGAGTTTGATCATCTACATAGTTGTTGTAGTCTCTACTTCCTCTCTATCCTCCTTGATAATTATTGTTGTTGTATGAGTTGTGGTTATAGCCAATGTTGTTGTTGAATCTACCTCTTGAGCTTCCATAGCCTCCTCTGTTGTAACATCTTCCTCTTTGGTTTCTAGGATTCCGGAAACAATTCTCAGTAATTTGATTATTTAAGCCACATATGGCACATGGAGAGGAGCTTTGAGTTCTCCCCTTGCCTTGTCTTCCTCATCTTCTTCTTCCTCTTGAGCCTCTACCTGCAAAGTTTGCTTGAGAGGTGCTACCTTCATCATCATAATTTTTACCGTTACCTTTGCTATCTTTGTTCTTGTTCTTATCTGTATAGAGAGTAGAGGATTGATTACCTTTTGAGTTGTCCCCATTCTTCATAATCTTTGCCTCATATGTGAACAATTTTCCCATGAGAGTATTGAAGTCAAGACCCTACATGCCCATGTAGAGATCCATGGTTGTGGTGAAAGCTTCCCATTTGTCATATTCCTTTATTCCATTGATCACTTTCCTTACTATCTGCTCTTCATCAATGATCTCTCCAATGCTCCCAAGTTGATATGCTATGTCCTTCATTTTGGTTACACAATTAGTCACACTTTGTTTGGGCATCTTCTTGAGTGTGGTGAACATCCATATTTGATTCTTTCTTGCCTTGGTACTTGATGAAAAGAATGCTTCAAGAGAATTCGAGGTCTCTTGTGAAGTCTTGCAACTCCTCAAGTGTGGAAGTAAAAAGTCAAAGATTGAGTTAAGAATATATGACCTTGCTAGAGCATCGTTTTAACACCATGTGCTTAACCTCTCTTGTTCTTCTTGAGTTGGTTGTTGTTTGCTTCTAAGAATTGGCATCATCTCATCCCCACATATGAAATCATAGAGATTTATCCCTTAAAGATAAGATTCCATTCTAATTGACCAAGTTGAGTAGTTAACTCGATCCAAGTTTTCTATGGATGAAGGAAATCCATCTCCAATGTTGATTTGTTGTTGCTCTGATACCGCTGTAAGGAGATGGGTAGGTAAATTCCAAAGATAAGTTCCAACGATCAGCTGGTGTTGCACAAATCCTACTCTACACCTACCAAGTTAACTCTAGGGATGCTTAACATACTCCTTTAGCTTCACAATAATGCATTTTGAACCACTAAGGCTTTTGGAGCGTCATTACCAAAAGTTTGCTTCACTTCAAATAACTTGCATATACTAGAGATGTGAAGAAACCTTCCATTTTGGGAATAGAGGTGTTTAGAGTTTTTCTCAAAGCTCACAACCTGGTATGAATTGACTAAAGAGCTTCTTCACACATCTAATTGGTCTAGAGAGTATGCATGCGGAAGCAAAATGAAAAGTAAAGTACTCTCACAAAAGAAAGAATGTGTGAGACACAAAATGAGTAGACCATGAAATGAGTAAAATCATGTGGATTAGAAATGAGCTTGCCAAGAGCATGAAGTAGGCTCCTCAAGCTTCTAACCAAGTACAAATGAGGGGAGAGGCCCTCCTTATATAGATTTGGGAGGGGCTCTCAAAAGTACATCATATGTGGGATAAGTCTCCTGAAAGGAGAATGAATACAACTGGTAGAAGCACATGGCAAGGTACCCGAATACAAAGGAAATACAATATAAAATGGAAATAGACTAGAAATGGAGTGCCCCCTGGATACAAAATGGAGATGCACTCATGCGGATACAAATGTAGATGAAGTAGGAGCAATCATGTCATCAATATCCCCTCTGAAGCTCCATTTTGGAGCGGTTGAATGCTGTAGAGGTCCACCAAGCACTGAAGTAGAACCGGAGGTAGAGCCTTCATGAACATATCCGCCAGGTTCTCCTGAGAGGTACACTACTCCACAGTAATCTCCTGAGATATGAGCTTCTCACGGATGAAGTGGTACTGAATCTCGATGTGCTTCGTCCGAGCGTGGAATACTGGATTCTTGGCGATGGCTAAGGCTGACTGGCTATCCGTGCGAAGAAATGTTGGAGTATCCTACAAAACACCAAGGTCAGATAATAAACGTCGAAGCCAGATGGCCTAACATGCTGCAAAGCTGGATGCTCGGTAATTGGCCTTGGTAGATGATAGTGCAACTATAGGCTGCTTCTTACTTGCCCAAGAGATAGGTCCTGAGCCAAGCAAGAATATATACCCAGAAGTAGACCATCGAGAATCAGGATCACCAGCCCAATCTGAATCAGGATATCCGACGAGTTAGATGCCTCCTCTATACCAAAGACCATGATGTCGGGTGAGGGCAAGGTAGCGAAGTAGTCTCTAAGCAGCATCCCAATGAGTCTGACGAGGCTGATATGCAAATTGACTGAGTATACCAACTGCATAAGCAATATCTGGTCTAGTGTTGGCAAGATAGAGTAATGAGCCAACAAGTTGTTGATAGGTATGCACATCCACAAGTGATGATGAGTCCTCCAGTGTAAGCTTGATATTTGGATCAAGTGGTGTAGAAATGGAGCAACACTGGTCCATGTTATACTTGGAAAGTAGATCAGAGCAGTACTTCTTCTGTGATAGGAATATACCTCCTTTTGTTTGCCAAAATTCCATACCCAAGAAGTAGTGGAGTAATCCAAGATGTGTCATAGAGTACTCAAGGTGAAGCTGTGTGATGATAAACTTGATGCGTTCTTCGTTTGAGCCTGTCAAGATCGAGTCATCAACATAGAGAATGATGATGGCTACTAAGGAATCCTTTTGATAGATATAGAGATTAGCATCAGCATTGCTTCTGTGAAATCCCTTGTCTTCAAAGAACTTGTGAATCTTTTCATACCAGGCCATGGGAGCTTGCTTGAGTCCGTAAAGTGCCTTAAGAAGCTTGTAGACTTGATCTTCTTTGCCTTTGATCTTGAAGCCTTCAGGTTGTTCAACATATACTTCTTCTTGAAGATCTTCATTGAGGAATGCACTTTTGATGTCCAGCTGGTAAATGGGCCACTTAAAGTGAGCACTTAGTGCTAAGATGATTCTTATGGTTGTGAATCTTGTAGTAGGAGCAAAGGTTTCTTCATAGTCAATGCCATGTTGTCGCTTTTATTCCTTAGATACCAACCTTGTTTTGTACTTGTCTAATGTGCCATCTGACTTGTACTTAACTTTATACAACCACTTAACTCCTATGACTTGATGATTTGTGGGCTTAGGTACAAGAGTCCAAGTTTTGTTCTTCTCGATTGCATCCATTTCAACTTGCATAGCTTCTTCCCACTCAGGTTGTCCTTGAGCTTCTTTGTAATTAGAGGGTTCTAGGATTTGTTGAATCTAATGCATTAAGGCATAATTGACATAATGACTTTGTTCTCGTTGTCTCTTGTCAATAAGTCTTTGAGATCTTCTCGGATGACTTGAAGTACTTTAAAAACTACACAACTTAGCTAGGTATATTATGAAATTTGGACAAAAGTCAATGAGTAATACTTACAGTTGATAGGATATCTCATTTTGTTTGAGTTTTCCAATTTCATGCTTGACATTGTGAAAACATGTTGTACAATGGCAATAGTTTCACTGTTTTTGAGCTTTTTGAAGCCTAATAACTTCCCTTTCTAATGAAGATCCAAGTTTCCACGATCTCTTACACGGTGAGAACCAACACCAGAGGGTAGCATGTAAAGCCATGCACCTTTGCATAACTCATATCCTAACCAAGTTCCTTCTATAGCATTGATATTATGACATTTTATTGCGATAACCTCATCTTTTGGACATCTATGAGATTTAGGTTTCTCCATTGGAGTTCAGGCTATGGAAGTGATAGTAGAAATTCAAAGAAGAAGATGCACAAAGAAAGAAATGGAGACGCAGGAGCTGCAATGGTGTGCTAGGGAGAGAAAGTAGTGGAAAGAGATGACTTTTTGGGACCTTGGTATGAAAATGTGAGGTTTTGGAGGAAGAAAGTTGCATTTTGAGTTATTTTTGAAAAAGTCACTTTTTTCAGTTTAGTTCATGCACGGATTTTGATTTAGAACTCAAAAATAGAACTTTTGATCCTAAAAAGTGGTTGGGGGACTATTAAATGGTGTTATGATGAGTTTTATAACTTTTTGAAAATTTTGAATTTTTGGGCCCAGGTAAGTTACGAGATTCCTTTCTCTCTAAAGAGGCAAAACCTGAACATAGGGAAATCCTGTCCCCTCATCCCCCTTCAACCTAGTGATTTATAGGCTATAGACTATGTCCACCACCCTCCTCTCATTGGTCCATCACTAATCACTCCTTAATCCAAAAGGCCCATGCAGGGTTCATTTTTTTCCCTAATGACAAACACCACCATTGTGATAAGAATTCTTTTTAACTCAAGGTGAGTATTTTACTACTTTCTTAAGTCTTTTGAAACTTAGCTACTGGCATATTATGGATGAGGACCTTTGATGACATGAAAATACCATCAATGAGACAAGAATGCTTCACTAGCATCAAAGATGATTATTGTACACCTTGGAATACTAATATTGATGGAGCTAGTGTTCATAGCCATGGACGCAATTACAATGTAATGAGAGGTGGTACCACTTTTGACATTATGCCATGTCAAAGGCGAGTTATGAAGCTCACTAAAGGATACTACCTCTTTAAGAAAGCTATTAAGTACATAAGGATACAACCTCTTACAGTGAGAGCCAGTAAGTAAGGAAAAACATTGCATCAATAAGTGGTCACTCTGACAGGTAATTTAGTCTTTTCTTTTTATGGAGTGTAAAGATGATTTCTTAGGATTTGAAACTCATTGGGACTTCTTTCGTTGAATGAATATATTGTTTCCTATAGGGCATACACTGCTATGGGCAAGAAAAGGACCTTTATCCATACTCATGTAGGAAATGAAAAATCTAGATGATGATTTTCTAGTCACATATCTAGGAGAGAGTTCTAGAATTTATTGAAGATGGATAAAGCTAACTATAATTGCCTTAGATAACCAGTCTTTTACAATATATAAATGGAATAAATCAGTCCATATCCAATGGAGGCTAATCAGGTCGAGCTAAATGCCCTAGACCACAAGAAGGACGATCTCCTCATCACCCTAGAATTAGGAGGCAATGAGTTATTTCCTTTGCCTAGACCACAAAGGCATGAGTGAAGGCTAAGAAATTGGAATGTATGCAAAATCATTAGAGTAGCACTTTTGGACCATAGCATCACGTGGTAGACTTTAAGGAAGTTTTCTTTTCTAAGTTGAGCAAGTGAATGAATTTTTTGTTTGCACAATATTTTTTGTACACAAGTCATGGACACAAACCTAGAAGGCTTCACAGAAGTGAGACGAAGAAGGAGAAGAATCCCCAAAGGGATTACTGAGAGGAGCCCATCTCACAGGATTCTGAAAACAAACATATTTTGCAACTCGAAGAAGGAGGTCAATGACTTGGATTACATAGGGAAGACTCTAGGAGGATTTCACTAGCAAGGAAGACAACTCAAGATTGCAATGATGGCAAAACTCTGGAGGATTTCACTAGCAAGGAAAACAACTAAGAAAGATACACCACCAACAAAGAGGATGGATTCACCACCATTAACAAAACGTATTATTTTGAAGAACCAAAGTATTGGTTATAGTTGTTTTAAAACTAGAAAATAGGTTGATGTTTTGGAAGGGCATGCAAATCAACCTCATGGGGCATGCCATGGTTATTGATACCTTCCTCTTCTCCTCGACCATTTACTTTCTCTATTGCTAGAGACTAAAGAAACGTAGCAATAGACTGAAGGATCAAGAGCTTAGCAAATTGGAAAGAATCTACAGGAACTTTCTTTGGACAGGCCACCACAAGAGAAGGGGAGTTCCCAAAATTAAATGGTCTACTTGCATCAATCAAAAGGAATGTGAGGGTTTTGGCAGTATAGATTTTGAAGGCATGGCTGAAAAGTTGGTAGCGAAATAGGTCATCAAGGCTTGGTGCAATTGTGAGATCTCTTGGGCCAAGCTCATTTTTAGGAACAAGAAAGAGATGACAATGGTGGGCCTCCCTCATTGGAAGGACTTGGACTTCCTTACCCTTTTATTCTCTCCAATTTTGGTTTCCCCCAAAGGCTCGAATCTTGTGCAATCCTTGTGGAAGAGTTGGAAGAAGTTCAAACAATTTGTCCGAATAAGAAAAGACTAGAAATGGGCGGTGAGTATCATACAAAATGACTCAATCTGGTTTCCAATCACAGGCATCAGGGGGTGGCTCCCTAGAACCTCCAAAATCCTAAGAGGCTATGGAACAAAGGCTTCAAAAACTGGAAACACCTCTGGAAAAAAGAACCAACAAATAGGGCAGCTTTAGGACATAGACCCTCGAATAAGAGTGAACTATGAAGAATGGAATCTCCTTCAAAGCAGATGCCTTGCGTAGGAAAAATAAAAAATGGGACTCCTCATTTGGCGGGATCCTCCATGCCATTAGGGTCTTATTTCACAATAGCAATTCCTTGTCTAAAATTCTTAGAACCAAGGTGAACATGGACCATCATATCACACTTAACAAGGAGTGGTGCCTATCGTGGATGAGGCTATGTTGGAATTTGAAGTTTGTGTCTATTTGGCATCCTCTCATCAAGATCAAAAAGTCGGTTCTCATGTGGAAAATTCTCCATTGTGATATCTGGACCAATCTAAAGGCTAGAAAAATTTGTGGGGCTCCACCGTGGTGCAAGGAATGTCGCCCTAGCATTGAGGATTTGGGTCACATCGTCTTCATGTGCCCCTAGTCTAACCTGCTCTGGCAAACCCTTGGGAATATTTTGAGACTGCAAGATCAAATCTCTTGGAAGCATGCATTTTTTGGGAAGCAACCGGCGTCTCAATGGCACTATGGAATGATATTAGAGGGCAAACCATCTAGAACATTTAGCAGGAGCAGTTTGCCTACAATTTTGGACACTCTCCTAAAGAGTGGTCGATCGAGAAGTCAATGTTCCTTCTTGGCAAAAGAATCTCCGATTGTAAGAGGTCCCCACCCTTTAGGCATCATAAAATGTTTCTTGTCGAGAACAACAAGATTAAATGCAAGTGGGACCCACATGAGGGGGACCAGAGGGTTATTAACCTTCTTTGTAACACTCTCTAGATCAGCAAGTTTTACCCCTGATTTGTGGGATTCGAGGGGTTCCAAGGGCGCTAGTCCCATTCACTTGTATCTTGTTCTTCCTTTTTAATTAAAGTTCTAGAGACTCGGCCAAGGCCGAACTTCCCTTTTACAAAAAAAAAAACTCTTTTAAAACCCCATTTTGAAACCAAGATGCATATTGGGGTAGAGAGAATGGGATTGGATACTGACATGATGTACGTTAAAAAGATATTAGAATAAAGGCAATCTAGGGATCACCTATGAGAAGTCCATGTTATCTCCCTCACAACATATTAGAACAAATGATCGCATCATATTATAACGCCTCATGTTATATATATATATATATATATATATATATATATATATATATATATATATATATTACGCGACAATAATAATATGTTGTTTCCATGAAATATATATATATTACGCGACCATGTTTCCTTTAATAATAATATGTTGTTTCCATGAGCGTGTGAAGAAGTTGTTGGTCAATCAACGAACATTTTGAGAACATGCAAGTGTCAAACTCTCCTTTTCTATTGGTCGTATGAATGAATCTGAAAGAGCAAATGAACAACCGAAGCAGGGAAAGTACTCACAAGAGCTCCCACGTACAACAGGAGCATCAAATAAATGTGAAGGCCATAAAGTTACAAGTTTTTTATACTTTTTTAATTTATTTATTATTTAATTTATTTCTTCCTTTTTGTCAAGTGCCAGCATCAAATAAATGTGAAGGCCATAAAGTTACAAGTTTTTTCTACTTTTTTAATTTATTTATTATTTAATTTATTTCTTCCTTTTTGTCAAGTGCCACGTACAGGGGGCACATGAGTATTACGTTCTCTTTTTGATTGCACACAGCCCCACCATCCTTCAACTCTCAAATGCTTGCCTTTAATACTTGTGGAGGGAATCATCGTCCAACCATGGAATATTTAGGCCCATCTCATTCAAACGCGTTTCCATGAAGTTTGTACTTCATATCTTTTGTAATTATTAAAGTGGCATTCCATTATCTCAATTGGTAGTTGTGGACACCTCCTCCCATTCACTTGTAACTTTTCTTTTTTATTTTAATTAAAATCCGAGAGAATAGGCTAAAGACGAACTTCCTTAAAAAAAAATCACTCGCTCCTCATCCCCATTTCTCTTAGGCGTTCACATCTTGGATGCTCCTTGTGAAAAGCATAGAACAAAATGAAGCCCTATTGTTCCATCACCAAGGATTGAAATTAGGCTTTAGATTAAGACAACACAACTCCATTTGGTTCTTAATGTACGACATCTTTTAGGACCAGCACTAGACTGTCCACCTGTAAAAAGAGGCAGCAAAGTATCATACATGTCTTTGGAGCTAACAAATGTCTCCTTAGTACATGAAAGCAATGGCTGAATAACATCTTCCACAAAAACAACATCACGGCTAACCAGAATGCATTTAGTCTGTGGATGATACAGACAATAGCCTTTACTTTCAGAACTATACCCAACAAAAATACATTTTACTGCTTTACCATCCAATTTTTTGCCATGTTGTTCAGGCACTAATGCATATGCCAAACAACCAAAAACACACATATGAGCAACAGATGGCTTGCGATCATGCCAAGCCTCATATGGAGTGATAGACTATAGCGCTTTAGTGGGACACTTGTTAAGTACATATGCTCCACACATGACAGCCTCCAGCCAAAAACTATGTGGTAAAGCCTCACTCTTGACCATACACCTCGCCATTTCCATTAGTGACCTGTTCTTTTGTTCAGCAACTCCATTCTGTTGAGGTGTATATGACACTGTACACTGGTGTTTTATCCCACCTTCAACCAGAAATGCATTAAAATCAGAAGACATATGTTCGCCCTCCCCTCGATCAGAACAGAGGGTGCCCATTTTACATGCTAACAGATTTTCAGCCAAAACATGAAACTGTTTGAAGCACATGAACACTTCGGACTTTGCTTTCAATGGATATACCCATGCATGCCTAGAAAAATCATCGATGAAAGTCACGAAGTAAAGATAATTTCCAAAAGAAGGTGTCTGCATAGGACCACAAAAATCACTATGTACAAGCTGCAATTTATAAGTAGCCCGAACTAAACCATCTTTTGGAAAGGAGGAGCACTACATTTTGCCCAAAATACAACCTTCACAAACATGTTTTCTAGGTGCCTCAAGTTTGGGCAAAGAGGACACCATTTCAGATTTCTACAGGCGTAGCAAACTAGAAAAATTCAGATGACCAAAGCGTGCATGAAAAAGCTTTGCATATGACATAGCCTGAGAATCATGTACTGCACATGCCGAATCATTTACAGATCTTTCATAGTCTATAATCTTATACAACCCATGACATAAAATTCCAGAAGCAATAATCACATCGCCATTTGACAGATCATGAACTGTACACCTGTCATCAACAAATTTCACAACCAAGACAATCTTGGCTAATGCAGAAACTGACAACATATTTTTCTTGATCCCTGGCACAAACAAAGCATCTAACAAAGTGAAAGAACTACCATGAGCAGTAGTCAAAATGATCTTACCAACTCCGATAACAGGATAAGAGGAGTTGTTGGCACATGTAACAATATTCCCTGTAGGGGCAGGCTCGAGTGAAGAGAAGAAACTGCTTTGCGAGGTAATGTGTTTGGTCACTCCACTGTCAAAGTACTAAACATCTGAGTCTACTACAAACATGCAATGCTCATGAGAAGATGGGTCAAAACTGCAAACAGTGGTAAACACCCATTCTTCTTCCTACACAATATTAGCAGACTCGGTTTTTGGTGTAGAGGCCTCCGCAACAACCATTCCGGCCTCTTTTATCTTTGCCTCTTTAGCAGCCAATTTTGGAAGGTTCTTTATGATATGATCATTCCCTTTACAATACTTGCAAAACAATTTCTGATTTTCTAATTTCTTCTCATCTTTATCTTCCTTCTTCGAATGTGCATCATTTGCAGATTTTTGCTTACTAATTGAAGAGCTCCATTTTCCTTTGTCCTTCTGACTAGCCAGGTAAGCTTGATCTACAACATGCATAATGGACTTATTTTGCCCGGACTGATCTTCATGCAATAGAATAGAGACTAGATCCTCAAATGACAAGGCATTTGGATTGCCTTTCATCATGGATCGAAGAGTAGAAGCAAAACTCTTATATGAATCAAGAAGGCCATTCAGAAGGGTCTGCACAAGTGAGCTATCTGGTATAACCTCATCAGTAGAAATCAACTATTCCTTCAAGTCTTTGATCTTTGTTAGAAAAATATCCATAGAATCACCTTCATTCATGTGCTCACTCTCCAACTTTTTTCGGAGGTAAGCAACACGAGCCTCATTCCTAGCTTGGTACAATGTGGTAAGTGTATCCCACGCATCCTTAGATGTTCTGCAAGAGCGAATGTGAGGAATAACGACATGTTTGACAGACAAAGCTATCAATGCATGTGCTTGGGCATCTCTGCCATCCCAATGAAACTGCTCTGCAGTAGGTGCAGTAGAAACCGTAGCACGAATAAGAATATGCAGAATATCATCATCTTCGACACCTTCTCCATCAGCTTCAGTACCTGCAGTTGTAACAATTGTAGGTGTGATAGGATGTTTTTCAACACCCTGCACAATGTTCCACAGTCCTTTTGCAACCAATACATGTCGCATCATATAAGACCATAATGGGTAGTTGGTACCATCCAACTTATCCTCAATAGCCAACATACGAAATACATCACTGCTTTCAGCCATGGCCGATGAATAAAATACCTTGATGCAGAAAATTGAATCTATCTCAAAAAGTTGAACAGAACTGCCCAGACAAGTTCTATTAGACCTGTAGCAGACTTCCAGATGCTTATACTGGCAAATTGAAACTGGTATATACCTTTGGCACAAAAAGATGAAATAGCCTGCACAAGCACTACGATAGTGTGTTCAAAGGCCGAAACGAGCTTAGATCATGATTTCGACACCACACAACAAAGCTATTTTGATCTAAAAAACACACTGAGTATGCTCACCAAAATTCATGTGATTCTAAGACAGCAAACGGAGAGGTATAGATGATGCCCTAGATGAAGCGACGACCTCCTCTAATACCAATTGTTGGAGTTAGACGTCTACGGAAGCACCCGAATAGCACAAGGAAGAAGAAGAAGAAGCTTGGAGCACAACACACAATACTCAATGTATTACTAGGGAATGTAGAAAGATATATAGCCCATTAGGGCAATAGGCATAGATACAAGCCGAGGGAAAAAAAACTCCTAAAGAGGGAAAAAAGTGCCCTGACGGTCCTAGTGTGTTCACACACATCACCAACTAAATATATCAACAGATTCAAGAAGAGGCTCCATATTTCATGGAATTCTCTTGGTTTTTACATCTAGATATGGCTACGGTGCAATCAGGACTACAAGGAGAAAGAGGCATGGAAACCCCTAAAAGTTGGGTAAAGTGATTGATAAACAATGAGCTATTTTCTTCATCTGTCTTGCACTCTACCACATTCATGTCCATCATGAAAGGGATTGCTTCGTTTGATTGATTCTTCTTGAGGAGGCCAAACATCTCTTTAGTAGGTTTGTCTACCCTTCCCGCCCACCAATCTTTAAAGCAAACCTATAGATTCTTTCATTGAATTTCATCTTTGTATCTCAACATGCATGTGATTTTTCAGAGCTCTGTCTAGTATTGAGAGTGGCCTATGTTTTACTTCCTCTTTGAGATGCATCAGCCTTCAATAAGGATTTTCCCTTCTAGCTCGATGAATGTTTTGAAGATTCTTTTGTGTCTTGACCAAGATGTGTCATGTCTTCATGATCGATATCCTCCAACACTTGGCCAATGAGGAGCGGGTGGCAAAGGCCTAGTTCCAAGTAGCAATAACCTCTTGTTGGATTGAGGGGAGAGAGAAGGTTGTCAAATTGGCATGAAACGAAGGGACTTTCTTGAGATTGATGATCGGCTTGAAGGTAAGCACAATTGGGTAGTGATCAGAGGCAACTAGGTCCACACATTGGGAGAGGGGTGGGTGGCCATACTTATTGATTATATTCTATGCAATATACCTCCCCATCCATTTTGATCTCTTGAAGATAAATGAAGTCTGGATTCAAGCTTTTATCACAGACCCATTGGCCAATAATGGCCGCTCTTGAGGGGTTAGACAACCCTCTAACATTCAACATAAGGATTATTATTATCGAAGGTTAAGTTCTATGTGGCGAGGGGCCTTGTTCATCTTCTTTTCATTTTTCTCATCAACTTTTTTCTTTGAAGTGGATGGTCCCTAACATGGGAGTTTACCCTTAAGGGGGCTGTTCCATGGTATCTTCATTGGTTGTTTCCCTCTATGAGTATTCTTCTTTGGAAACAAGTTTGGTATCCTTTTGGGAATTGTGGATCCAATGATGGAGCTTTCGTTGTCCTCGTTGGTATAATTTTGTGAGTAGTCTTCTTCAAAAACGAGTTTGGTATCCTTTCGGGAAGTGTGGATACAATGATCGAGCTTTTGGGAAATGATTGGTACTTGGTAGGCATGGAGGACTACCTTGTGCCTTTTCAAATGGTTTTCTGAATTCGTACCTAATATCTCCAAACCTTTGTGCTATGCAATCTCTATTGAGCTCCCTAACCTCCCCTTTTCTTATATGGACTTATAAGGGAAATTGTAGTGCCCATTGGTCGGCCTCTGACCTTGAGAGAAGACATTGAGAGTTATATCTATGATGGTGTCAAACACTTGTTCAATGCAAGATGACACCCACAAATTTGTGTCAAAGCAAATCTTAACAAAGATCTCCCATCCAAAATTTCCATAGACATTGGAACGCCTCATATGATATATATACTACGCCATCATGTTTCCTTTAATAATAATTATATATAGTTTCCATGAGCGTGTGAAGAAGTTGTTGGTCAATCAACTAACGTTTTGTGTACATGCCAAATGCCAAACTCTCCTTTTCTATTGGCCGTATGAACGAATGTGAAAGAACAAATGAACAACCGAAGAAGATAAGTACTTGCAAGAGCTCCCACGTACAACAGGAGCATTAAATAAATGTGAAGGCCATAAAACTACAAGTTTTTTATACATTTTTTATTTTTTTATTATTTAATTTATTTTTTTCTTTATTTCTTCCTTTTTGTCTAGTGCCACGTACAGGGGCACATGAGTATTACGTTCTCTTTTTGATTGCACACAGCCCCACCATACTTCAACTCCCAAATGCTTGCCTTTAATACTCCAACCACTGATTATTTAGCCCCATCTCATTCAAACGCGTTTCCATGAAGTCTGTATTTCATATCTTTTAGTAATTATGAAAGTGGCATTCCATTATCTCAATTGGTAGTTGTAGACTCAATCACTGGCTTCTCTTCTCTCCCTTCCCCATTTCTGTTAGGCGCTCACATCTTGGGTGCTCCTTGTGAAAAGGTGGAAGATACGGGTGCAATGATTGAAGCTTGGCTTCAGATATAAGACAACACAACTCCATTTGGTTCTTAATATACGACATCTTTTGAGTGGATGAAGTTCACTTCGAGAGGGCCAAGAGACTATGGAACAAAGGCTTTCTATAATGGAAGCACCTACGAAACCACGATAAAAGAAAATGGATGACATCGATTCATATTTCACAATGGACAATGATGATTGTTGCCTATTAAGACACAAAATCAACATGTGAAATGAATCAAAACCTTTCCGACTAATGGGGAGAGATATCCAACATTTAGAGGGCTTGGAGTTTCCAAATGGTAGTAATTTCGAGGATATTCAAAGAATCAATACAAAAATGAACTTATTTCATCCTTTTAACACCAAGTTCTTGGATTGATCTTGAATTAGATGGTAATTCAAGTTCGAGGACCTCTTACACCCTCTTATTGAAAACAAATAATGGAGTAGTCAACTCATGCTTGAAGGTCTTGAAAAACTCATTTATGAGGCCATATAGCCTTGGGCTTTTGCCATTAGGAAGCGAATCAATAACTTTGAGAATCCCATCATCCGAAATGGGAGCTTCAAGAAGAGGCTTCACATTTAGTTGAATTCTTTTGGTTTCTACTCTAGAGATGGCTACTATGCGATCATGCCTATGAGGAGAAAGAGGCATGGAAACCCTCAAAAGCTGGGTAAAGTGATTGAAAATCAACTTGCTATTTTCTTCATCCCTCTTGCACTCTACCACATTGATGTCCATCATGAAAGGGATTGCTTCTTCTCAAGGAGGCCACACATCACTTTAGCAGGTTTGTCTCCCCTTTGTATCCACTAATCTTTAAAGTAAACCTATAGATTCTTTCTTCGGATTTCCTCTTGTTATCTCAACATGCCCTTTCTAGTATTGAGAGTGGTCTATGTTTTCTTCCTCCTCAAGATGCCTCAGCCTTCAATAAAAATTCTCCCGTCTGGCTCCATCAATGTTTTAAAGGTTCTTTTGTGTCCTGACCAAGATGTGTCATGTCTTCATGATCGCTATCCTCCAACACTTGCCCGGCCAGGACCAGGTGGCAAAAGCCTAGTTCCAAGAAGTAGTAATCTCTTGTTGGCCTGAGGGGAAACAGAAGGTTGTCAAATTGGAATGAAACCAAGGGGCTTTCTTGAGATTGATGATCGGCTTGAAGGTAAGCAAAATTGGGTAGTGATCAGAGACACCTAGGTCTACACATTGGGAGAGGGAGGTGTGGCCCCTCTTATTAATCATATTCTCAACTATATAGCTCTTGTCAAGTCTAGCTTTCCTCAAGATGACTCCAGATTGGAGGTTTTACCACGAGAAATGAGTCTCATTTTTTATCTACAGCAAATTCAAGTGGAGCTTGAATTGTTCATAGATGTCCTTCTCAAGACCTTCAATTACCCGCCCTCTATTCCCCCATTTGTCAGAAAGAGCCTCCACCATATTAAAGTCCACACAAAGAAGAACATTTTGTAATGTTTTTTTATTGTCTATGGAAAGTCTCTGAAGTCTCTCCATCCACTTATCACCTTCGATAATAAAGATCAGAGAATGAAGAAAAGGGAGACACCCTTGATTAGAGACTTTTGAATCGAAGAGACTCCTGAATGGATAGTATCAAGAAAGGTTAGAGACTCATGAATGGATAGAGACTTTTGAACTTGTGGAATAGAGACTCCTGAATGAATGGATAGAGACTCATCAATTGAAATGAAAAAACGGGTCAAATTCGGTATGATTCTTGATTCGAAGAATGTACAGATAAATATTTATCAGACATTGTCTTTGGCATGTTCACTCCGTTTTCGAGATCCAAAATGAATAATCAATAGTGTTTCTCGAATAATGACATTGTCTTTGGTAATGAATGACAGAATTGATTTTCATTTGGTAATCACTTTTCCACTAATTTCTTCAATTTTACACTAGCATAATGATTCCATTAAGGATGGATTTTTCAAAACTTTTGTAACATAGTTGAGGCACGGTGATAGGAATCCTTTTTCGCATATTGATCTTATCTTCTATTCCTTTTTTGTTTTCATGAGTTTGATAACTCGTTTTTCTCAAAGCCTCATAAAAATACCACATCTTATTGCTTCCTCTTAAATCTGTTGTATCTTCCTTGGAGGATTTAGATTCATTAGTGAACCTAGGAATCGATGGCCTCCTCAACCTCAATGTATGTAGGCTGCTCTAGTGGTTTTTCCACTTTGGAAGAAGTGGCTATCTCCTTGGTGCAGTAGATGAAGGCGAGCTTCTCAGCTCCTCAACACACACTATCTTTTTTATCAACCATACAAACACTCCTTGTGCTTGTTTATGCAAACCTAAAAAAAAACGCAACAGGAGAGCATGATTTTGATGTATACGTGCTTCAGAAATGGATCATCAAAATATAGTGTATGGTTGTCCTAGCCACAATATGTTTTATTAGAAAACTCATATATATATATATATATATATATATATATATATATATATATATATATATATATATATATATATATATATATATATATATATATATATATATATATATATATATATATGTATGTATATATATGTGTGTGTGTGTGTGTGTGTATGATGGAAAAATGAAGAATGCAGATGAATTCTTTCTACCAAGGCCTAGAGAACATGCCAGGACCTTGAGGCCTACATAGTTGGTTAAGTCCATGTGGATTTAGGAAGCTCAAAGGGTCTACTAACCAACTTCAAAGTCTCAGTTGCCTACTGTGAAGCTAATTGTCGCAGCACCAACTCCTCTTTGGATTGCATCCACCATCTCTCTTTACAAGATGAAGTCCTCACATTAAGATTATATATATATATATATATATATATATATATATATATATATATATATATATATATATATATATATATATATATATATATATATATATATATATATATATATGAATGAAGATACATACATAAGTACATACATGCATGCATATAAACATACATACATATATATATATATATATATATATATATATATATATATATATATATATATATATATATATATATATATATATATATATATATATGTATGTATGTATGTATATATATATATATGTATGTGTGTGTGTAAATATATTATTTATTTATTTATTAGTTTCTTTTTCTTCTTTTTCTATAGTGCCACGTTCTAGACACACATAACAATTAAGTTCTCTTTTGGTTTGTAAGATAGCCCCACCATCCTTACACTCCCAAATGCTTGCTTTTAATACTTGTGGAGGTGACCATCATCCAACCACTGAATATTTAGGCCCATCTCATTGAAATGCATTTCCATGAAGTCTCTACTTCATATCTTTTAGTAATTATTAGAGTGGCATTCCATCATCTCAATTGGTAGTTGTAGACTTAATCACTGGCTTCTCTTCTCTCCCTTCCCCATTTCTGTTAGGTGCTCACATCTTGGGCGCTCCTTGTTAAAAGCATGGAACAAAACGAAGTCATATTGTACCATTAGCAACGATTGAAACTAGGCTTGAGATATAAGATAACATGGATCCATTTGGTTCTGAATATATGATATGTCTAAAGTGGATGAAGTTGACCTTGAGAGGGCCAAGAGAGTATTGAAAAATTATTTCTATAGTGGAAGCACCTATGCCACCACGATAAAAGAAAATTGACTAATTCAAGGACTATGATGATTGTTGCCTGCTAAGATAAAAAATCACCACATGGGATGAATCAAAGCCTTTCCTACTAATTGGGAGTGATAGTTGACATTTAGAGGGCTTGTAGTTTTAGAATGGTAATAATTTCAAAGATATCTGGGGTATCAATAGAAAAATGGTCTTCCATCATGCTGTTAACAAGAAGTAGTCCTTGGATTGGTGTGGGATTAGATGGGAATTCAAATTCGAGGAAGTTCTACACCCTCTTTTTCAAAACAAGAAAGTAGTTTCAATGTGGAAAATCCTCGGGGGAGTCTAAACCAATGTTAAATCTAGCATAATCTATAGCCCCCCCCCCCCCTTGGTGTAAGTCTAGCTTCACTAGTAGAGAGGATCTAGGTCATCTCTTTTTTTCATGTGCAAAAAGCATTCAGATCTCGTAGAGCTTTAGTAAGCTATTCTTGTTACATAAACTTATTAATTAGAAGCAAGATTTGCTTGAGGAAGTGGTCGTGTGCTCTTTTGCTCTGTGGAGTGGAGTTACAGATGAAGCACTAAGAAATATTTGGAAGGAATGGTGTGTTGTCAACTATGGTAAAACTCCTAAAGAGTGGAGGATCCAAAATTGCAAGAATTCTACCCTTTTGAGTGATAGTAATTGACTACACAATTTCGATTACGGGAGTTTTATCCAAAGAGATATCCATGGACTTTTGAGCCATCCATGCCTTCCAATAAGCTCTTTGGATCAAATGTCTCTCGATGGCTGCTTATACTTACAAAATGTCTCTCGATGGCTGAGGTATTCCGAAAACTTGAAGAGTTTATCGCGAGAGAGAGGGGGGTAGAAAATACAAAAGCCCCATTATCATCAGAGATTGAGCAATGTAATTGACTAATTACTTTAAATTTTGCTTGTCTTATGCATGTTTCATCCCTTTCTCTAGATCCAAAATGAATTACACAATTAATTTCCATTTGATAATGACTTTTGCATTTCTGTGTTCAACATTTTGTCACATAAATGAAGCACGGTGGTAGGAATCCTTTTTTGCATATTGTTCTTATCTTCAATTCCTTTTTTGTTTTTATGAATTTGATAACTCATTTTTCGCAAAGGCTCATAAAAGTACAACATCTTATAGCTTCCTCTTAAATCTGATCTATCTTAGTAAGCATCACTTCCTTGAAGGATTTGGATTCATTAGTGAGAGAACCCAATTCTAGGTTCTTGTTGTGAACCTAGAAATCGATGGCCTCCTCTACCTCAATGTACATAGTAGGCAGCTCTAGCGTTCTTTCCTTTTTGAAAGATGTGGCTATCTCCTTGGTGCAATAGAGTGAAGGCAAGCTTTCTCTGCAATAGATGAAGGCGAGCTTTCTTATCGACCATACAGACACTTCACTGTACTTTTTTATGCAAACTTGCAAAAAAGAAAGATAATGGGAGAGCATGATTTTTTTGTATGCGT